>NW_019167960.1:961981-1368164 GCF_002303985.1 Durio zibethinus | reverse complement strand
TCTAATGTGAAAAAGCAATCTTATTGTTAGCAAGAAGGATGAATTGAAATTGTGGCATTTACGATATGGACATCTCAATATCAAAAGCTTACAGTTACTAAGTAGGAAATGTATGGTTCTTGGATTGACTCAAATTAGATATCTTGATTTTTATGAATGGTATATTTATGAAAAACAAGCAAGAAAGTTGTTCATAAATGAACAGTCATGAAAAGCCTTTTAATGCCTTGAATTGATACATGCCAATCTATGAAGGCCTATGAGAACTACATCACTTGGTGGGAGTAAGTATTTTTTGCCCTTTACTAATGATTGTAGTTGAATGAGTTGGGTTTATTTTCTAACCAACAAGTCAAAGATTTTTGAGATTTTTAAAAAATTCAAGGCTCTTGAGGAGAAGTAAAGTGAAACTTTCATAAAGACTTTTCGCACTGACTGAGGAGAAGAATTTTTATCTAATGAGTTTAACCTTTTTTGTGAGGGATTCACAGAGAATTGATTGCACCCTATACTTTAAAGCAAAACGGTGTAGCTAAAAGAAAAAATCGTAAATCGTACCATTGTGAAAATGGCTAGAAGTTTGTTGCAAGTGAAAAGACTATCGAATTATTTTAGGCTGAAGTTGTGGCAACTATTATTTACATTTTGAATCTTTCTCCTACAAAATCAATGCTTAATCAGACAACTTATGAAGCTTGGAGAGGTACAAAGTGATGTTAAGCCACTTGAGGATTTTGGGTTGTGTTGCATATGCTCTGGTTAATTCTCAGGTTTATCACAAATAGTGTCGAAAGCGAGAGGAGAGTTTTTGTGTAGGATATTTGCATTCAATACCAGATGCATATTGTCTATAATCCTCTTAGTGACAAGGCGACCTTAATTTAGGTTAGAATATGGTATTTGATAAGATACAAGTAGGGAGTGGGAATGAAAAAAAAAGGACAACTCAAATTTTGATTCCAAATGAAAGTGAAAATGTAGCAAATGAAGGTGTTGAATCAACCCCCATGAACTCTCTAGTCAGTTGTTATTCATTGGCTTCCTCATTGCATTCTTCACCTCCAACTTCACGACATAGCAGTTCACCTTACTTGGAAGAATTTCTCAAATGAAACACCTCCAAAAAAATTAAGATCTTTGAAGGATATTTATTTAAACTTGTCAATTTGCTTTCCTTGTTTAAAATCCTACAACTTTGAAGAAGCAATAAGTAAGAAGAATGGTAGAATTGCAATGCAATAAGAGATGATGACAATCTAGAAGAATGAAACATTGGAGATGGTAGATCTACCTAAAGGCAATAATGCAATTAGCCTTAAATGAGTGTTCAAATGAAATACCTTACTGCATGGAACCATACAAAAGCACAAAGGCCAGTGTTCAAGTGAGCTATGCATGCCACAAGATGGCTATCCATAAAGCAGATAACAGGAATAGAAACTAAACAAAGTGATCACATCACCATTCCAGAAATGCTAAGGTTAATCCAGATTTTGATCTTCGTAATTTTTAACCATGGAAATCAGGAAGAAAATGTTGGATTTATGAGATAAGATAAGACTACCTTGTTCATAGGAAAGTGAAAAAGGAATGAAGAGGAAACACCAACAGTTGAAAAATCTCACAGTATGCAAATGAAGTCCAGTCACATCAACACCATTAAGTACCAAAGCAGCCTGGACATAGCAATGGAAGCTGGACAAAGCTGGACAAATTGCTAAGCAGTTAGAATCACATATTCTCTATAAACTATGTACAGGTATGTTGTCGGTCAAAGAATATAAAAAAAAAATTTACTTGAAAATGTGTCGTTTGAGAAGGGTCAGTGCTGTAACAACCCTTGGACTCTCTACCAGTGTGATGGCAGTGTAGCTAGAGCTGTGTGCTGACCATGTCTGGGAATGAGACCATAACAATTGGTTAGCTACAGTAACATAAGAAAATGAATAGAACAGTTTACAATCAAGGTGTTCAAGCATGCAGTTTGAAGAAACTATTGATGTTTGCAGAACCATAATAAACAGCAATTTCAGAAGTTACTGCCTCTGTTCCAGCAGTAGTTCCTACCACGGTGTCCCCCTCTCTTCCCATTAAGTTATTATTTAAATTATAATAGAAGAAGTAAACTTAGGAAGCCTGGAGGGTGGCTAAGCGATCCTCTGTTCTCAAAAAGTTAATTTTTTTTAAAAAATTACCCGTAATTAGAGTAAACAAAGGGAAATATTAAAATATTCTTAATAAAAGAACCTTTATGGCTAGTTGTTTTATTTTTTCATGCCAAAATACCATTACAATCTTCAAGTTTAATCACACAATTTTTAAATCATTTGCAATTCATTCATCAACCATTTTCTTCAATAACTTAAACTTTGACAGTTTTTTTTTAAATTTATGCTTTTTTTAAAAATTTTGTTATTACTTCATAATTTAAAAAAAAAAAATACAAGTACTTATATAAGTTTAAAATTAATTTTATCTTACTGAAAAACATTTAGATTATTGAACTTCCTTATCAATAAATCAATTTTGAAAAAAATACTGTGTAAAATAATTTCAAACAAAAACTTTTTATGGATTAATTATAATAATTACTCTCTTCAATTAAAATTATTTTTCTTTATTTGACTTTGAAATTTGCTTAAAATGACAAATTTCAAAATTACATTCGGTATGATAAAAAATCATTCTATTTAAAATTTTAAAAAATTATAACCAAACAATTTATCATTTCCTTTCTTTTCTACTACTTAGATCAAACAAATCCCTTCTTTTCTTTTTTTTCATACTCGTTTTAGCGATTCCAACAAAAAATAAATAAATACATATTTTTTCTTTTATTAAACCTCTCTTTTATTTTCGTACAACAAGGAACTCTCGCGAAAATGCAGCCAATACAGGCCATTGAAAGCAATACATAAGAAATGCGAGTAAGTAAGAAGAGAGCCGTTTTATCTGCTGAATTACACAAACGTATCTTAGGTCTCGCCTTGTTGAGCAAGTCCAGCTGCCAAGCTCGTCATGGGAAAGGAAAAAAAAGTTGGACGGTCAATAAGGTAATCTTTGCAGCCCTTTTAGTATTGTGTTAACCACTTGGATGTTGTGGTAAAGCTGACTTTTTTTTCTTTTTTTTGAAGAAGGGATACAGGCAAGCTCATTTTTTTATGACATGATTAAGTTAAAATTTGTCTATTTTAATTGTTCTTATGTTTTGATCTCTATTGTAAAAAAAAAAAAAAAAAAAAGAAAAAAAAAAGAAAAATAATAATAATAATAATAATAGTACATTCTATAATAGACTTAATAGAATTGCTTGAACTCAAGCATGATTTGCTTCAGTTTAGCTTAATGTATTTAACAGTGAACCCAAGCATTTACACAATAAGCATGAATCTACTGCGAGACACGCAGCAGGTGTAGTTTCATAATAACTTAAGCAAAATGCAGTAACCATAGCTAGATATGACAAAGCAGGAAACCTACTTTCCAAAACATCATCAAGGATGGCTTTTATGTCATAAATACATGCTTCTTCCATAAACAAAACCCAAAAGCACTTGTATTCTTCTCAGCATGAACGCTGTTAAACCTCACCTGGCACAACAATAGTAATAACAAAGTATTTCCAACGAAATTCAACTGTAATTGAATATAGTTGAAACCAGAAGTAGCCTAAGCCAATAACCTATATCAAATATAATAAAAATTGGCCTATGATTCCATTCAACATTCATATTTCTAAGCATGCATCATACAACCATCCATTCATATAGTATGTATATAATTACAACTAATAATTAGCCTTGATCCCCTAGATTTAATGCAATATATCAAATCTCAAAACAAATAACAATATAGCTTTTCCTCCTATTGTTGCTCTTGCATCCTTGAATCACGTCTAATTAATTTTACATTCAAACAACTGAAAAAAAAAAAGAACAGTTTTAATATCTTTTTTATTTTCCATCTACCTAAAAGAATAACCTACTTTCGCAAAGACAGCTGCTCTAACTACCAAAAATACGTCATTAATATGTAAATGGTTAAAAATTAAATTAGGCTGAAGATAGAAAAATTTTAAAAACTTTAAAAAATGGAGAAGACCTCATTCTTGCCTTCATTTTGGACAACCACTAACTCCAGATACAATTTCATTATCCTTTCCTCCAGATGTTGTATTCCTGCAATGTAAACAACATTATCACCTTCTTCAACATTGGACTGAAGCATGTTATATGCAGAAAAAGGAAGCTGTCTAAATGTTTAGCCAAAAAGCAAAGTACAAAAATGAAATTTTAGATTTGTTTACAGGACTTCTTCAATTGACATTTAAGCATATGGCATTCATTTGGCCATCCTTTAATGTTGGTGAAAATTGTGTAGAAAAAGAAACGGGGTTAAATTAAAAACTAAGAAGGATAATTGCATATTCTCATGCTATCTCACATTCTTCCTCAATGAAAAAAATCCTCTGCTCCATGCACCTAACCAGGAGTTTGTTTGGCTTGAAGGCCACAATCAACCGAAGGTTGTTTATTCCATGAATATCTATGAATCTAATTAAACCTTAGTAAATCTTTACAATCTAGACATGACATAAACATAAAGTAGCTTAGCATCAAAAACACAGAACAAAGCAATAACTCACATAACTAGCGCCGAATGCATGCCCACCCAACCATCAATCAGAAACGATTTAGAAGATTCAATGGCAATATTCAAAATGCCTTCACCATTGAAGCCAATAAGTTTCGACACTTGAAACTTGATCCAGTAAACACAAGTAAAATAAGAGTCTGGATTGTCAGTATAGGGACCACAAACTTTCCTATGCTGCCAAAGGAGACAGAGTTTTCGACCACCAATATGGAGCAAGATTGGAAAAACCTCAGACTCTAACTGAGAATCTACTGGTTGTGATAGCAGCCCCCTTAGCTCCAAGTGTGACCGCCAAAATTGACCCCTGAACCACTTTTTCTTGTCCAGATCATATGCAACAATACCATCTTTACAATCATACTGATACAAAGTTTTATCAATAGTCACAACTTCACCGAAAAAAGGATAATCTTTTCTATCGAATTTATCCCCATAGACATACCAAGAGTCCATTGCAATATCATATGCATGCATGTAATCCTGACCATCATGAAAAACCAGTAAGATTTTGGAGTCCTCAAGAAGGGCTGATGTAAAGCATGAATCTAGAGGGGTACTGATGTAAGGGTCAGATGATAAGCCAATCCATTTATTAAGGCAAGGGTCAAACATTTCCAACCATGGTCCACTTGTATCATCCTTATGAAGACCTCCCAGGACATAAATCTTACCTTCCAGTGTATGTATATGAGGCTGAAACCTAGGTTTGATCATGCTAGGAACTTTATTCCTAACACCACCAGGATCCCTTGTGTCAAAACAGTGGACTTTTCTAGTGTGAGTTACAAGTTTACTAGACTTAGTCTTATGGAACCCACCTAAACAGTAGATAGTAGAGCCCAGAGCAATACAGCTGCTTTCTCGATTTTTCTTGTAACCACTCACTATTGGATGTAGCAAGCTTCTTCCAAATCCATACGGGCCATGAATGATTTGGTAATGATGATCATCAACAGCTTTGCTATCTTCACCATATGAAAAGTTGAACATGTAAAAGTTAGATATATACTCGACACCTATTGTCCAGAAGCATATAGATTTCTCCATTGAGGAAAACTGAGAACATCTTTGGAGCATTGGTTTGTTGCTCTTCTTTGACTCAATTTTTCTTGCCTTCTTCCTATGCTGCAATCCACAGATTTCTTCCTTGCTTGCCACCGCTCCTTCCCTGTTTTCTCCATAATAGGATCCAAACCAAAAAATGAGTACAGAACTGAGAAAAGAAGACAAATTGCTTCATTCTAAACGATTTCATTCTAAACAACCAGAACTAAATTACCATAGGTTGAGAAAGCAATCCATTCACGCCAATTCAAAAATCACTTGAACGTGAAAAGAAAAAAAAATTCAACCCAAAGTCAAATCCTGCTTTAACATGTTGCTCATTATTTCCATTACATCAGAAAATTATGTAAATTTATTTTTCAATATCGCAATACTTTTTTTATTTTAATTATTTCAATGAGAACATTAAAAAGTATAAATTTAGTGTCCTTTGGCATGTCTTCTGTTAGGACAAGCTTATGGTATAAGGGTTCTTATAGGATCATAAAGAAAAGGGCAACTTAAAATTAATTGGCCTTTGCTTCTACAGTTCAGCCTTCTGTTCACAACAAGAGTATTGAACCTAATTCTAATTTAATTTAGGTGGGAAAAAACAGAAGAAGAAAAGATCAGCAATACAATGTAGACTATTAAATTAAGAGTCAGTCCATTTCGTTACTCATTTAAAAAGAAAGGTTAACATATATAAACTAAACCAGAGAGTTAAAACAAATACATAAATAACTTCACTTAATTTAACCCTCCGACCACAAACACTCAAAATAAATTCCAAAACACCTACAGTCTATTGATAGAGCACAGAATTAAAATGCCATCATCAGATGCATATCAACAAAGTTCAAACTCTATCATAAAATCAATCAAATGAAAGAGAAAAAAAAATAAAGATTAATAACGAGACTTACATGGCTGAAACATAACCCAATTCTAAGAAAGGCCCCTTTACGAGAAAGGATTTAGAAGACTCCACCGAAATGTTCAGGACGCGTTCCAGTTTGCCCTCCTTGGATGGGCGGATACCTTTGGAAACCTGAAACTTGACACAATAAACACAATAAAAAGTAGAATCATTTACATTAGGGTCAATGAGGGGGTCGGTGTAGGGGCCAACTATTTTGTCATGCTGCCAAACAATACACAACTTTCCACCACCTAAAGCAAGTAACCTACATTCGTCGCTCATTGCATACTCAGAGCAAATATTATCTCCAGGATGCCTAACTATCCCTCGAAGCTCCAAATCAAGGTACCCAAATTTACCAATGTAAAGCTCTCCCTCATCTAAATCATAACCATACAACTCATCGTCACCAAGCCAATACAAGCATCTATTGACTGCCACACGAGGCCCGCTCATTGCAAAGATTTTTCCTTTTTCCTTGAAATCCTCGTCGAACTTAAACCAAGAATTGGTTTTGACTTTATAGCCATATAAGATTTTGCGACCATCAGCAGCAACAAGAATGGTTTTTTCGTCATCAAGATGTGTAAAGTAATGAGCTCTAACAGTGGAAGAGGGAAGTTCAGGCATGGGACTCCACGTATTTAAGGCAGGGTCGAAAACTTGGCCCCAAGGTTCCTCTTTATCTTCCCCAGAATAAATACCCATGACATAAATCTTATTGTCGACAACAGCTACAGCGGCCGAATGCCCGCCTCTAATCAAGGGAGCAACCTCCCTCCAACCCCCCTCAGGATTACTCGTATCAAAACAATGCACCTTTTTACTTAAATCGAACCCGCCTATGTGGTAGATATTGGAGCCCAAGGCAGCAAACCTGCCACCCCATCTCTCCTTAGGCATCTGTTGAGGTCCAAAGAGTGAAGGTAGAACACTTCTTCCAAGTCCATATGGCCCATGGAGAATTCGATAGCGATAATCTTCTTCTTCTTCTTCTTCTTCGTCTGAGGAGGAGAAGTTAAACAAGTAAAAGGCGTATGTAGTCGAATTTCTCCTATGGAAGCAGATCGCTGATTTCTCAGCTGTGAGGAGATCAATCTCATCACATCGTCGGGCCATTAGCTTGTTGTCCGTCTTCTTTCTCCGAGAAGGTAATTCTCTACTCGTCTTCTTCTTTATTCCTGAAATCTCCTCCACGCTCGCCATTGTTCCTTCCCCTTTACCACTTCATGGCTCCAATGCCTCCATATTTATAAGTGACAACTGCAATGACCTAGTTCTGTTTGGTATCATATAACCGGCACAGGATTTTCCTACACCGGCATTAAGACCATAGGAATACGACCCAGATATGGATTGTGCAATTTGCCCGTGGGCCTTCCATGTCCAAGCCTACATATCATATGGATCCGAGATAAAAATATCAAGAAGTTGCTGGTTTATTTTGATGGACTTGTACAAGTGTCAGATTACCCGTTCAAATTTAAATAATAATTTGATATTGGGGAGATTCAATAAAATTAAGCTATTAAACGGGTTTAAACAAAATGTCTTTAAGGTTTAAGTTGACCTCGATTCAGCTTAAATTATGTAATCAATAAATTTCGTTAATATTCTATTTTGTTTCAAAATATTTTTCGATATTTAATGGATTTTAAATTTTATTTTGATAATAAATTACTATATTGTATAATCGGTTTTTAATTTATGAAATTAAATTTTAAATAATGTTTTTTAAAATTTATTTATATATTATCTTCCTTTTTTATTTTTATTTATGTTTTCTTATTTGAAAAAAATATAAATTTTGATTTTTTTAACGTTTGTAATTTTATTTAGATTTAAAATTTAAAAATTAAATTTGATTTTGGTAAATTTTGAAAATTAAGTTTCTATAAAAAATTTAAAAAAATGGGTTGTCTAAGATTACTTGTGAGAGAAGACAACACATTTATACCTCAATATGTAGAGCTCAACGAAAAAAGTTGAATCTGATTTTGAGGATTTTTTCGTTCTTCTCAAGTCGAAGACGTTCCTCCAGATGAAGATAATCTTTTCGGGTTGATAATCATCTTGATATCAATCCCTTAAAAATGATAATCTGTAAAAAATTGAGCTATTCTTGAGAACTCTCCTAATCTTTGTACTCCTAGCCATCTATATGAGCTTCAAAGCACTTTTGATTTGCTTCAAAATATCTGGTTGAGTTTGTTGATTTTTTAGATAGAAAAACTATTCATCAGGGTAGGAAGAAGTTACGAATAAATCGAGAGGCCATGTTAATTAAGTTGAAATTTCCCCTTTACCTTCGTATTTAGTATCTTTACTGAGCTTTTATGGTCTAGCTCATCCCTAATGCTTCGCACAGCATTGTAGGACTCATTGTTTTGGTTAAGGATTTAGGTCGACTAATCGCACTTAGTCTTTTTAGGACACACTTCTCAAATAAAGGCCTATCCTAATAGTAAAAGCTGGTGTTATGTCACAACTTGTCCCGATAAAAAAAAAAAATTGTTTGGTAAAATTTTGACCTTAGTAGAAATTTGAAAGCTCTTTTGTTCTATGGTCATGATGCACCTTAAAGATGGTTGAATGTTTTTAGATGAGTTTCGGTTTAAACAATAAAGAAAAAAAAAAAAAAGAAAGAAGCAACCATAATCCTCTTAGTTATAAGTCGACACGCCATAACAAAAAAAAAAAAAAAGCTTAATTCGTCACACTATTAGAAAAGAAAAAAAATAAAGAGTGATAATAAATCAGAATAATTCATCATAAAACAAATGTATTATTTTGATCAGAATTAAAGAATAATGTAAGAAGGCAATTATGATTAATATTCTCAATAAGGATGTGCAACTATTAGATTACTAAGGTAAATTTATAATGCTTACTGTAATAATTTTAGAATCTAAGATATACTCTTAATTAAGGAAAAAAAAATCTAAAGCATTTTTAATTAAAAAAATCTTTTACTTGATTTGGTCAAAAATAAAAATCTCTAAGCCTAAAATATTATAATGTTATTTTAATTATTTGACAATTAATTTACATATATTCAAATTAATTGTAATACCTTTCTTTTTATGATTAGTTAAAATTATTATAATGCCCCTCTTAACAAAATTACTAAACCTATAATTACAAAACTACCTCTCATATTATAATTGGTTTAAATTACCATAATACCTTTTAGACATAATTACAAAAAATGCCCTTTTGATTGCAAAATATAATACCTCTCTTATTATAATTACGAATATAATATCATATTATAATTTATCAAAATAACTATAATATCTACTTGGCATAATTACAAAAATATCTTTTTGATTGCTTCAAATTACATATTAAATTTTAACATCCATATAATAATATAAAATTAATCCCCTAAAAGATAATCATAATATATTTTTAATTACTTGACAATTGAATTACATGCATAAAAAATGACTGTAATGATTCTCTTTCTATAATTAACTAAAATTATTATAATGCCACTCTTATCAAATTTACTAAAATACCTCTCTTATTATAGTTGGCTAAAGTAAATATAATGTCCATACAACCATAATTACGAAAATATTTTCCTACCATCATTTGTCAAAATTGCTATAATGGCTCTTCTACTATTATTTGCCAAAATTATTATAATACCTCTCATATTATAATTTGTCAAAATTATTATAATACTTTTATATCTTAATTATAAAAATATATTTTTTAGTGCTTTATTATTACGTTTTAAATTTTAATATCCATACAATTATATGAAAGTGATTCACTTAGAAATGATTATAATGTCATTTTAATTACTTGACAATTGATTGACATGTATCCAAATCAATTGTAATGCCCTTTCTTATATAATTAATTAAAATTATTATAATGCTCCTTTTAACATAATTACTAAAATATATTTTTTACCATAGTTGGCTAAAGTCATTATAATATTTCTACAACCATAATTACAGAAATAGCTTCTTATCATCATTTGCCAAACTTATCATAATACTCCTTTTAGTATACATTATTAGAATGTTCATTTGATCAATTCCGTTACTTTCGAATCAAATTATCTAAAATCAAATTAACAAATTTATTTTATTTTATTTTAATTAACCTAATCGAAATTATTAATTTCAAAAATTAATTGACATTAAGTTTGGTTAATTTTTTTGATTAACCGAATAATAAATATATTTAAATTAAATTATATTTGAAACTCTTAATTTATCATATTTTAAACAAATTAAATAAAATTATCTAATAAAATATTCAAATACTAAAGTATTATATTAACAACTTTAACAATTTATGAAACAAAATAACCCATTTCATATATTTTATATTTTATATTTAAATTTTGTTATATTTCAATTAAAATTTTAAAAAATTAAAATTTTTCTAAAATCATTTTTATTAACAAATTGAAATTAAATCGATAGTTGACTGATTAATCGAATTAAATTCATTCTATAAATTAATTTAATTAAAATTGAATTATAAATACATTTTTGTATTATGGAGTTTTGACTTTAATTTATATAAATTTTTTAGAACAATCTTTCTAACTTAAAATAAAATCCAACTAAACTATAATGTCACAATTCGAGCAAGCATCAAATTTTTTTTTTCAAAAGATTATATTTCTCAAAACAATTAAAAAATAACAAAATATTAAAAATAACAAAATATTAAAAAATACTCATTTTTTTTATTAAATAAAAACTTGTATATTTTATCAAAATAAAAGAAATTTTAACCCAGGCTAATTTTTAACCCGGACATAACCGGGTAGTTTTTCTAAATTCCCTTATGAGTATTGCAAAAGATTTGAGATCATAGAAATAAAGGTTTGAAAAACTGAAATAACGAAATCATTGAAATAAAACTATATTTAATTAAGTCGTTGAAAGTATGATTTGGATACTTAAAAGTTAACTGCTTCAAGCTTCTAATTCAGAAAAGATACTGTATATACAAAGACAAACTAACAAGTCGCTGGGCAATGCAACAAAAAGTTAACATATCCAAAACACCCTGAAGACCAATGTGCCCAAATCATGTGCTCTTTTCTAGACTATGGAAGCCTTAATTGCAGCAACCACTTGATGTGAATATTAACAGCTTCAAGCTTCAAATTAAAAAATGATCATGTATATATATACCAAGACAAACAAACAACCGCAATTACTTCTCAGTTAACATATCCAAAACATCCTGAAGACCGCTGTGCCCAAACCATATGCTCTTGTTTAGACTATGGAAGCCTTACAGCAACTACTTGATGCGAATACTGTCCTTTAACCTATTAATTGCAAAGAGAAATTATTACTTAGAAATAAAAATACTGTTGTTATTGAAAGTGGATTCTACTTGGCATGCAGTCAATGCTTGCAACATTTGTCCAGAAAAATTGTCAACCCAAGCCTTAAGGCTCAAAATTATCAAGGCTTATCAATCCTCATGCAAGACAACAATAAGGATGCCACATGATACAAAAAAAAAAAAAACAAATAAACACAAAAATAATCAAATTAAGATGTCTCACCAACTAAAAAATTATTGAAAAAGGGAAAAAAAAACTTTTGGCATACAGCATATTACACAAGCTAGAATTTTGGATGGTATTACAGAGGCTACGTGGTTTACAGAACATTGTTGATGATCTTGTAATCAAGAGGCTTAGTGTAAATTGGGGTTTGGAAGATCACATATTTGATCATTTGGTGTTTGTTTGTTTGTTCAGTCCCTACCATTGTGTTCTTGTAGTAGGATAATTCCTGCTCTTTTTGCACAAATAAGCAATCATACTTATCCAAAAAAAAGGTATAAATATAGAGGAAAATAATTGAACTTTTCACATTTCATGTATCTATCCTCTTGTAAAACTGGAAGCTCTATGCAGCTTAGATGAAATGGTGGAAAGTCTAAATGCAGGCAAATACATTGCATATTGTTATTTTCTAAGTAAAGATTCAAGATCATTCTTAAAAATGTGTAGAAGCTGTTTGATTGTTATACACGGAACTTGTTAAAAGAATGCACGGAACTTGTTAAAAGATCTAATAACCCTGCTGCTCATGAGTTAGAAAACTAGGAACCAACTCAAAAGACTGTATTGCCTGAGGAGAAGAATATCCTAGTTTTGTAGCTAAGATCTTACAGACAAGTCATAATTGAAACTAATGTGTGTGTGTGTGTGTGTTTTTTTTTTTTTTTTTTTCCTTAATAAGATTTTAATTACTTCAGATCAAAGGAGAAAAAAATATTTTCTAACAAGAAATGAATCGAAGGATTATGACCTTCGCACACATATTTGGAGATAGAAGAAACTACCAGCTAAACATTTTTTTCTCAAAAAAAAAGTGTTCTAAAGCTCAACTGAGAGTTCCTAACTAAGTAGATAACGCCTATGCCAAGAAAAAAGCTAAAGCAGTATCAAAAGTAAGCATGTGTATGGTTGCAAATGCTAAACAGAGAAATTTCAAACACAAAGAATAAGGTAAATGAAAATTTAAAAAATAAAAATTAAGAACAAACCTGCACATTTGGTGCCTTTTGAAATATTCAATCACTTCATGTTGTTGCTCATCATTGGATTTGGAGTTGGGAAAATGTGTTTCACCTCTCATGTAACCAGAAGCAATGGCATAGTAAATTCGTGGACAAATTGGATGTACATGTTTTTGGAGTTCTACATCCATGGTACCAAAACTTGTAACTTCATTACCGCTTCTCTTTTTCTTATTTGTTGAATTAGTTATCCCCTACATGAATAAAGCTAACAACATCAATAATTATAACCAAAAAATTTGTTTATTTTTTCATGGTTTTACAACTGAAAAGTAAAATAATAGGAAAATAGAAAAGAAAATAGTACATCTTGATAATGCGCGAACACGGCCCTAAGATACTCAAGGCTAGAGCCTGGAGTTGAAAATTCCTCTTTACCACCTTTGTTCTGTAGAAAATGTAATGAACCAATAAAACTGGGAACAAATGTCTTCCAATCATCCAAGCAAGCTGGACCTGCATCTGTACCAGACATCTTGAAAGATGTCTCAAATTCCTTCGTGTTCAAGGACCTCAGAGTTGCAGCTTTATGGATAAAAAGGAATCTATCTGTACAATCCCAAAACAAGGGACTGTTGAAGATAAAAAACGAAATATTCTTCATATGCCTTTCCATCTCATACTCACTCGAAGCTCCATCTGGTATCATATTATGCAACTCAAAAAATATCTTCAACTCTTCAGGCAATTCTTCTTCCACTTCGTGTTGCTTAACCACTTTCATTACAAGATCTCTTAAACAATCCATATCGCGGCGAATGCCATCAGCTAATCCTAATGAAATAACATCTAATTCAATCAACTGCACTTCATTTGATTCAGTGACTCGAACGGTATCTTTGGTTATGTTTCCATGAAACATATCTCTAGAATGCATATCTTGTATAGCCACAATAAGTTTCCTGTAAAATTAAGAAATAAACGAAATTCCATTTAGATATACAACTCACAGAAAATACAAGTGAAATCATAAATAAAGAGTCAAAGAAAACATACTTAAACACTATTCGAAACTCCAAACTTGCATGTACAAAATCTCCATTTTTCTCCCACAAATTCTTGCAGTTTTTATACCACTCTCGAAAACTCCTACCAAGTCTATCCACCACCAGGAGTGAAAAATTTGGATATGAAATCAAGTTGTAAACATTAACAATTGAGGGACAATCTTTCAATAGACTCATTCGATTCTTGTACAAAATTGATTCATCATGGCTTTCAAAGACTTGAAAGCTAACATTCCAAGATCCATCATTTCTGCTTTCATCCAATACAATGGATCCATCAAAATTGTTGTTGAAAAGCCTTTTTTTCAATCTAAGAGGTGAACCCCTAATTGTTGCTTTGATTTCACCCTTCACAAGAAAAACAAATTATAAGAAATAATCACTAATTAAAGTGTTTAAAGATTAAAAAAATTGAAACAAATGGGTATAAATCTCATTGGAATCCAAATCTATAAATCAATTCCTTAAGTTTTTTAAAAAATATAATAATAAAATACAAAAAAATTTGTTTTATTTTTTTTTTATAAAAGTTGAATAATAAATGAGTTTAAAATTTACATCTAATTTAAATAATTATGAATTAATCAAGTCTTAAAAAGTGTTAAGCACGATCCATATAGAGTCCATTTCTTAAAAATTACCTTCTTAATCCGCCATTTTTTGGCTCTCTTGTGGATATTAACTGCTTCCATGTCAATGGCACCCACGAATTAAGAGTCAAGACTATGCTTTGAAATGGAGAGGAAAAATAATACGAAAGCCTTGCAAACCTGAAAAGAAAATAACACAAACTGATATAAAATATGATAAGTATATATATAAATGTGGTTTGGTTGCTAAATATGATATATACAATCAGTTGAATCTGATTATACAACGAACTCTTCTCAATATTTATAAGAAAATATTTTGTTGCTAACTTGAAAATCACAGTTTGCATATATAACTTTGATGTGCTTGTTCGTTAGGTAAAACAATGGAAATTGGCGGACTAGGTGCATCACTTTGTTCTTTGCCTTGGGAAATTTTGGTGCTTAATTTATTCTACTTTTATTTTTCTTTTTCAAAGTTGTATTGGCACCATTGACTAGACAAACACCATGCAAAAATGTTCCTCAATCACATGCCATTCTACACTATTCCCAGAGAACTACCAAAAGAGGTTTATGTTAACTGAGGCTACTGGAGTTTCTGACACAGCGCAAGGGTAATGTTACAAATTTGTTACTATATAAGATTCACTCCTTCAAAGTGACATTATATCTTCTAAACAAATTAGTAAAGACCATATTTATCTTAAAGAAAAACTGTAACATACAATATATCCACCAAAACTATCTAAACTATAATTCAACTACAAAGATGCAGTTTTACATAGACCATGAAATCGCATGAATAAAAGTGTTGAACATTTTAACAAAGGGGACAACTTGAGAATAACTTAACGTGGTAATGAAACAAGAAAGATAAAAAAAAAAAAAGATTAACACTAAAAAAGAAAGCATGCATGGTGCTTCTAAAACATTAAAATATTAATGAATCAAAACTAGCGCTCATAATACACGTTTGAAAATTAAAAAAAGAGTTAAAAATGTAAGGGAAAAAAACATAAATATTAAGAATTCCTTACAATTCTCCCAAGCAATAGAATAAGCATTACGTTAGAAAAAGATGTTATGACTGCCAATAGTTGGCTTATTATCTTTCAAAATTTTAAAATAAAATATACAATACAAAATATGGAAAAGAAATGAAAGGAAACACTGTAGCTCTTCGAATAGCAAAAAGACAAGTAAAGGGTTGATCATGATTCTATACAGCTGTTACAAAGTGACATCATAGTTCATATCTTTTTAACTATTCTCTTTCACATCTGAATTTCTTCACTTTCAAATGCCCTTTTTCACCTATCAATTCCTTCTTTCTTGGTTGCCATTCTCTTCTTTTGATTACCCCTTTTTAAAAATTTTTTATAATTCTTGATCTATTTCGTTAAACTCTTGAATTATACAGATTTATATGTATCAAACTTTTTCTTAATACATTGGCTTTTTCCAGATTCGGAACCAAAGCAGGAAAAGACTAGAGAATCAAATGTAGATTAGGGTCTTTTAACTCAGATTTCATTATGAAACAATCGTCAAACAAACAAAATACAACTAATAAATAACTAAGAGCAGAGCAGGGAGAGATAGAGCATCAAAGATCTTAAACGAATAAAAAAGAACAAGAATAACATAAACGTGAGAGAGAGAGAGAGACTCCTAAACCGGCGTCGGAAGGATGGTCGGAAGGATGGTCGTAAGAGAGAGAGAGAGACTCCTAAACAAATTGGGATTTTCAAACAGAGAGATGGGCTACCAGTGTCACCGATGATGATGTACTTGAAAAGATAATCGTAAGACATGGCTTTCTACGTCGTCGTCTCAAGCTTCTTAGCTCTCTCTGGATACACTATCAGAAGAAGAAAGAAGAAAAATTTGGGAACGTAGAAGAAAGAGATCCAGTGACGTTTGATTAAACGACAAGTTATCAAGTTTGTCCTTGCTTAGTTAAAGTTTGGTTGGAATTGAGAGCTTTTTTTTTTCATGGACGTGGAAATTATATACGAATCAAACAGCCCTTTTAAGCTTTTCTTTCTTTAATTAATACTCTAAAGTAATCAATTAATCAAGTTTTTATTACTATAATTGCTTCTAGTTTTTGTTTTCTTTTTCTTGCCTTGTCTTCAGTCCACTTCCTTTTTATTTTTTTTTTAATCTATATCTTTTAATTGGATAAGCATATTGGCCTTTATTATTTTGGATTCGGTACATTAAGATCTCGTCATTAAAAAAAAATATGTATGCTAATTTTGGGTTGGACTTCTTATGTTTTTTTTATCCATTAATTTTCTATATATTTTTTGTGTCATAAATTATGATAATCATATTTATAAACAACAATAAAGTAATAGAAAAGAGTCAATAATTTTGTATTGCTTATTTCATGATTCGAGCGTATTTTTTTTATCAACTATATTTTTTATGCATAAATTATATGGTTTAACTATTTAATTTTAAAGAAAGTGGAAATGAAAATTTTTAAATTTAAATTCAGACACAAGAATAATAAAATGAGATGGATTTTCTAATTTAAATTTATTATAATATAACATTTTATATATTCGTATCATATAAAATATTAAAATTTATATATTTATATCATATTTTACACAAAAAATATATATCGTATGAATACGAAAATATAAAATTTATGTTTTTAAATTCAAAGATAATTATTGTTAAAATTTTAAACTGTGTTACTTTTTTTATATTATATTATATTATTATATCATATTTTAAATTATTAAATCTAATTTATTGTAAAAAACATCTATGAAAATTCCAAACTCATAGATTACATAGTAGTGCTTAGGTAAGGGAATGTTAAAGGAGAGTATCGGGCATGGTTACGCATTTGAACAGAAAAGTAATACAAGAAACGGTAAGTTTAGGTAAAGAAAAGGAGAAAAGCTACGTTTGCCTTTTTGTCAAGGTCAAATGCAAGCTAATGAAGTTATGTTAGCTATAAAACAGAAGGCATGGCATCGAGCATCTTGTTCATATTTTTAAAGCTCAGATTTTTCAAGCTAGAGAAAATGAGCCCATCAAGTTACCTCTCATTCAGTGTCAAACCGCAACCTGTATCATTATTACAAGAAAACCAATAAAAGAGGATAGCATGCATGCCAACAAGATGGCTATCCATAAAGCAGATAACAGGGAATAGAAAACTAAACAAAGTGATCACATCACCATTCCAGAAATGCTAAAGGTTAATCCAGATTTGATCTTCGTATTTTTAACCATGGAAGTCAGGAACAAAATGGTGGATTTATGAGATAAGATAAGACTACCTTGTTCACAAGAAAGTGAAAAAAGGAATGAAGAGGAAACACCAAACAGTTGAAAAATCTCACAGTATGCAAATGAAGCCCAGTGACATCAACACCATCAAGTACCAAAGCAGCCTAGACATGGCAATGGAAGCTGGACAAATTGCTAAGCAGTTAGAATCACATATTCTCTATAAACTATGTCTATAAACTATGCACAGGCATGTTGTCGGTCAAAGAATATAAAAAAAAAAAATTTACTTGAAAATGTGTCGTTTGAGAAGGGTCAGTGCTGCAACAACCCTTGACTCTCTACCGGAACGATGGCAGTTTAGCTAGAGCTGTGAGCTGACCATGTCTGGGAATATGTTTGAGACCACAACAATTGGTTAGCTACAGTAACATAAGAATATGAATAGAACAGTTTACAATCAAGGTGTTCAAGCATGCAGTTTGAAGAAACTATTGACGTTTGCAGAACCATAATAAACAGCAATTTCAGAAGTTACTGCCTCTGTACCAGCAGCAGTTCCTACTCCGCAACAGTAAATATTTGGTGCCATTAATGAATTTTCTCACAATTCTTATCACAAACTATAGGTCCTTCAGTTGCTATTGTGTCTGCCCCAAGAATTAACACAATCCTATAAACAAATTCAATTCGTAAATGAACCTGTACAAGGGTTATACGCTTGAGTTTGTAAGTTCATCGAAAATTTAGAAGTGCTTAGGTAAGAATTTTAGGCCCGTTAAATGAGCTTGGATTTGAATTTTAGTTTCGTATATAACATTGGTCGAACCTTGGACAAGAAAATTACTTTATTTGAATAACTATTATATATTTTTTATTTATATTTATATTATATAAAAATAAATAAATAAATAATATATATACATATATCCTGTCTATATATATTAATCACATTCAAACACCAAATTAAATTAATAAAATAGTTTTTTAAATTTTATTTTATTGATTATTTATTTTATTATAATTAATATTTATTATAAAATTATTTTTATTTTTTATTTGAAAAAAATTAAAATATAAATAGATCTAAATGAGTTTAAACAAAGTCTTTAAAAACGAGCCAGACTTAAACAACAAAATGAAACTCATATTTTAAATTGAACAAAATTCCAACAATCTAAAAATTTATTAATAACTTATTTAGATCCGACTCATCCCGATCCATTAACAGATTTAAGTGGAAACAATGGCATTGCATAATTAGTCAACTTATCTGTGGTAGTGAATATAATTTAATAACTTGGTGACGAGCATATATTAATTTCAATACATATGCGTCATACCTCAAATAATATTACCTTTTTTTCTTGTTTTTTAGGAGTGAAAATAATGTTTGATATAATTTAATTTGTAAATTAACATTTTAATTATAAAGGCATTTTGCATTAAAAACCATTAAAAATATGGAATTGTATAAAACTTGTTTATATACACCGGAGTAATTTTGAAAATTATCACTGCATTCTTAACAAAGTACTTAATTTATCAAACATTGTAATTAGATCTATTTAAGGATTAGATCACCTACTTAGGCCTGAAAATTTGTTCAAATTTTAATAAAGTTTGGATAAAAAATTAAAATTCATTAAACATATTTGAATATAATTTTTATACATGTTTAAATTTCAGGTCAAATTTTAGATAAATAAATTAAAGCTCAATCCGAATAAAATATATAATTAAAATTTTATAATTATATATTTATATATATGTGAATATTTATTTTTTATATTAAAATTTTTTAATTTTTATTATATAAGTTTGGTTTAACATATAGGCTTGAAATTTTTTTTTTTTTAATTTAAATTGTCTTAAAAAAATTTTTGAAACTTAAAACATTGAATTGAATTAAATTAAAATAAACACATAAATAATTAATATCAAACATAAATATAATCTGATTCGATATTCACAAACACTTCTAACTTTAGAGTTACCAATTTTACGTTTCAATTAGAGGGTTTTGTGATCTCCTCATATGACAAGTGTGACAAGTGAAATGGTAAGTGTTGGGTTGATAGCCCTAACATTTCCTATTCTATTTGACACTTAAGCTCTTTGCATCTTCCAATTCCCAATCACTATTTACACGGTGTACCCCTCTATTTCTATTTAGTTATTATTTAAACTAGTTTTAAATTTGTGCGATACGTGAAAATATATTCATATATCAATAAATCTTATATAAATATAAAATTTTTAAAATGATATATCAATAAATTTTATATAAATATAAATTTTTTAAAATGATAATATAAGCTATAAAGTTTATAAACAACTCATAACTTATATAATCATTTTTATTTAAATTTATATATTTTAAAATAATAAAATAAATTAATTACATATTAAATATACTTATGTAATTATCATCAATTCTAAAGAAAACTCAAGCTATAATTTATTAAATCTAAATAATTTCTAAGTAAAAGACAATAATGTTTTCAATTTCAAGAAATTAAAAATTTCATCCTTAAAATCAATATCGCATACAAATTTTTTCATGAGAGATTCTTCCATAAGTTGTTGTTGAAGCAAAGATATAGCAATTGTTTTTCTAGTATTTCTTGCTATCTTTGAAGTAGGTGTCATTTTACTTAATGAGTCAATAGATTTCACAAATGAAAGTGAAGAGATAGATAAAACAATAATATATAATTTGACAATAGTTGAGTTATAATCTATATTATATAACCTTATAACAAATATAATCATTATAATAAGTTTATACTTATCTCTTCCAATAATTTTTTACATTCAAGCTTAGGATCAAAATCATACATCTTATTCACTATAAGTTTGGTACTTGTCTCAAGATTATACTTGGTTGCCCTCATCTTGAACACACAAATTTTACCTCAAAGATCTTCAGATATCTCTTGAATTTTATAATCTCCATTTTTCTAAATCATAAATATAAATATATTATTCAATTAATTTGAATATTAAATAATATTAAAATAATTTTTAACTTAATACCTTAACAGATATTTCATAAAGATCGTAAATATCTTTATTATTTAAATAATTAGCTTTTGTATTGAATTGTAATAACATTGTCCTTCTAGAATTATTGTATGTTTCAATATTCAATTTATACCTATAAAAAATGTAAAATTATACAATTATAAATATAGTATAATAATTTAACATACTTTTATTATCATGGAATAATAATTTTTTTATGTATTAAATATAAAAAATATAAATACTAATTACCTTCGAGTTGGATTAGGGACATCAACCTTGTAAGAATAACATTGAAATTTCTCATCAATTTTAGAAAATTTCTTGTTATACCCACATAACATATAATACCAACCAAAAGTAATATAAACTTTTATGATAATGACTCTACTAGTGAAAGATTTTCTTGTATATACCCAATCATCTTTAAATCAATCATCAATAAACAAATATTAAAAAAAGAATGTTAATATCATAGTTAAAGAAATATAAAATATAAGTATAAAAAGAGAATAACCTTTGAGTAGCACAGACTAAGAAATGACGTAAAGTGAAAATTAGAGAGAAAATTGAAGTAGAGTTGAGTAGTGATTAAAAGATATAAAATTAGTAAAAAGTGGTTAAAGATGCATTATGCTTAACCTAGAGCTACTTATAAAAAATGTGTGTTGTAGGTTAATTAATAAAATAATTTTAAGTTATGAAAGTTAATATTGAAATAATAAAAATTGTGAGCGAATAATTGTCTAACAATGGCAAGTTAATTGATATTGAAATATTTTATTATACCATTAATATTTAGAGATCTCTTAATCTAGAATATAATAATGACTCTATTGGTGAAACATTTCCTCGTATATACTCAATCATCTTTAAATCAATCATCAACAAACAAATATTAAAAAAAAGAAAGCTAATATCATAGTTAAAGAAATATAAAATATGAGTAAAAAAAAAATAACATTTGAGTAACATAAACCAAGAAATGATATAAAGTGAAAATTAGAGAAAAATTAAAATAGAGTTGAGTAGTAATCAAAAGATTTAAAATTAGTGAAAAGTGGTTAAAGATACATTATGCTTAACCTAGAGCTACTTATACAAAATGTGCATTGTAGGTTAATTAATAAGATAATTTTAAATTATAAAAGTTAATATTGAAATAATAAAAATTGCGAGTGAATAATGGTCTAATAATGGCAAGTTAATTGATATTAAAATATTTTATTATGGCATTAATATTTAGAGATTCTTAATCTAGAATATAATAATGACTCTACTGGTGAAACATTTCCTCATATATACTCAATCATCTTTAAATCAATCATCAACAAACAAATATTAAAAAAAAGAAAGCTAATATCATAGTTAAAGAAATATAAAATATGAGTATAAAAAAAATAATCTTTGAGTAACACAAACCAAGAAACAATGTAAAGTGAAAATTGGAGAGAAAATTAAAATAGAGTTGAGTAGTGATTAAAAGATTTAAAATTAGTGAAAAGTGGTTAAAGATACATTATGCTTAACTTAGAGCTACTTATACAAAAGGTGCATTGTAGGTTAATTAATAAGATAATTTTAAATTATAAAAGTTAATATTGAAATAGTAAAAATTGTGAGTGAATAATGGTTTAATAATGACAAGTTAATTGATATTAAAATATTTTATTATGGCATTAATATTTAGAGATCTCTTAATCTAGAATATAATAATGACTCTATTGGTGAAACATTTCTTTGTATATACTCAATCATCATCAACAAACAAATATTAAAAAAAAGAAAGCTAATATCATAGTTAAAGAAATATAAAATATGAGTATAAAAAAAAAAACCTTTGAGTAACACAAACCAAGAAAAAATGTAAAGTGAAAATTAGAGAGAAAATTAAAATAGAGTTGAGTAGTAATCAAAAGATTTAAAATTAGTGAAAAGTGGTTAAAGATACATTATGCTTAACCTAGAGCTACTTATACAAAAGGTGCATTGTAGGTTAATTAATAAGATAATTTTAAATTATAAAAGTTAATACTGAAATAATAAAAATTGTGAGTGAATAATGATCTAATAATGGCAAGTTAATTGATATTAAAATATTTTATTATGGCATTAATATTAGAGATCTTTTAATTTAGAACAATAAAACAAATTAAATATATTGTATTTAATAATGGTAATAAAACAAATTAAATTTTCATTAAATCATTGTACATTAATATCTAAATTTTAAAATTATAAAATGTTACAAATGAAATCAAATGAAATCCAAGTATATTAATATTTTATCAAATGAAATCAAACGTGCATTAGTATTTTACCAAATTAAAATCAAATGAAATCATATTTAATGAAATATAAATCTATCAATCAAATATAAATTAATAAAATATTTTATTTCATTAATTTAAATATGGAGAATTAATTTGATATATTTGCTTTCTATATTTACACATGAAATACATCAGTTACTCAAATGGATACTATATTTAATCAAATATAAATGTATCAAATAATTGATTAGAGAATCAATTATTTTATAATTGTAATGTATTATTTATTAAATTATTAACTAATTATATATTAATTGATTTAATTTATCAAATTAAGAAAATTTTAAAATTTTAATACTTTTAATATGAATTGAATTGAAAGTGATATAAAGTCAATAATAAAAATATAATTATAGTCAATTAATAAGATAATTTTAAATTAAGAAAGTTAATGATGAAATAATAAACATTGTGAGTAAAATAGTCTAACAATAGCAAGTTGATTGATATTGAAATATTTTGTTCTGTAATTAACATTTAGAGATTCATTAATTTAGAAAAATAAAACAAATTAAATTTATTATATTTAATAATAACAATAAAATAAAATAAATTTTAATTAAATCAACATGCATTAATATTAAATAATAAAATTATAAAACGTTGCAAATGAAAACAAATTAAATCAACATGGATTAATATTTTTATCAAATGAAATCAAATAAAATCATATTTAATGAAATATAAATGTATCAATCAAATATAAATTAATAAAATATTGTATTCTATTAATTTAATTATGGAGAATTAATATGATATGTTTGCTTTATATATTTACACATGAGATACATCATGAAATACATTAATTACTCAAATAGATACTATATTTAATCAAATATAAATCTGTCAAATAATTAATTAAAGAATCAACTATTTTATAATTGTAATTATACTATTTATTAATTTATTAATTATATATTGATTGATTTAATTTATTAAATTAAGAAATTTTTAAAATTTTAATTCTTTTAATATGAATTGAATTGAGAGTGATTTAAAATCAATAATAAAAACATAATATAATCAATTTAATTTTTTGAATTATATTTGCGTTATATATTTACACATAAAATAAATAAGTTATTAGATATTATATTTAATCAAATAATTGATTAGAAAATAAACTATTTTATAATTGTAATTGTAATATTTATTAATTTATTAATTATATGTTGACTGATTTAATTTGTTAAATTAAGAAATTTTAAAATTTTAGTACTTTTAATATGAATTGAATTGAGAGTGATTTAAGGTTAATAATAAAAACATAAATATGATCAATTTAATTTTTTGAATTATTTTTAAATTAAAAAAGTAATAAATAAAATAAAATGCATTTATTAGATGTCACGTGACGATTTTTAAAACCGTTTACATGTTAACATTTTAAGCCATCCACATAAGATTTTTTTCATTTGTGTCAAAAGTTTTGGCTCTTATATATTTATATAAGATTATAATAGAAGGAAAGGAACCTAGGAGGCCTAGAGGGTGGCTAAGCAATCCTCTGTTCTCAAAAACTTCTTTTTTTTTTTTAAATTACCTGTAATTAGATTAAACAAAGGGCAAATATTACAATTTTCTTAATAAAAGAACCTTTATGCCTATATGTTTTATTTTTTCATACAAAAATACCATTATAATCTTTAAGTTTAATCACACAAATTTTAAATCTTTTGGAATTCATTCATCAACCATTTTTTTCAATAACTTAAACTTTTACAATATTTTTTAAATTTATGTTTTTTCTAAAATTTTGTTCTTACTTCATAAATTTTGAAAAAAAAATGAACAACATTACAAAAAAATGTACATTTGTAAAAAAAAAACAAATACTTATATAAGTTTATAATTAGTTATATGTTACTGAAAAACATTTAGCTTATTGAATTTCCTTATTAATAAATCAATTTTGAAAAAAAATACTTTGTGTAAAAATAATTTCAAACAAAAATTTTTATGGATTAATTATAAAAATTACTCTATTCAATTAAAATTATTTTTCTTTATTTGACTTTGAAATTTGCTTAAAATGATAAATTTCAAGATTATATTTGTATGATAAAAAAACCCATTTTAATTAAAATTTAAAAAGAGTATAACTAAAGCAATTTATCATTTCCTTTCTTTTCTACTACTTAGATCAAAAAATCCATTCCTCTTTTTTTTTTCAATACTCATTTTAGCTATTCCAACAAAAAAATAAATACTTTTTCTTTCTTTTTTATGAGATGACTAAGTTAAAATTTGTCACTATAGTATTTTCCTTTATTAATATATTATTGATGGCATTTTAGTTACGTGTTAATGATTGATTAAGTTATTAATTAGTTTTATAGAAAATTTTTTATTGACATCTTTTACAACATTTTAGGGAGACATATATTTTATGAGAATTTTTGGATACTTCCATGTTTGAAGTGGGTGAAAAAATCTTCAAAAATTTCTTTTATGGAAAACTATGGTTAGGACAAGATTGAAGCCTACCCGAAAATACTTGTTAATTAAGTTTCGATTTCTGTGAAACTTATAAGAAAGATTCATGTCTCCAAAAGTTAGAGGATGACCCTTACCTTTTAAAGGTATATATTATGAAGCAATTCAAGTCTTTTTAGATGGTTGTTCATGATGCTATTCTAGAAGCAAACTTACAAAAATGGAAGGAAAGTAAGAAAGTAGAGTTTTGGTAGAAAAAATTACCTGAGCTTTATAATCTAGCTCCTATCTGATTAAAATTTTCAAGTAAATAATCTTTTTATCTTTTAAATAAAATTTGAGTCTTAATAATAATCTTTATTAAGTATTATTGAACTCATTTTATTTTGTTGTCAGCTTTTTGGTACTGTTTAAAGAATGCATTGCAAAGGTATTATTTTATTGTGGAATATTAGAATAGACTCTATTCGTCACATCCTCTGATGATATCAAATTGTTCCCTACTATATTTCACTTAACAGAATTAGGTAAACACCATTTTATTTTGGATTTTATTGTTATTGTTTTCAAAATTATTTTCATGTGAGTTATTTTCATTTACTTTGAAGATTTGAAGAATGCCATTTCCATTGACTTGGGTGATGTATCGAGTTTAGTTTCGCAATTGGTTTCCATCCCCAACCAACCAGAAGAATTTGAATGCTTTTATGACTTGTGTAGATTGAAAGTATGAAATGCTGAAGAGGCTTAAAATCTATCTTTTTTCTAATTCAATGACCATTTACCATGGGTTCCTTTTATAGGTGTTGAAGAATAATCCAAAATTTAGTTCACGTCTAGGCTCAACATCTTGGTTCTTAGGATATAGTTATTAGTTGGTTATTGTATGTGGCTAGGTGATTCTTAATATTCATCCACAATTTTTTCATTAAGCTATTATTTGTTAATTGTCCTATTTTTATACTTCACATTCTCTAGTTAATTGAGCTTTTTACTTATTTTAGTTATCTTGTAAGCCTATTAAAAGGTTGGTTGAATTTAATAAAAACTGTGCAATTTAGGTGCAATTTGTTATTTCGGTTATTTAATTTCTACCAACTTACTTTCTTCCCTAATAGATTTTTGGTATCAGAGCTTTAAAATCCTTACCTATTTTTTATATCTATTTAATTATTAGTGATAACATTTAGTGATAGTTCAAATGTAACTCAACCTCTCATTTTCATGTTCGACAAAAAATTTTAAGACTTTTAGAACATCAAGATGAATACTTTTTTCAAATCTCAAAATCTTTCAAATTTTGTAAAGACCGGATATAATGAGAATGATAACAATTAAAGATAGTTAAAGGATAACAAGAAGAAAGATTCCAAAGCACTATTTGTTAAACTGAGACACTTTTTTTTCAGGATTGTAGCAAAAGCTTGGAAAACCTTATAAAAAGAGTTTGAAGGCTCTTCAAAGGTTATTCTATGAAACTCCAAACTCTCCAACATGAATTTGAAACTTTAATGATGACAAGTGAGGAAGCAATGTAAGATTTTCTTTTAATAGCAATTTCTGTTGTTACTCAACTGAGATCTTATGGTGATAAGATTATTAATGAGACTATTGTTTCCAAAGTCTTACGAGGCTTAACTCCAAAGTTTGATCATATAGTTGCTACAATAGAAGAGTTTAAAGATTTGTCTATTTTTTTATAAACTAATAGGTTCTTTGTAAACTAATGAGGTAAGGCTAAATAGACCACAAGAGAAAATTGATAAGAAAATATTTCAAGTGGAGGTGAAAGAAACTAAAAAAGAAGTGTTCATTAGTAAAGGATGTGGCAAATGAAGCTTTCATGAAAGAGGACATGGTAAAGGTAAAGGAAGAGTCAATTTTGATAGATAAACTGTTGGTGAGCAAAAAGGGAACAAAAGTGCTATCCAGTGTTATAATTACAAAAAATTTGAGCATGTTAAGGTAAATTGTTGGAACCAAGTGAGCTATACAGAGAAAAAAACTAAAGAAATTAAGTTATTTATGGGTCATTTTCCTACTAATGAATTTTCAAAAGATATTTGGTTTGTGGATAGTGGGTGCTCGAACCATATGACCCCTAATAGATTGCTGTTTAAGGCACTTAATGAGTCACAAAAGTTACAAGTTAGACTTTGGGACAACAAGCAGATGCAAGTTAAAGGAAAATGTATTGTTGTAGTGAAGGCAAGCAATGGTAAAATAAAATTACATTATGATATCTTCTTTGTTCTTAATTTGGCACATGGTTTATTAAATGTTAGACAACTAATGGTTGGTAGATGTGCACTTGTGTTTGAAAATGGAGTATATGTGATTAAAGATAAATTTGGACAACCTATGGTGAATGTGCATTTGATAAAAAATAAGATGTTTTCATTTAAAATTTCTAATGTGAAAAAGCAAGCTCTTATTGTTAGCAAGAAGGATGAATTGAAATTGTGGCATTTATGATATGGACATCTCAATATCAAAAGCTTACAGTTACTAAGTAGGAAATGTATGGTTCTTGGATTGACTCAAATTAGATCTCTTGATTTTTATGAATGGTATATTTATGAAAAACAAGCAAGAAAGTTGTTCCTAAATGAACAGTCATGAAAAGCCTTTTAATGCCTTGAATTGATACATGCCAATCTATGAAGGCCTATGAGAACTACATCACTTGGTGGGAGTAAGTATTTTTTGCCCTTTACTAATGATTGTAGTTGAATGAGTTGGGTTTATTTTCTAACCAACAAGTTAAAGATTTTTGAGATTTTTAAAAAATTCAAGGCTCTTGAGGAGAAATAAAGTGAAGCTTTCATAAAGACTTTTCGCACTGACTGAGGAGAATAATTTTTATCTAATGAGTTTAACCTTTTTTGTGAGGGATTCACAGAGAATTGACTGCACCATATACTTTAAAGCAAAACGGTGTAGCTAAAAGAAAGAATCGTAAATCGTACCATTGTGAAAATGGCTAGAAGTTTGTTGCAAGTGAAAAGACTATCGAATCATTTTAGGCTGAAGTTGTGGCAACTATTATTTACATTTTGAATCTTTCTCCTACAAAATCAATGCTTAATCAGACAACTTATGAAGCTTGGAGAGGTACAAAGTGATGTTAAGCCACTTGAGGATTTTGGGTTGTGTTGCATATGCTCTGGTTAATTCTCAGGTTTATCACAAACTAGAGAAAAAATCTAAAAAATGTATTTTTGTAGGATATTGCATTCAATCCAATGCATATTGTCTATATAATCCTCTTAGTGGCAAGGCGATTATTAGTAGAAATATGGTATTTGATAAAGATACAAGTAGGGAGTTGAATGACAAAAAAAAGACAACTCAAATTTTGATTCCAAATAAAAAAAGAATGGTAGAATGCAATGCAATAAGAGATGATGACAATCTAGAAGAATGAAACATTGGAGATGGTAGATCTACCTAAAGGCAATAATGCAATTAGCCTTAAATGAGTGTTCAAAATGAAATACCTTACTGATGGAACCATACAAAAGCACAAGGCCCAGTGTTCAAGTGAGCTATGCATGCCAACAAGATGGCTATCCATAAAGCAGATAACAGGGAATAGAAACTAAACAAAGTGATCACATCACCATTCCAGAAATGCTAAAGGTTAATCCAGATTTGATCTTCGTATTTTTAACCATGGAAATCAGGAAGAAAATGTTGGATTTATGAGATAAGATAAGACTACCTTGTTCACAGGAAAGTGAAAAAGGAATGAAGAGGAAACACCAAACAGTTGAAAAATCTCACAGTATGCAAATGAAGTCCAGTCACATCAACACCATTAAGTACCAAAGCAGCCTGGACATAGCAATGGAAGCTGGACAAAGCTGGACAAATTGCTAAGCAGTTAGAATCACATATTCTCTATAAACTATGTACAGGTATGTTGTCGGTCAAAGAATATAAAAAAAAAATTTACTTGAAAATGTGTCGTTTGAGAAGGGTCAGTGCTGTAACAACCCTTGACTCTCTACCAGTGTGATGGCAGTGTAGCTAGAGCTGTGTGCTGACCATGTCTGGGAATGAGACCATAACAATTGGTTAGCTACAGTAACATAAGAAAATGAATAGAACAGTTTACAATCAAGGTGTTCAAGCATGCAGTTTGAAGAAACTATTGATGTTTGCAGAACCATAATAAACAGCAATTTCAGAAGTTACTGCCTCTGTTCCAGCAGTAGTTCCTACACGGTGTCCCCCTCTCTTCCCATTAAGTTATTATTTAAATTATAATAGAAGGAAGTAAACTTAGGAAGCCTGGAGGGTGGCTAAGCGATCCTCTGTTCTCAAAAAGTTAATTTTTTTTAAAAATTACCCGTAATTAGAGTAAACAAAGGGAAAATATTAAAATATTCTTAATAAAAGAACCTTTATGGCTAGTTGTTTTATTTTTTCATGCCAAAATACCATTACAATCTTCAAGTTTAATCACACAATTTTTAAATCATTTGCAATTCATTCATCAACCATTTTCTTCAATAACTTAAACTTTGACAGTTTTTTTTAAATTTATGCTTTTTTTAAAAAATTTTGTTATTACTTCATAAATTTAAAAAAAAAAAAATACAAGTACTTATATAAGTTTAAAATTAATTTTATCTTACTGAAAAACATTTAGATTATTGAACTTCCTTATTAATAAATCAATTTTGAAAAAAAATACTGTGTAAAAATAATTTCAAACAAAAACTTTTATGGATTAATTATAATAATTACTCTCTTCAATTAAAATTATTTTTCTTTATTTGACTTTGAAATTTGCTTAAAATGACAAATTTCAAAATTACATTCGTATGATAAAAAAAATCATTCTATTTAAAATTTTTAAAAAATTATAACCAAAACAATTTATCATTTCCTTTCTTTTCTACTACTTAGATCAAACAAATCCCTTCTTTTCTTTTTTTCATACTCGTTTTAGCTATTCCAACAAAAAATAAATAAATACATATTTTTTCTTTTATTAAACCTCTCTTTTATTTTCGTACAACAAGGAACTCTCGCGAAAATGCAGCCAATACAGGCCATTGAAAGCAATACATAAGAAATGCGAGTAAGTAAGAAGAGAGCCGTTTTATCTGCTGAATTACACAAACGTATCTTAGGTCTCGCCTTCTTGAGCAAGTCCAGCTGCCAAGCTCGTCATGGGAAAGGAAAAAAAAGTTGGACGGTCAATAAGGTAATCTTTGCAGCCCTTTTAGTATTGTGTTAACCACTTGGATGTTGTGGTAAAGCTGACTTTTTTTTCTTTTTTTTGAAGAAGGGATACAGGCAAGCTCATTTTTTTATGACATGATTAAATTAAAATTTGTCTATTTTAATTGTTCTTATGTTTTGATCTCTATTGTAAATAATAATAATAATAATAATAATAATAATAGTACATTCTATAATAGACTTAATAGAATTGCTTGAACTCAAGCATGATTTGCTTCAGTTTAGCTTAATGTATTTAACAGTGAACCCAAGCATTTACACAATAAGCATGAATCTACTGCGAGACACGCAGCAGGTGTAGTTTCATAATAACTTAAGCAAAATGCAGTAACCATAGCTAGATATGACAAAGCAGGAAACCTACTTTCCAAAACATCATCAAGGATGGCTTTTATGTCATAAATACATGCTTCTTCCATAAACAAAACCCAAAAGCACTTGTATTCTTCTCAGCATGAACGCTGTTAAACCTCACCTGGCACAACAATAGTAATAACAAAGTATTTCCAACGAAATTCAACTGTAATTGAATATAGTTGAAACCAGAAGTAGCCTAAGCCAATAACCTATATCAAATATAATAAAAATTGGCCTATGATTCCATTCAACATTCATATTTCTAAGCATGCATCATACAACCATCCATTCATATAGTATGTATATAATTACAACTAATAATTAGCCTTGATCCCCTAGATTTAATGCAATATATCAAATCTCAAAACAAATAACAATATAGCTTTTCCTCCTATTGTTGCTCTTGCATCCTTGAATCACGTCTAATTAATTTTACATTCAAACAACTGAAAAAAAAAAAGAACAGTTTTAATATCTTTTTTATTTTCCATCTACCTAAAAGAATAACCTACTTTCGCAAAGACAGCTGCTCTAACTACCAAAAATACGTCATTAATATGTAAATGGTTAAAAATTAAATTAGGCTGAAGATAGAAAAATTTTAAAAACTTTAAAAAATGGAGAAGACCTCATTCTTGCCTTCATTTTGGACAACCACTAACTCCAGATACAATTTCATTATCCTTTCCTCCAGATGTTGTATTCCTGCAATGTAAACAACATTATCACCTTCTTCAACATTGGACTGAAGCATGTTATATGCAGAAAAAGGAAGCTGTCTAAATGTTTAGCCAAAAAGCAAAGTACAAAAATGAAATTTTAGATTTGTTTACAGGACTTCTTCAATTGACATTTAAGCATATGGCATTCATTTGGCCATCCTTTAATGTTGGTGAAAATTGTGTAGAAAAAGAAACGGGGTTAAATTAAAAACTAAGAAGGATAATTGCATATTCTCATGCTATCTCACATTCTTCCTCAATGAAAAAAATCCTCTGCTCCATGCACCTAACCAGGAGTTTGTTTGGCTTGAAGGCCACAATCAACCGAAGGTTGTTTATTCCATGAATATCTATGAATCTAATTAAACCTTAGTAAATCTTTACAATCTAGACATGACATAAACATAAAGTAGCTTAGCATCAAAAACACAGAACAAAGCAATAACTCACATAACTAGCGCCGAATGCATGCCCACCCAACCATCAATCAGAAACGATTTAGAAGATTCAATGGCAATATTCAAAATGCCTTCACCATTGAAGCCAATAAGTTTCGACACTTGAAACTTGATCCAGTAAACACAAGTAAAATAAGAGTCTGGATTGTCAGTATAGGGACCACAAACTTTCCTATGCTGCCAAAGGAGACAGAGTTTTCGACCACCAATATGGAGCAAGATTGGAAAAACCTCAGACTCTAACTGAGAATCTACTGGTTGTGATAGCAGCCCCCTTAGCTCCAAGTGTGACCGCCAAAATTGACCCCTGAACCACTTTTTCTTGTCCAGATCATATGCAACAATACCATCTTTACAATCATACTGATACAAAGTTTTATCAATAGTCACAACTTCACCGAAAAAAGGATAATCTTTTCTATCGAATTTATCCCCATAGACATACCAAGAGTCCAGTGCAATATCATATGCATGCATGTAATCCTGACCATCATGAAAAACCAGTAAGATTTTGTAGTCCTCAAGAAGGGCTGATGTAAAGCATGAATCTAGAGGGGTACTGATGTAAGGGTCAGATGATAAGCCAATCCATTTATTAAGGCAAGGGTCAAACATTTCCAACCATGGTCCACTTGTATCATCCTTATGAAGACCTCCCAGGACATAAATCTTACCTTCCAGTGTATGTATATGAGGCTGAAACCTAGGTTTGATCATGCTAGGAACTTTATTCCTAACACCACCAGGATCCCTTGTGTCAAAACAGTGGACTTTTCTAGTGTGAGTTACAAGTTTACTAGACTTAGTCTTATGGAACCCACCTAAACAGTAGATAGTAGAGCCCAGAGCAATACAGCTGCTTTCTCGATTTTTCTTGTAACCACTCACTATTGGATGTAGCAAGCTTCTTCCAAATCCATACGGGCCATGAATGATTTGGTAATGATGATCATCAACAGCTTTGCTATCTTCACCATATGAAAAGCTGAACATGTAAAAGTTAGATATATACTCGACACCTATTGTCCAGAAGCATATAGATTTCTCCATTGAGGAAAACTGAGAACATCTTTGGAGCATTGGTTTGTTGCTCTTCTTTGACTCAATTTTTCTTGCCTTCTTCCTATGCTGCAATCCACAGATTTCTTCCTTGCTTGCCACCGCTCCTTCCCTGTTTTCTCCATAATAGGATCCAAACCAAAAAATGAGTACAGAACTGAGAAAAGAAGACAAATTGCTTCATTCTAAACAATTTCATTCTAAACAACCAGAACTAGATTACCATAGGTTGAGAAAGCAATCCATTCACGCCAATTCAAAAATCACTTGAACGTGAAAAGAAAAAAAAATTCAACCCAAAGTCAAATCCTGCTTTAACATGTTGCTCATTATTTCCATTACATCAGAAAATTATGTAAATTTATTTTTCAATATCGCAATACTTTTTTTATTTTAATTATTTCAATGAGAACATTAAAAAGTATAAATTTAGTGTCCTTTGGCATGTCTTCTGTTAGGACAAGCTTATGGTATAAGGGTTCTTATAGGATCATAAAGAAAAGGGCAACTTAAAATTAATTGGCCTTTGCTTCTCCAGTTCAGCCTTTTGTTCACAACAAGAGTATTGAACCTAATTCTAATTTAATTTAGGTGGGAAAAAACAGAAGAAGAAAAGATCAGCAATACAATGTAGACTATTAAATTAAGAGTCAGCCCATTTCGTTACTCATTTAAAAAGAAAGGTTAACATATATAAACTAAACCAGAGAGTTAAAAAAAATACATAAATAACTTCACTTAATTTAACCCTCCGACCACAAACACTCAAAATAAATTCCAAAACACCTACAGTCTATTGATAGAGCACAGAATTAAAATGCCATCATCAGATGCATATCAACAAAGTTCAAACTCTATCATAAAATCAATCAAATGAAAGAGAAAAAAAAATAAAGATTAATAACGAGACTTACATGGCTGAAACATAACCCAATTCTAAGAAAGGCCCCTTTACGAGAAAGGATTTAGAAGACTCAACCGAAATGTTCAGGACGCGTTCCAGTTTGCCCTCCTTGGATGGGCGGATACCTTTGGAAGCCTGAAACTTGACACAATAAACACAATAAAAAGTAGAATCATTTACATTAGGGTCAATGAGGGGGTCGGTGTAGGGGCCAACTATTTTGTCATGCTGCCAAACAATACACAACTTTCCACCACCTAAAGCAATTAACCTACATTCGTCGCTCATTGCATACTCAGAGCAAATATTATCTCCAGGATGCCTAACTATCCCTCGAAGCTCCAAATCAAGGTACCCAAATTTACCAATGTAAAGCTCTCCCTCATCTAAATCATAACCATACAACTCATCGTCACCAAGCCAATACAAGCATCTATTGACTGCCACACGAGGCCCGCTCATTGCAAAGATTTTTCCTTTTTCCTTGAAATCCTCGTCGAACTTAAACCAAGAATTGGTTTTGACTTTATAGCCATATAAGATTTTGCGACCATCAGCAGCAACAAGAATGGTTTTTTCGTCATCAAGATGTGTAAAGTAATGAGCTCTAACAGTGGAAGAGGGAAGTTCAGGCATGGGACTCCACGTATTTAAGGCAGGGTCGAAAACTTGGCCCCAAGGTTCCTCTTTATCTTCCCCAGAATAAATACCCATGACATAAATCTTATTGTCTACAACAGCTACAGCGGCCGAATGCCCGCCTCTAATCAAGGGAGCAACCTCCCTCCAACCCCCCTCAGGATTACTCGTATCAAAACAATGCACCTTTTTACTTAAATCGAACCCGCCTATGTGGTAGATATTGGAGCCCAAGGCAGCAAACCTGCCACCCCATCTCTCCTTAGGCATCTGTTGAGGTCCAAAGAGTGAAGGTAGAACACTTCTTCCAAGTCCATATGGCCCATGGAGAATTCGATAGCGATAATCTTCTTCTTCTTCGTCTGAGGAGGAGAAGTTAAACAAGTAAAAGGCGTATGTAGTCGAATTTCTCCTATGGAAGCAGATCGCTGATTTCTCAGCTGTGAGGAGATCAATCTCATCACATCGTCGGGCCATTAGCTTGTTGTCCGTCTTCTTTCTCCGAGAAGGTAATTCTCTACTCGTCTTCTTCTTTATTCCTGAAATCTCCTCCACGCTCGCCATTGTTCCTTCCCCTTTACCGCTTCATGGCTCCAATGCCTCCATATTTATAAGTGACAACTGCAATGACCTAGTTCTGTTTGGTATCATATAAATGGCACAGGATTTTCCTACACCGGTATTAAGACCATAGGAATACGACCCAGATATGGATTGTGCAATTTGCCCGTGGGCCTTCCATGTCCAAGCCTACATATCATATGGATCCGAGATAAAAATATCAAGAAGTTGCTGGTTTATTTTGATGGACTTGTACAAGTGTCATATTACCCGTTCAAATTTAAATAATAATTTGATATTGGGAGATTCAATAAAATTAAGCTATTAAACGGGTTTAAACAAAATGTCTTTAAGGTTTAAGTTGACCTCGATTCAGCTTAAATTATGTAATCAATAAATTTCGTTAATATTCTATTTTGTTTCAAAATTTTTTTCGATATTTAATGGATTTTAAATTTTATTTTGATAATAAATTACTATATTGTATAATCGGTTTTTAATTTATGAAATTAAATTTTAAATAATGTTTTTTAAAATTTATTTATATATTATCTTCCTTTTTTATTTTTATTTATGTTTTCTTATTTGAAAAAAATAATATAAATTTTGATTTTTTTAACGTTTGTAATTTTATTTAGATTTAAAATTTAAAAATTAAATTTGATTTTGGTAAATTTTGAAAATTAAGTTTCTATAAAAAATTTAAAAAAATGGGATGTCTAAGATTACTTGTGAGAGAAGACAACACATTTATACCTTAATATGTAGAGCTCAACGGAAAAAGTTGAATCTGATTTTGAGGATTTTTTCGTTCTTCTCAAGTCGAAGACGTTCCTCCAGATGAAGATAATTTTTTCGGATTGATAATCTTCTTGATATCAATCCCTTAAAAATGATAATCTGTAAAAAATTGAGCTATTCTTGAGAACTCTCCTAATCTTTGTACTCCTAGCCATCTATATGAGCTTCAAAGCACTTTTGATTTGCTTCAAAATATCTGGTTGAGTTTCTTGATTTTTTAGATAGAAGAACTATTCATCAGGGTAGGAAGAAGTTACGAATAAATCGAGAGGCCATGTTAATTAAGTTGAAATTTCCCCTTTACCTTCGTATTTAGTATCTTTACTGAGCTTTTATGGTCTAGCTCATCCCTAATGCTTCGCACAGCATTGTAGGACTCATTGTTTTGGTTAAGGATTTAGGTCGACTAATCGCACTTAGTCTTTTTAGGACACACTTCTCAAATAAAGGCCTATCCTAATAATAAAAGCTGGTGTTATGTCGCAATTTGTCCCGATAAAAAAAAATTGTTTGGTAAAATTTTGACCTTAGTAGAAATTTGAAAGCTCTTTTATTCTATGGTCATGATGCACCTTAAAGATGGTTGAATGTTTTTAGATGAGTTTCGGTTTAAACAATAAAGAAAAAAAAAAAAAAAAGAAAGAAGCAACAATAATCCTCTTAGTTATAAGTCGACACGCCATAACAAAAAAAAAAAAAAAAAGCTTAATTCGTCACACTATTAGAAAAGAAAAAAAAATAAAGAGTGATAATAAATCAGAATAATTCATCATAAAACAAATGTATTATTTTGATCAGAATTAAAGAATAATGTAAGAAAGCAATTCTGATTAATATTCTCAATAAGGATGTGCAACTATTAGATTACTAAGGTAAATTTATAATACTTACTGTAATAATTTTAGAATCTAAGATATACTCTTAATTAAGGAAAAAGAAAAATCTAAAGCATTTTTAATTAAAAAAATCTTTTACTTGATTTGGTCAAAAATAAAAATCTCTAAGTCTAAAATATTATAATGTCATTTTAATTATTTGACAATTAATTTACATATATTCAAATTAATTGTAATGCCCTTCTTTTTATGATTAGTTAAAATTATTATAATGCATCTCTTAACAAAATTACTAAACCTTAATTACAAAACTACCTCTCATATTATAATTGGTTTAAATTACCATAATACCTTTTAGACATAATTACAAAAAATGCCCTTTTGATTGCAAAATATAATACCTCTCTTATTATAATTACGAATATAATATCATATTATAATTTATCAAAATAACTATAATATCTACTTGGCATAATTACAAAAATATCTTTTTGATTGCTTCAAATTACATATTAAATTTTAACATCCATATAATAATATAAAATTAATCCCCTAAAAGATAATCATAATATATTTTTAATTACTTGACAATTGAATTACATGCATAAAAAATGACTGTAATGATTCTCTTTCTATAATTAACTAAAATTATTATAATGCCACTCTTATCAAATTTACTAAAATACCTCTCTTATTATAGTGGCTAAAGTAAATATAATGTCCATACAACCATAATTACGAAAAATATTTCCTACCATCATTTGTCAAAATGCTATAATGGCTCTTCTACTATTATTTGCCAAAATTATTATAATACCTCTCATATTATAATTTGTCAAAATTATTATAATACTTTTATATCTTAATTATAAAAATATATTTTTTAGTACTTTATTATTACGTTTTAAATTTTAATATCCATACAATTATATGAAAGTGATTCACTTAGAAATGATTATAATGTCATTTTAATTACTTGACAATTGATTGACATGTATCCAAATCAATTGTAATGCCCTTTCTTATATAATTAATTAAAATTATTATAATGCTCCTCTTCACATAATTACTAAAATATGTTTTTTTACCATAGTTGGCTAAAGTCATTATAATATTTCTACAACCATAATTACTGAAATAGCTTCTTATCATCATTTGCCAAACTTATCATAATACTCCTTTTAGTATACATTATTAGAATGTTCATTTGATCAATTCCGTTACTTTCGAATCAAATTATCTAAAATCAAATTAACAAATTTATTTTATTTTATTTTAATTAACCTAATCGAAATTATTAATTTCAAAAATTAATTGACATTAAGTTTGGTTAATTTTTTTGATTAACCGAATAATAAATATATTTAAATTAAATTATATTTGAAACTCTTAATTTATCATATTTTAAACAAATTAAATAAAATTATCTAATAAAATATTCAAATTACTATTATATACCTTTACAATTTCTGAAACAAATAAACCCATTTCATATATTTTATATTTAATTTAATATTTGTTATATTTCAATTAAAATTTTAGAAATTATTTTTCTAATCATTTATTAACAAATCGAATTCGATAGTTGACTGATTTAATCGATTAAATTATTATTTATTAAAAAATTTGAATTATAAATACATTTATGTATTATGGAGTTTGACTAATTTATATATAAAAATTTTTTTTTTAGAACAATTTTTCTGACTTAAAATAAAATTTTAAATAATCTTATAATGTTCATTGAGCAAGCATCAAATTTTTTTCAAAGATTATATTTCTCAAAACTTTTAAAAAGCAATTATTAAAATCTTTTTTTTTATTAATAAAAGTTTATTTATCAAATTAAAAAAAATTGTAACTCAGGCTAATTTTTAACTTATAGGGTAGTTTTTCTAAATTCCCTTATGAGTATTGCAAAAGATTTGAGATCATAGAAATAAAGGTTTGAAAAACTGAAATAACGAAATCATTGAAATAAAACTATATTTAATTAAGTCGTTGAAAGTATGATTTGGATACTTAAAAGTTAACTGCTTCAAGCTTCTAATTCAGAAAAGATACTGTATATACAAAGACAAACTAACAAGTCGCTGGGCAATGCAACAAAAAGTTAACATATCCAAAACACCCTGAAGACCAATGTGCCCAAATCATGTGCTCTTTTCTAGACTATGGAAGCCTTAATTGCAGCAACCACTTGATGTGAATATTAACAGCTTCAAGCTTCAAATTAAAAAATGATCATGTATATATATACCAAGACAAACAAACAACCGCAATTACTTCTCAGTTAACATATCCAAAACATCCTGAAGACCGCTGTGCCCAAACCATATGCTCTTGTTTAGACTATGGAAGCCTTACAGCAACTACTTGATGCGAATACTGTCCTTTAACCTATTAATTGCAAAGAGAAATTATTACTTAAAAATAAATTTTTTTTATCAAATTCTTTGATGCTCAATGCTCATTTTACAGAAAAATTAATTGCATTTCAAGGTTTCAAGCAGAAAAATAAATTCCTTGATACAAAAAAAAAAAAAACAAATAAACACAAAAATATCAAATAAGCATGTCTCACCAACTAAAAAATTATTGAAAAAGGAAAAAAAACTTTTGGCACTACAGCATATAACAAGGCTAGAATTTTGGATGGTATTACAGAGGCTGTGTGGTTTACAGAACATTGTTGATGATCTTGTAATCAAGAGGCTTAGTGAAATTTGGGGTTGGAAGATCACTATTTGATCATTGGTGTTTGTTTGTTTGTTTCAGTCCCTACCATTGTGTTCTTGTAAGTAGATAATTCCTGCTCGTTTGTGCACCAATAAGCAATCATACTTATCCAAAAAAAAGTATAAATATAGAGGAAAATAATTGAACTTTTCACATTTCATGTATCTATCCTCTTGTAAAACTGGAAGCTCTATGCAGCTTAGATGAAATGGTGGAAATTCTAAATGCAGGCAAATACATTGCATATTGTTATTTTCTAAGTAAAGATTCAAGATCATTCTTAAAAATGTGTAGAAGCTGTTTGATTGTTATACACGGAACTTGTTAAAAGAATGCACGGAACTTGTTAAAAGATCTAATAACCCTGCTGCTCATGAGTTAGAAAACTAGGAACCAACTCAAAAGACTGTATTGCCTGAGGAGAAGAATATCCTAGTTTTGTAGCTAAGATCTTACAGACAAGTCATAATTGAAACTAATGTGTGTGTGTGTGTGTGTGTGTTTTTTTTTTTTTTTCCTTAATAAGATTTTAATTACTTCAGATCAAAGGAGAAAAAATATTTTCTAACAAGAAAATGAATCGAAGGATTATGACCTTCGCACACATATTTGGAGATAGAAGAAACTACCAGCTAAACATTTTTTTCTCAAAAAAAAAAAAGTGTTCTAAAGCTCAACTGAGAGTTCCTAACTAAGTAGATAACGCCTATGCCAAGAAAAAAGCTAAAGCAGTATCAAAAGTAAGCATGTGTATGGTTGCAAATGCTAAACAGAGAAATGTAGAGACAAACAAACACAAAGAATAAGGTAAATGAAAATTTAAAAAATAAAAATTAAGAACAAACCTGCACATTTGGTGCCTTATTGAAATATTCAATCACTTCATGTTGTTGCTCATCATTGGATTTGGAGTTGGGAAAATGTGTTTCACCTCTCATGTAACCAGAAGCAATGGCATAGTAAATTCGTGGACAAATTGGATGTACATGTTTTTGGAGTTCTACATCCATGGTACCAAAGCTTGTAACTTCATTACCGCTTCTCTTTTTCTTATTTGTTGAATTAGTTATCCCCTACATGAATAAAGCTAACAACATCAATAATTATAACCAAAAAATTTGTTTATTTTTTCATGGTTTTACAACTGAAAGTAAAATAATAGGAAAATAGAAAAGAAAATAGTACATCTTGATAATGCGCGAACACGGCCCTAAGATACTCAAGGCTAGAGCCTGGAGTTGAAAATTCCTCTTTACCACCTTTGTTCTGTGGAAAATGTAATGAACCAATAAAACTGGGAACAAATGTCTTCCAATCATCCAAGCAAGCTGGACCTGCATCTGTACCAGACATCTTGAAAGATGTCTCAAATTCCTTCGTGTTCAAGGACCTCAGAGTTGCAGCTTTATGGATAAAAAGGAATCTATCTGTACAATCCCAAAACAAGGGACTGTTGAAGATAAAAAACGAAATATTCTTCATATGCCTTTCCATCTCATACTCACTCGAAGCTCCATCTGGTATCATATTATGCAACTCAAAAAATATCTTCAACTCTTCAGGCAATTCTTCTTCCACTTCGTGTTGCTTAACCACTTTCATTACAAGATCTCTTAAACAATCCATATCGCGGCGAATGCCATCAGCTAATCCTAATGAAATAACATCTAATTCAATCAACTGCACTTCATTTGATTCAGTGACTCGAACGGTATCTTTGGTTATGTTTCCATGAAACATATCTCTAGAATGCATATCTTGTATAGCCACAATAAGTTTCCTGTAAAATTAAGAAATAAACGAAATTCCATTTAGATATACAACTCACAGAAAATACAAGTGAAATCATAAATAAAGAGTCAAAGAAAACATACTTAAACACTATTCGAAACTCCAAACTTGCATGTACAAAATCTCCATTTTTCTCCCACAAATTCTTGCAGTTTTTATACCACTCTCGAAAACTCCTACCAAGTCTATCCACCACCAGGAGTGAAAAATTGGATATGAAATCAAGTTGTAAACATTAACAATTGAGGGACAATCTTTCAATAGACTCATTCGATTCTTGTACAAAATTGATTCATCATGGCTTTTCAAAGACTTGAAAGCTAACATTCCAAGACCCATCATTTCTGCTTTCATCCAATACAATGGATCCATCAAAATTGTTGTTGAAAAGCCTTTTTTTCAATCTAAGAGGTGAACCCCTAATTGTTGCTTTGATTCACCCTTCACAAGAAAAACAAATTATAAGAAATAATCACTAATTAAAGTGTTTAAAGATTAAAAAAATTGAAACAAATGGGTATAAATCTCATTGGAATCCAAATCTATAAATCAATTCCTTAAGTTTTTTAAAAAATATAATAATAAAATACAAAAAAATTTGTTTTATTTTTTTTTTATAAAAGTTGAATAATAAATGAGTTTAAAATTTACATCTAATTTAAATAATTATGAATTAATCAAGTCTTAAAAAGTGTTAAGCACGATCCATATAGAGTCCATTTCTTAAAAATTACCTTCTTAATCCGCCATTTTTTGGCTCTCTTGTGGATATTAACTGCTTCCATGTCAATGGCACCCACGAATTAAGAGTCAAGACTATGCTTTGAAATGGAGAGGAAAAATAATACGAAAGCCTTGCAAACCTGAAAAGAAAATAACACAAACTGATATAAAATATGATAAGTATATATATAAATGTGGTTTGGTTGCTAAATATGATATATACAATCAGTTGAATCTGATTATACAACGAACTCTTCTCAATATTTATAAGAAAATATTTTGTGCTAACTTGAAAATCACAGTTTGCATATATAACTTTGATGTGCTTGTTCGTTAGGTAAAACAATGGAAATTGGCGGACTAGGTGCATCACTTTGTTCTTTGCCTTGGGAAATTTTGGTGCTTAATTTATTCTACTTTTATTTTTCTTTTTTCAAAGTTGTATGACCATTGACTAGACAAACACCATGCAAAAATGTTCCTCAATCACATGCCATTCTACACTATTCCCAGAGAACTACCAAAAGAGGTTTATGTTAACTGAGGCTACTGGAGTTTCTGACACAGCGCAAGGGTAATGTTACAAATTTGTTACTATATAAGATTCACTCCTTCAAAGTGACATTATATCTTCTAAACAAATTAGTAAAGCTCATATTTATCTTAAAGAAAAACTGTAACATACAATATGTCCACCAAAACTATCTAAACTATAATTCAACTACAAAGATGCAGTTTTACATAGACCATGAAATCGCATGAATAAAAGTGTTGAACATTTTAACAAAGGGGACAACTTGAGAATAACTTAACGTGGTAATGAAACAAGAAAGATAAAAAAAAAAAAGATTAACACTAAAAAAGAAAGCATGCATGGTACTTCTAAAACATTAAAATATTAATGAATCAAAACTAGCGCTCATAATACACGTTTGAAAATTAAAAAAAGAGTTAAAAATGTAAGGGAAAAAAACATAAATATTAAGAATTCCTTACAAATCTCCGAATAAGCATTACGTTAGAAAAAGATGTTATGACTGCCAATAGTTGGCTTATTATCTTTCAAAATTTTAAAATAAAATGTACAATACAAAATATGGAAAAGAAATGAAAGGAAACACTGTAGTTCTTCGAATAGCAAAAAGACAAGTAAAGGGTTGATCATGATTCTATACAGCTGTTACAAAGTGACATCATAGTTCATATCTTTTTAACTATTCTCTTTCACATCTGAATTTCTTCACTTTCAAATACCCTTTTTCACCTATCAATTCCTTCTTTCTTGGTTGCCATTCTCTTCTTTTGATTACCCCTTTTTAAAAATTTTTTATAATTCTTGATCTATTTCGTTAAACTCTTGAATTATACAGATTTATAAGTATCAAACTTTTTCTTAATACATTGGCTTTTTCCAGATTCGGAACCAAAGCAGGAAAAGACTAGAGAATCAAATGTAGATTAGGGTCTTTTAACTCAGATTTCATTATGAAACAATCGTCAAACAAACAAAATACAACTAATAAATAACTAAGAGCAGAGCAGGGAGAGATAGAGCATCAAAGATCTTAAACGAATCAAAAAGAACAAGAATAACATAAACGTGAGAGAGAGAGAGAGACTCCTAAACAAATAGTGATTTTCAAACAGAGAGATGGGCTACCAGTGTCACCGATGATGATGTACTTGAAAAGATAATCGTAAGACATGGCTTTCTACGTCGTCGTCTCAAGCTTCTTAGCTCTCTCTGGATACACTATCAGAAGAAGAAAGAAGAAAAATTTGGGAACGTAGAAGAAAGAGATCCAGTGACGTTTGATTAAACGACAAGTTATCAAGTTTGTCCTTGCTTAGTTAAAGTTTGGTTGGAATTGAGAGCTTTTTTTTTTCATGGACGTGGAAATTATATACGAATCAAACAGCCCTTTTAAGCTTTTCTTTCTTTAATTAATACTCTAAAGTAATCAATTAATCAAGTTTTTATTACTATAATTGCTTCTAGTTTTTGTTTTCTTTTTCTTGCCTTGTCTTCAGTCCACTTCCTTTTTATTTTTTTTTAATCTATATCTTTTAATTGGATAAGCAGGCCTTTATTATTTTGGATTCGGTACATTAAGATCTCGTCATTAAAAAAAATATGTATGCTAATTTTGGGTTGGACTTCTTATGTTTTTTTTATCCATTAATTTTCTATATATTTTTTGTGTCATAAATTATGATAATCATATTTATAAACAACAATAAAGTAATAGAAAAGAGTCAATAATTTTGTATTGCTTATTTCATGATTCGAGCGTATTTTTTTTATCAACTATATTTTTTATGCATAAATTATATGGTTTAACTATTTAATTTTAAAGAAAGTGGAAATGAAAATTTTTAAATTTAAATTCAGACACAAGAATAATAAAATGAGATGGATTTTCTAATTTAAATTTATTATAAATATAACATTTTATATATTCGTATCATATAAAATATTAAAATTTATATATTTATATCATATTTTACACAAAAAATATATATCGTATGAATACGAAAATATAAAATTTATGTTTTTAAATTCAAAGATAATTATTCTCAAAATTTTTAACTGTGTTACTTTTTTTATATTATATTATATTATTATATCATATTTTAAATTATCAAATCTAATTTATTGTAAAAAACATCTATGAAAATTCCAAACTCATAGATTACATAGTAGTGCTTAGGTAAGGGAATGTTAAAGGAGAGTATCGGGCATGGTTACGCATTTGAACAGAAAAGTAATACAAGAAACGGTAAGTTTAGGTAAAGAAAAGGAGAAAAGCTACGTTTGCCTTTTTGTCAAGGTCAAATGCAAGCTAATGAAGTTATGTTAGCTATAAAACAGAAGGCATGGCATCGAGCATCTTGTTCATATTTTTAAAGCTCAGATTTTTCAAGCTAGAGAAAATGAGCCCATCAAGTTACCTCTCATTCAGTGTCAAACCGCAACCTGTATCATTATTACAAGAAAACCAATAAAAGAGGATAGCATGCATGCCAACAAGATGGCTATCCATAAAGCAGATAACAGGGAATAGAAAACTAAACAAAGTGATCACATCACCATTCCAGAAATGCTAAAGGTTAATCCAGATTTGATCTTCGTATTTTTAACCATGGAAGTCAGGAACAAAATGGTGGATTTATGAGATAAGATAAGACTACCTTGTTCACAAGAAAGTGAAAAAGGAATGAAGAGGAAACACCAAACAGTTGAAAAATCTCACAGTATGCAAATGAAGCCCAGTGACATCAACACCATCAAGTACCAAAGCAGCCTAGACATGGCAATGGAAGCTGGACAAATTGCTAAGCAGTTAGAATCACATATTCTCTATAAACTATGTCTATAAACTATGCACAGGCATGTTGTCGGTCAAAGAATATAAAAAAAAAAAAAAATTACTTGAAAATGTGTCGTTTGAGAAGGGTCAGTGCTGCAACAACCCTTGACTCTCTACCGGAACGATGGCAGTTTAGCTAGAGCTGTGAGCTGACCATGTCTGGGAATATGTTTGAGACCACAACAATTGGTTAGCTACAGTAACATAAGAATATGAATAGAACAGTTTACAATCAAGGTGTTCAAGCATGCAGTTTGAAGAAACTATTGACGTTTGCAGAACCATAATAAACAGCAATTTCAGAAGTTACTGCCTCTGTACCAGCAGCAGTTCCTACTCCGCAACAGTAAATATTTGGTGCCATTAATGAATTTTCTCACAATTCTTATCACAAACTATAGGTCCTTCAGTTGCTATTGTGTCTGCCCCAAGAATTAACACAATCCTATAAACAAATTCAATTCGTAAATGAACCTGTACAAGGGTTATACGCTTGAGTTTGTAAGTTCATCGAAAATTTAGAAGTGCTTAGGTAAGAATTTTAGGCCCGTTAAATGAGCTTGGATTTGAATTTTAGTTTCGTATATAACATTGGTCGAACCTTGGACAAGAAAATTACTTTATTTGAATAACTATTATATATTTTTTATTTATATTTATATTATATAAAAATAAATAAATAAATAATATATATACATATATCCTGTCTATATATATTAATCACATTCAAACACCAAATTAAATTAATAAAATAGTTTTTTAAATTTTATTTTATTGATTATTTATTTTATTATAATTAATATTTATTATAAAATTATTTTTATTTTTTATTTGAAAAAAATTAAAATATAAATAGATCTAAATGAGTTTAAACAAAGTCTTTAAAAACGAGCCAGACTTAAACAACAAAATGAAACTCATATTTTAAATTGAACAAAATTCCAACAATCTAAAAATTTATTAATAACTTATTTAGATCCGACTCATCCCGATCCATTAACAGATTTAAGTGGAAACAATGGCATTGCATAATTAGTCAACTTATCTGTGGTAGTGAATATAATTTAATAACTTGGTGACGAGCATATATTAATTTCAATACATATGCGTCATACCTCAAATAATATTACCTTTTTTTCTTGTTTTTTAGGAGTGAAAATAATGTTTGATATAATTTAATTTGTAAATTAACATTTTAATTATAATGGCATTTTGCATTAAAAACCATTAAAAATATGGAATTGTATAAAACTTGTTTATATACACAGGAGTAATTTTGAAAATTATCACTGCATTCTTAACAAAGTACTTAATTTATCAAACATTGTAATTAGATCTATTTAAGGATTAGATCACCTACTTAGGCCTGAAAATTTGTTCAAATTTTAATAAAGTTTGGATAAAAAATTAAAATTCATTAAACATATTTGAATATAATTTTTATACATGTTTAAATTTCAGGTCAAATTTTAGATAAATAAATTAAAGCTCAATCCGAATAAAATATATAATTAAAATATTATAATTATATATTTATATATGTGAATATTTATTTTATATTTTATATTAAATTTTTTTAATTTTTATTATATAAGTTTGGTTTAACATATAGGCTTGAAATTTATTTTTTTTAATTTAAATTGTCTTAAAAAAAATTTTGAAACTTAAAACATTGAATTGAATTAGATTAAAATAAACACATAAATAATTAATATAAATCTAATCTGATTCGATATTCACGAACACTTCTAACTTTAGGGTTACCAATTTTACGTTTCAATTATAACAAGTGTGACAAGTGAAGGGTAAGTGTTGGGTTGATAGCCCTAACATTTCCTATTCTATTTGACACTTAAGCTCTTTGCATCTTCCAATTCCCAATCACTATTTACGCGATGTACCCTTCTATTTCTATTTAGTTATTATTTAAACTAGTTTTAAATTTGTGCGATACGTGAAAATATATTCATATATCAATAGATCTTATATAAATATAGAATTTTTAAAATGATATATCAATAAATTTTATATAAATATAAATTTTTTAAAATGATAATATAAGCTATAAAGTTTATAAACAACTCATAACTTATATAATCATTTTTATTTAAATTTATATATTTTAAAATAATAAAATAAATTAATTACATATTAAATATACTCATGTAATTATCATCAATTCTAAAAAAACTCAAGCTATAATTTATTAAATCTAAATAATTTCCAAGTAAAAGACAATAATGATTTCAATTTCAAGAAATTAAAAATTTCATCCTTAAAATCAATATCGCATACAAATTTTTTTCATGAGAGATTCTTCCATAAGTTGTTGTTGAAGCAAAGATATAGCAATTGTTTTTCTCGTATTTCTTACTATCTTTGAAGTATGTGTCATTTTACTTGATGAGTCAATAGATTTCACAAATGCAAGTGAAGAGATAGATAAAACAATAATATATAATTTGACAACAGTTGAGTTATAGTCTATATTATATAACCTTATAACAAATATAATCATTATAATAAGTTTATACTTATCTCTTCCAATAATTTTTTACATTCAAGCTTAGAATCAAAATCATACATCTTATTCACTATAAGTTTGGTACTTGTCTCAAGATTATACTTGGTTATCCTCATCTCGAACACACAAATTTTACCTCAAAGATCTTCAAATATCTCTTGAATTTTATAATCTCCATTTTTATAAATCATAAATATAAATATATTATTCAATTAATTTGAATATTAAATAATATTAAAATAATTTTTAACTTAATACCTTAACAGATATTTCATAAAGATCGTAAATATCTTTATTATTTAAATAATTAGCTTTTGTATTGAATTGTAATAACATTGTCCTTCTAGAATTATTGTATGTTTCAATATTCAATTTATACCTATAAAAAATGTAAAATTCTACAATTATAAATATAATATAATAATTTAACATACTTTTATTATCATGGAATAATAATTTTTTTATGTATTAAATATAAAAAATATAAATACTAATTACCTTTGAGTTGGATTAGGGACATCAACCTTGTAAGAATAACATTGAAATTTCTCATCAATTTCAGATAATTTCTTGTTATACCCACATAACATATAATACCAACAAAAAGTAATATAAACTTTTATGATAATGACTCTACTAGTGAAAGATTTCCTTGTATATACCAAATCATCTTTAAATTAATCATCAATAAACAAATATTAAAAAAAATGCTAATATCATAGTTAAAGAAATATAAAATATAAGTATAAAAAGAGAATAACCTTTGAGTAGCACAGACTAAGAAACGATGTAAAGTGAAAATTAGAGAGAAAATTAAAGTAGAGTTGATTAGTGATCAAAAGATATAAAATTAGTGAAAAGTGGTTAAAGATGCATTATGCTTAACCTAGAGCTACTTATAAAAAATGTGTGTTGTAGGTATAATTAAAAGATAATTTTTAAGTTATGAAGTTAATATTGAAATAATAAAAATTGTGAGCGAATAATTGTCTAATGGATCATAGTTAAAGAAATATAAAATATGAGTATAAAAAAAAAATAACCTTTGAGTAACACAAACTAAGAAATGATGTAAAGTGAAAATTAGAGAGAAAATTAAAATAGAGTTGAGTAGTAATCAAAAGATTTAAAATTAGTGAAAAGTGGTTAAAGATACATTATGCTTAACCTAGAGCTACTTATACAAAATGTGCATTGTAGGTTAATTAATAAGATAATTTTAAATTATAAAAGTTAATATTGAAATAATAAAAATTGTGAGTGAATAATGGTCTAATAATGGCAAGTTAATTGATATTAAAATATTTTATTATGGCATTAATATTTAGAGATTCTTAATCTAGAATATAATAATGACTCTACTGGTTAAACATTTCCTCGTATATACTCAATCATCTTTAAATCAATCATCAACAAACAAATATTAAAAAAAAGAAAGCTAATATCATAGTTAAAGAAATATAAAATATGAGTATAAAAAAAATAATCTTTGAGTAACACAGACCAAGAAACAATGTAAAGTGAAAATTAGAGAGAAAATTAAAATAGAGTTGAGTAGTGATTAAAAGATTTAAAATTAGTGAAAAGTGGTTAAAGATACATTATGCTTAACCTAGAGCTACTTATACAAAAGGTGCATTGTAGGTTAATTAATAAGATAATTTTAAGTTATGAAAGTTAATATTGAAATAATAAAAATTGTGAGCAATAATTGTCTAACAATGGCAAGTTAATGGATATTGAAATATTTTATTCTACCATTAATATTTAGAGATCTCTTAATCTAGAATATAATAATGACTCTATTGGTGAAACATTTCCTCGTATATACTCAATCATCTTTAAATCAATCATCAACAAACAAATATTAAAAAAAAGAAAGCTAATATCATAGTTAAAGAAATATAAAATATGAGTATAAAAAAAAATAACCTTTGAGTAACACAAACTAAGAAATGATGTAAAGTGAAAATTAGAGAGAAAATTAAAATAGAGTTGAGTAGTAATCAAAAGATTTAAAATTAGTGAAAAGTGGTTAAAGATACATTATGCTTAACCTAGAGCTACTTATACAAAATGTGCATTGTAGGTTAATTAATAAGATAATTTTAAATTATAAAAGTTAATATTGAAATAATAAAAATTGTGAGTGAATAATGGTCTAATAATGGCAAGTTAATTGATATTAAAATATTTTATTATAGCATTAATATTTAGAGATTTTAATCTAGAATATAATAATGACTCTACTGGTTAAACATTTCCTCGTATATACTCAATCATCTTTAAATCAATCATCAACAAACAAATATTAAAAAAAGAATGCTAATATCATAGTTAAAGAAATATAAAATATAAGTATAAAAAGAAATAACCTTTGAGTACACAGACTAAGAAATAATGTAAAGTGAAAATTAGAGAGAAAATTAAAATAGAGTTGAGTAGTGATTAAAAGATTAAAATTAGTGAAAAGTGGTTAAAGATACATTATGCTTAACCTAGAGCTACTTATACAAAAGGTGCATTGTAGGTTAATTAATAAGATAATTTTAAGTTATGAAAGTTAATATTGAAATAATAAAAATTGTGAGCGAATAATTGTCTAACAATGGCAAGTTAATGGATATTGAAATATTTTATTCTACCATTAATATTTAGAGATCTCTTAATCTAGAATATAATAATGACTCTATTGGTGAAACATTTCCTCATATATACTCAATCATCTTTAAATCAATCATCAACAAACAAATATTAAAAAAAAGAAAGCTAATATCATAGTTAAAGAAATATAAAATATGAGTATAAAAAAAAAATAACCTTTGAGTAACACAAAACAAGAAATGATGTAAAGTGAAAATTAGAGAGAAAATTAAAATAGAGTTGAGTAGTAATCAAAAGATTTAAAATTAGTGAAAAGTGGTTAAAGATACATTATGCTTAACCTAGAGCTACTTATACAAAATGTGCATTGTAGGTTAATTAATAAGATAATTTTAAATTATAAAAGTTAATATTGAAATAATAAAAATTGTGAGTGAATAATGGTCTAATAATGGCAAGTTAATTGATATTAAAATATTTTATTATGGCATTAATATTTAGAGATTCTTAATCTAGAATATAATAATGACTCTACTGGTGAAACATTTCTTCGTATATACTCAATCATTTTTAAATCAATCATCAACAAACAAATATTAAAAAAAAGAAAGCTAATATCATAGTTAAAGAAATATAAAATATGAGTATATAAAAAAAAATCTTTGAGTAACACAAACCAAAAAACAATGTAAAGTGAAAATTAGAGAGAAAATTAAAATAGAGTTGAGTAGTGATTAAAAGATTTAAAATTAGTGAAAAGTGGTTAAAGATACATTATGCTTAACCTAGAGCTACTTATACAAAAGGTGCATTGTAGGTTAATTAATAAGATAATTTTAAATTATAAAAGTTAATATTGAAATAATAAAAATTGTAAGTGAATAATGGTTTAATAATGGCAAGTTAATTGATATTAAAATATTTTATTATGGCATTAATATTTAGAGATATCTTAATCTAGAATATAATAATGACTCTACTGGTGAAACATTTCTTTGTATATACTCAATCATTTTTAAATCAATCATCAACAAACAAATATTAAAAAAAAGAAAGCTAATATTATAGTTAAAGAAATATAAAATATGAGTATAAAAAATAACTTTGAGTAACACAAACCAAGAAACGATGATGTAAAGTGAAAAATTAGAGAGAAATTAAAATAGAGTGAGTAGTTGATCAAAGATTTAAATTAGTGATAAGTGGTTAAAGATACATTATGCTTAACCTAGAGCTACTTATACAAAAGGTGCATTGTAGGTTAATTAATAAGATAATTTTAAATTATAAAAGTTAATATTGAAATAATAAAAATTGTGAGTGAATAATGATCTAATAATGGCAAGTTAATTGATATTAAAATATTTTATTATGGCATTAATATTTAGAGATCTCTTAATTTAGAACAATAAAACAAATTAAATATATTGTATTTAATAATGGTAATAAAACAAATTAAATTTTCATCAAATCATTGTACATTAATATCTAAATTTTAAAATTATAAAATGTTACAAATGAAATGAAATGAAATCCAAGTATATTAATATTTTATCAAATGAAATTAAACGTGCATTAGTATTTTACCAAACTAAAATCAAATGAAATCATATTTAATGAAATATAAATCTATCAATCAAATATAAATTAATAAAATATTTTATTTCATTAATTTAAATATGGAGAATTAATTTGATATATTTGCTTTCTATATTTACACATGAAATACATCAGTTACTTAAATGGATACTATATTTAATCAAACATAAATGTATCAAATAATTGATTAGAGAATAAATTATTTTATAATTGTAATTGCACTATTTATTAAATTATTAATTAATTATATATTAATTGATTTAATTTATCAAATTAAGAAATTTTTAAAATTTTAATACTTTTAATATGAATTGAATTGAAAGTGATATAAAGTCAATAATAAAAATATAATTATAGTCAATTAATAAGATAATTTTAAATTATGAAAGTTAATGATGAAATAATAAACATTGTGAGTAAATAATAGTCTAACAATAGCAAGTTATTGATATTGAAATATTTTATTCTATAATTAACATTTAGAGATTCATTAATTTAGAAAAATAAAACAAATTAAATTTATTATATTTAATAATAACAATAAAATAAAATAAATTTTAATTAAATCAACATGCATTAATATTAAATAATAAAATTATAAAACGTTGCAAATGAAAACAAATTAAATCAACATGGATTAATATTTTTATCAAATGAAATAAAATAAAATCATATTTAATGAAATATAAATGTATCAATCAAATATAAATTAATAAAATATTGTATTCTATTAATTTAATTATGGAGAATTAATTTGATATGTTTGCTTTATATATTTACACATGAGATACATCATGAAATACATCAATTACTCAAATAGATACTATATTTAATCAAATATAAATCTGTCAAATAATTAATTAAAGAATCAACTATTTTATAATTGTAATTATAATATTTATTAATTTATTAATTATATATTGATTGATTTAATTTGTCAAATTAAGAAATTTTTAAAATTTTAATTCTTTTAATATGAATTGAATTGAGAGTGATTTAAAATCAATAATAAAAACATAAATATAATCAATTTAATTTTTTGAATTATATTTGCGTTATATATTTACACATAAAATAAATAAGTTATTAGATATTATATTTAATCAAATAATTGATTAGAAAATAAACTATTTTATAATTGTAATTGTAATATTTATTAATTTATTAATTATATATTGACTGATTTAATTTGTCAAGTTAAAAATTTTTTAAATTTTAGTACTTTTAATATGAATTGAATTGAGAGTGATTTGAGGTTAATAATAAAAACATAAATATGATCAATTTAATTTTTTGAATTATTTTTAAATTAAAAACGTAATAAATAAAATAAAATGCATTTATTAGATGTCATGTGACGATTTTTAAAACCGTTTACATGTTAACATTTTAAGCCATCCACATAAGATTTTTTTCATTTTTGTCAAAAGTTTTGACTCTTATATATTTATATAAGATTATAATAGAAGGAAAGGAACCTAGGAGGCTTGGAGGGTGGCTAAGCAATCCTCTGTTCTCAAAAACTTCTTTTTTTTTTTAAATTACTTGTAATTAGATTAAACAAGAGGCAAATATTACAATTTTCTTAATAAAAGAACCTTTATGCCTATATGTTTTATTTTTCATACAAAAATACCATTATAATCTTTAAGTTTTAATCACACAATTTTTAAATCTTTTGCAATTCATTCATCAACCATTTTTTTCAATAACTTAAACTTTTACAATATTTTTTAAATTTATGTTTTTTCTAAAATTTTGTTCTTACTTCATAAATTTTGAAAAAAAAAATGAACAACATTACAAAAAAATGTACATTTGTAAAAAAAATACAAATACTTATATAAGTTTATAATTAATTATATGTTACTGAAAAACATTTAGCTTATTGAATTTCCTTATTAATAAATCAATTTTGAAAAAAAAATACTTTGTGTAAAAATAATTTCAAACAAAAATTTTTATGGATTAATTATAAAAATTACTCTCTTCAATTAAAATTATTTTTCTTTATTTGACTTTGAAATTTGCTTAAAATGATAAATTTCAAGATTATATTTGTATGATAAAAAAACCCATTTTAATTAAAATTTAAAAAGAGTATAACTAAAGCAATTTATCATTTCCTTTCTTTTCTACTACTTAGATCAAAAAATCCATTCCTCTTTTTTTTTTTCAATACTCATTTTAGCTATTCCAACAAAAAAATAAATACCTTTTTCTTTCTTTTTTATGAGATGACTAAGTTAAAATTTTTCACTATAGTATTTTCCTTTATTAATATATTATTTATGGCATTTTAGTTATGTGTTAATGATTAATTAAGTTATTAATTAGTTTTATAGAAAATTTTTTTATTGACATCTTTTACAACATTTTAGGGAGACATATATTTTATGAGAATTTTTGGATACTTCCATGTTTGAAGTGGGTGAAAAAATCTTCAAAAATTTCTTTTATGGAAAACTATGGTTAGGACAAGATCGAAGCCTACCCGAAAATGATTGTCAATTAAGTTTCGATTTCTGTGAAACTTATAAGAAAGATTCGTGTCTCCAAAAGTTAGATGATGACCCTTACCTTTTAAAGGTATATATTATGAAGCAATTCAAGTCTTTTTAGATGGTTGTTCATGATGCTATTCTAGAAGCAAACTTACAAAAATGGAAGGAAAGTAAAAAGTAGATTTTTGGTAGAAAAATTTACCTGAGCTTTATAATCTAGCTCTTATTTGATTAAAATTTTTAGGTAAATAATCTTTTTATCTTTTAAATAAAATTTGAGTTTTAATAATAATCTTTATTAAGTATTATTGAACTCATTTTATTTTGTTGTCAGCTTTTTGGTACTGTTTAAAGAATGCATTGCAAAGGTATTATTCATTGTGGAATATTAGAATAGACTCTATTCGTCACATCCTCTGATGATATCAAATTGTTCCCTACTATATTTCACTTAACAAAATTAGGTAAACACCATTTTATTTTGGATTTTATTGTTATTGTCTTCGAAATTATTTTCATGTGAGTTATTTTCATTTACTTTGAAGATTTGAAGAATGCCATTTCCATTGACTTGGGTGACGTATCGAGTTTAGTTTCGTAATTGGTTTCAATCCCCAACCAACCAGAAGAATTTGAATGCTTTTCTGACTTGTGTAGATTGAAAGTATGAAATGCTGAAGAGGCTTAAAATCTATCTTTTTTCTAATTCAATGACCATTTACCATGGGTTCCTTTTATAGGTGTTGAAGAATAATCCAAAATTTAGTTCACGTCTAGGCTCAACATCTTGGTTCTTAGGATATAGTTAGTAGTTGGTTATTGTATGTGGCTAGGTGATTCTTAATATTCATCCACAATTTTTTCATTAAGCTATTATTTGTTAATTGTCCTATTTTTATACTTCACATTCTCTAGTTAATTAAGCTTTTTACTTATTTTAATTATCTTGTAAGCCGATTAAAAGGTTGGTTGAATTTAATAAAAATTGTGCAATTTAGGTGCAATTTGTTATTTCGGTTATTTAATTTCTACCAACTTACTTTCTTCCCCAATAGATTTTTGGTATCAGACCTTTAAAATCCTTACCTATTTTTTTATATCTATTGAATTATTAGTGATGACATTTAGTGGTAGTTCAAATGTAACTCAACCTCTCATTTTCATGTTCGACAAAAAATTTTAAGACTTCTAGAGCATCAAGATGAATACTTTTTTCAAATCTCAAAATCTTTGAAATTTTGTAGAGATCGGATATAATGAGAATGATAACAATTAAAGATAGTTAAAGAATAACAAGAACAAAGATTCCAAAGCACTATTTATTAGACAGTTTATGAGACACTTTTTTTTCAAGATTGTAGCAAAAGCTTGGAAAACCTTATAAAAAGAGTTTGAAGGCTCTTCAAAGGTTATTCTATGAAACTCCAAACTCTCCAACATAAATTTGAAACTTTAATGATGACAAGTGAGAAAGCAATGTAAGATTTTCTTTTAATAGCAATTTCTGTTATTACTCAATTGAGATCTTATGGTGATAAGATTATTGATGAGACTATTGTTTCCAAAGTCTTACAAAGCTTAACTCCAAAGTTTGATCATACAGTTACTACAATAGAAGAGTCTAAAGATTTGTCTATTTTTTTATAAACTAATAAGTTCTTTGTAAACTCATGAGGCAAGGCTAAATAGACCACAAGAGAAAATTGATAAGAAAATATTTCAAATGGAGGTGAAAGAAACTAAAAAGGAAGTGTTCGTTGGTAAAGGATGTCGCAAAAGAAGCTTTCATGGAAGAAGATATGGTAAAGGTAAAGGAATAGGCAATTTTGATGGATAAACTGTTGGTGAGCAAAAAGGGAACAAAGTGCTATCCAGTGTTATAATTATAAAAAATTTGAGCATGTTAAGGCAAATTGTTGGAACTAAGTGAGCTATGCAGAGAAAAAAAGTAAAGAAAGTAAGTTATTTATGGGCCATTTTCCTACTAATGAATTTTCAAAAGATATTTGGTTTGTGGATAGTGGGTGCTCGAACCATATGACCCATAATATATTGTTGTTTAAGGCATTTAACGAGTCATAAAAGTTACAAGTTAGACTTTGGGACAACAAGCAGATGCAAGTTAAAGGAAAATGTATTGTTGTAGTGAAGGCAAGCAATGGTAAAATAAAATTACATTATAATGTCTTCTTTGTTCTTAATTTGGCACATGGTTAATTGAGTGTTGGACAACTAATGGTTGGTAGATGTGCAATTGTGTTTGAAAATGGAGTATATGTGATTAAAGATAAATTTAGGCAACCTATGGTGAATGTGTATTTGATAAAAAATAAGATGTTTCCATTTAAAATTTCTAATGTGGAAAAGCAAGCTCTTATTGTTAGCAAGAAGGATGAATTGAAATTGTGGCATTTACGATATGGACATCTCAATATCAAAAGCTTACAGTTACTAAGTAGGAAATGTATGATTCTTGGATTGACTCAAATTAGATCTCTTGATTTTTATGAATGGTATATTTATGGAAAACAACCAAGAAAGTTGTTCCTAAATGAACAGTCATGGAAAGCTTTTGAATGCCTTGAATTGATACATGCCGATCTATGAAGGCCTATGAGAACTACATCACTTGGTGGGAGTAAGTATTTTTTGCCTGATTGTAGTTGAATGAGTTGGGTTTATTTTCCAACCAACAAGTCAAAGATTTTTGAGATTTTTAAACAATTCAAAGCTCTTGAGGAAAAGTAAAGTGAAGCTTTCATAAAGACTCTTCGCACTGATTAAGGAGAAGAATTTTTATCTAATGAGTTTAACCTTTTTTGTGAGGGATTCACAGAGAATTGACTGCAACCTATACTTTAAAGCAAAACGGTGTAGCTAAAAGAAAGAATCGTAAATTGTACCATTGTGAAAATGGCTAGAAGTTTGTTGCAAGTGAAAAGACTATCGAATCATTTTAGGCTGAAGTTGTGGCAACTATTATTTACATTTTGAATCTTTCTCCTACAAAATCAGTGCTTAATCAGACAACTTATAAAGCTTGGAAAGGTACAAAGCGATGTTAAGCCACTTGAGGATTTTGGGTTGTGTTGCATATGCTCTAGTTAATTCTCAAGTTTATCACAAACTCGAGAAAAAATCTAAAAAATGTATTTTTGTAGGATATTGCATTCAATCCAATGCATATTGTCTATATAATCCTCTTAGTGGCAAGGTGATTATTAGTAAAAATATGGTCTTTGATAAAGATACAAGTTGGGAGTGGAATGGCAAAAAAAAGACAACTCAAATTTTGATTCCAAATGAAAGTGAAAATGCAGCAAATGAAGGTGTTGAATCAACCCCAATGAACTCTCTAGTCAGTTCTTATTCACTGGCTTCCTCATTGCATTCTTCACCTCCAACTTCACGACATAGCAGTTCACCTTACTTGGAAGAATTCTCAAATGAAACACCTCCAAAAAAATTAAGATCTTTGAAGGATATTTATTAAACTTGTCAATTTGCTTTCCTTGTTTAAAATCCTACAACTTTTGAAGAAGCAATAAAGCAAGAAGAATGGTAGAATGCAATGTAAGAAAAGATGATGACAATCTAGAAGAATGAAACATTGGAGATGGTAGATCTACCTAAAGGCAATAATGCAATTAGCCTTAAATGAGTGTTCAAAATGAAATACCTTGCTGATGGAACCATACAAAAGCACAAAGCCCGGATGGTGGTGTACATATTTTATTTTGTCTTCGGATTTTTTTAAATTCATTGGGCTCTAAATTTTGATTTTGATTGTACAATTGGGCCTTAATTGGATATGTGAATTTTAGGAGTAAAGATTAAGGCTCAAATTTTATTTGTATTTTAGTTTTAGGTTTAATTTTTATTTTTTTAGTCAAAAAAGTCAAAGTCAATCGGTAAAAAAATAAAAATAATAAATAGGTAAAAATAAAAAATGGTGGGATTTTGAATGAAAAACCTTGGATTCAATTCAACTATTGGATTCTATATCAAATTTTAACTTTAATGGTTAAATAATTTTTAGAAAGATTTGGCGCTCAATATATTGAAAAAGAAAAGATTATATAGAGAATAAATTTTGGAGTGAAATCGTAGATTCAATTGAATTAATTTTTTTCAAATCGAAAAAGATTCAATCCCTATAAAGACCTTGAATTTGTGATCAAAAGGGAGAGCCTCATAGCAATTGACTTTAAAATCAAACAAAAGTTATTGAAAAGAGAGAAAATTTAGGCAAAATTTTTAAAAATTATCACTGCATTATTAACAAAGTACTTAATTTATCAAGTATTGTAATTAAATCTATTTAAGGATTAGGTCACTTACTTAAGCCTGAAGATTCATCTAAATTTTAAGAGAGTTTAGATAAAAATTAAATTAGTTAAATAGATTTGAATATAATTTTTAGATATATTTAAATTTCAGGTTAAATTGTAGATAAATAAATTAAAGCCCAATTCGAATAAAATATATAATTAAAATATTAATAATTATATAATTATATATATGTGAATATTTATTTTTATATTTTATATTAATTTTTAAAATTTTTATTATATAAGTTTGGTTTAACGGATAAGCTTGAAATTTATTTTTTTCAATTTAAATTGTCTTGAAAAATTTTCAAACTCAAAATATTGAATTGAATTAGATCTAAATAAACATATAAATAATTAATATTAAACATAAATCTAATTTGATTCGATATTCATGAACACTTTTAATTTTAGGGTTACCAGTTTTACGCTTCAATTATAGGGTTTCGTGATCTGCTTATATCACAAGTGAAGGGTGAGTGTTGGGTTGACTACCCTAGCATTTCCTATTCTATTTGACACTTAGGCTCTTCGTGTCTTCCAATTCCCAATCACTTTGTACACAGTGTAGACCTCTATTCCCATTTAATTATTATTTAAATTATAAAGCAAGGAAGGGAACCTAGCAAGCCTGAAGAGTGGCTAAGCAACCTCTGTTCTTAAAAACTTCTTTTTTAAAAAAAATTACCTTTAATTAGAGTAAACAAAGGGAAAATATTAAAATTTTCTTAATAAAGAACCTTTATGCCTATTTGTTTTATTTTTTCAAACAAAAATACCATTATAATCTTCAAGTTTAATCACACAATTTTTAAATCTTTTGCAATTCATTCATCAACCATTTTTTTCAATAACTTAAACTTTTTCAATATTTTTTAAATTTATGCTTTTTTTAAATTTTGTTATTACTTCATAAATTTTGAAAAAAAAAAGAAAATGAAGAATATTACAAAAAAATGTACATTCGTAAAAAAAATACAAATACTTATATAAGTTTATAACTAATTTTGTCTTACTGAAAAACATTTAGATTGTTGAATTTCCTTATCAATAAATTAATTTTGAAAAAAAAAATACTTTGTGTAAAAATAATTTCAAACAAAAATTTCTAAGGATTAATTATAAAAATTATTTTTTTCAATTAAAATTATTTTTCTTTATTTGACTTTGAAATTTGCTTAAAATGATAAATTTCAAGATTATATTCTAATGATAAAAAAAAACCATTCTATTTAAAATTTAAAAAGAGTATAACTAAAGCAATTTATCATTTCTTTTTTTTTTCAACTACTTAGATCACATAAATCCTTCTTTTTTTTTTTATACTCGTTTTAGCTATTCCAACAAAAAAATAAATACCTTTTTCTTTCTTTTTTATGACATGGCTAAGTTAAAATTTGTCATTATAGTATTTTACTTTATTATTATATTATTGATGGCATTTTAGTTACGTGTTAGAGGATTGATTAATTTATTAATTAGTTTTATAAAAAAATAATTTATTAACATCTTTTACAACATTTTAGAGAGACATATATTATACGATAATTTTCGGATACTTCTATGTTTGAAGTGAGTGAAAAAAATGTTCAAAAATTTCTTTCATGGAAAACTATAGTTCTTAGGATATAGTTGGTAGTTAGTTGCTATACATGATTAGGTGATTCTTAATAGTTAACAACTGTTTTTCCACTAAGTCATTATTTTTTAACTGTCCTATTTTTATACTTTATATTCTCTAGTTAGTTGAGCTTTTTACTTATTTTAGTTATATTACAAATTTATTAAAAGGCTAGTTGAATTTAATAAAAACTGTGCAATTTACGTGCAATTTGTTTTTTTATTTTTGCCTGAATGATTTAATTTCAACCAACTTAGCTTCTTTTCCAACAAATTTTTGTAATTAGAGCTCTAAGATACTTATCAATTTTTTGTATCTACTGAATTATAAATGATGGTCGTTAATGACAGCTCAAATGTAGCTCAACCTCTCATTCTTGTGTTCAATGAAAAACGTTATGAATTTTCAAGCATTAAGGTGAATACTTTTGTCAAATCTCAAAATCTTTAAGATTTTATAAAGACCAAATATGATGAGAATGATAACAATAAAGGACAGTTGAAAGGACAACAAGATAAAGGATTTTAAAGCACTATTTATCATTTAGCAAGCAATTTATGAGACATTTTTTTCTAAAATTGTAGCAGAAGCTTAGGAAACCTTGTAAAAAGAAATGTCAAGGCTATTCAAAGTTATTGTTGTGAAACTTCAAACTCTCTGACATTAGTTTAAAACTTTGATGATGATAAGTAAGGAAATAGTGCAAGATATTTTTTCAATAGTAATTTCTATTGTTACTTAACTGAGATCTTATGATAATAAGATTACTGACGAAACTATTGTTTTCAAAGTCTTATTAAGCTTAACTTTAAAGTTTGATCATATAGCTACTACTATAGAATAGTCTAAATATCTATCTATTTTTTATAAACTAATAGGTTCTTTGTAAGCTTATAAGACAAGGTTGAATAGATCACAAGAGAAGATTGATGAGAAGACATTTCAAATGGAAAAGGAGGAAACTAGAAAAGAAGTGTCCGAGGACGTGGCAGAGAAGGCTTTCATGAAAGAAGATGTGGCAGGGTTAGAGGAAGAAACTATTCTGATGGACAAACTATTGGTGAACAAAAAAGAAACAAAAGTGTTGTCCAATGTTATAATTGCAAGAAATTTAGGCATGTAAAGGTAAATTGTTAAAACCAATTGAGCTATGTAGCGAAAAAAAAGTAAAAAAAGTAAGTTATTCACAGGACATTTTCCTACTAATGAAATTCTAAATGATATTTGGATTGTGGATAGTGGGTGTTCAAACCATATGACCTCTAAATAGATTGCTGTTTAAGGAACTTAACGAGTCACCAAAGTTGCAAGTCAAACTTAAAGATAACAAGTAGATGCAAGTTAAAATAAAAGGTACCATTACAGTAAAGGCAAGCAATGGTAAAATAAAATTACTTTATGATGTATTCTTTGTTGTTAATTTAGTCCATAGTTTTTTTAGTGTTGGATAATTAATTGTTCGTAGATGTGCAATTGTGTTTGAAAATGAAGTATGTGTGATTAAAGATAAATTTGGGTAACCTAGGGTGAATATGCATATCACAAAAAACAAGATGTTTTCATTTAAAATTTCTAACATGAAAAAGCAAGCTCTTATTGTTACAGAAAGAACGAATCAAAATTATGGCATTTACGATATGGACATCTCAATATCAAAAGCTTACAGTTACTAAGTAAGAAATGTATGGATCTTAGATTACTTCAAATTAAAATCTCTTAATTTATGTGAATGGTATATTTATAAGAAACAAGCCAAAAAGTCATTCGTAAATGCATAGTCGTGAAGAGCTTTTGAATGTCTTGAATTGATACATATCGATCTATGTGGGCCTATAAGAACTACATTACTTGGTGGGAGTAAGTATTTTTTGCTATTTACTGATTATTGTAGTTGAATGAGTTCTAACCAACAAGTTGGAGACTTTTGAGAGTTTTAAAAAATTTAAAGCTCTTGAGGAAAAGCAAAGTAGAGCTTTTTTTAAAACTGTTTGCAATGATTGAGTAGGAAAATTTTTATCTAATAAGTTTAACCTTTTTTGTAAGGCATTCACAGGGAATTGATTGCTCCCTACACTCTAGAGCAAAACGGTGTAGCTAAAAAAAAATCGTACCGTTGTGGAAATGGCTAGAAGTTTGTTGCTAGTAAAATGACTACTGAATCTTTTTTGGGCTAAAGTTGTGTCAACTATTGTTTACTTGCTGAATCTTTTTCCTACAAAGATAATCCTCAATTAGATACCTTATGAAGATTGGAGAGGTATAAAGTTGACGGTAAGCTACATGAGGATTTTTGGTTATGTTGTATATGCTTTGTTTAATTCTTAGATTCATCATAAACTCGAGTAAAAATCTAAAAAATGCATTTTTGTGGGATATTGCACTCAATCCAAAGCATATTGTCAATATAATCCTCTTAGTGGTAAGGTGATTATTAGTAGAAATGTGATCTTTGATGAAGATAAAAGTTGAGAATGGAATGGCAAAAATAAGACAACTTAAATTTTGATTCCAAATGAAAGTGAGAATTCAAGTGAGAATGCAGCAAATGAAGGTGTTGAATCAACCACCACAAACTTTCTAGTTAGTTCTTATTCACCGACTTTCTCATTGTATTCTTCACCTCTAATCTCATGACATAGCAATTCACCTTTTTTAGAAGAATTTTCAGATAAAACACCTCTAAGAAAGTTCAGATCTTTGAAGGATATTTATTAAACTTGTCAATTCGCTTTCCTTGTTTCAGATCCTACAATTTTTGAAAAAGAAACAAACCAAAAAATACGACAGAATGTAATGCAAGAAAAGATGATGGCAATAAAAAAGAATGAAACATGGGAGATTGTAGATATACCTAAAAGCAATAACATAATTGGCCTCAAATAGGTGTTCAAAATGAAGTACCATCTGATGGAACCATACAAAAGCATAGAGCTTAGTTGGTGGTATAGACAACCTATTTTGTTCGGAGATTTTTCAAAATTCATTGGGCTCCGAATTTTGATTTTGATTGTAAAATTGGGCCTTAATTGAAAAAGTAAATTTTGGGCCCAAAGATTAAGCTCTAAATTTTATTTGTATTTTAATTTTTGGTTTAATTTTTGTTTTTTAATCAATAAAATCAAAGTCAATTGGTAAAAAAAAAAAAAAAGAGGTAAAAATAAAAAAAGAAAAATGTAGAATTTTGCATGAAAAATCTTGGATTTAATTCAACTATTGGATTTTATCTCATATTTTAACTTTAATGGTTGAGTAATTTTGGAAAGACTTGAAGCTCAATCTATTAAAAAAGGGAAGATTACACAGAAAATAAAATTATAGAGAAATCCTAGATTCAGTTGAATTAATTTCTTTCAAATCAAAAGGGATTTAATCCCTATAAGGATCTTGAATTTGTGATCAAAAGGGAGGGCCTCACAAAAATTGATTTCAAAATCAAACAGAGATTATCAAAAAGAGAAAAATTTTGGGCAAAGTTTCAAATTAACAAAGAAGAAGCAATCAAGTAAAAAAATTTGTAAGAAGATCCAGCTGGAGTTTTTGGACGGAAGATTAAGATTTATAATATAAAGCATTAGTTTTTGAAAGGTGAAAAATTATTGAAATTCATGATCTATTTGAGGTGATGTTTGCTTCTTTTTTTTTTGGTGATTTTTGCATATAACTTTTATAATATTTAATTGCTTACTCTTATTTTTATATTTATTATGTGGTATTTATTTTTGCATGAATTTACATGACTAATATTATATTTGCATGATAATTTATTTTTTTAATATTTTATTTGCATGATTAGTATATTTATGTGATTTATTAATAAATTTGCATGACTATTAATATGTTTGCATGAATATTAATTTATCTACATTATTATTAATTTATTTGCATGATTATGAATTTATTTATTTGTGTGATTGCATGATTATTATTATATATTTAATTGCATGTTTATTTGCATGATTTATATTATTATTTGTATTATTATATATTTAATTGTATGTTTATTTGCATGGTTATATATTTAATTGCATATTTTACATTGTTAATTGTGTGATCATCTATTTAATTGCATATGTATTTGCATGATTATTAATTTATTTATTTGTGTGATTGTATGATTGTGAGTATATTTATTTGCATGGTTATATATTTATATGATTATTATTGCATGATATGATATTATATGTTATTGCATGATTAATATTATATTTGAATGATATCTAATTGCATGTGTGCATAATTGCATGATTATATTTAACTACATAATTGCTAATATATTTGTGTGATTATATTTGATTTCATGATTATATATTTGCATGGTATTTTATATTATTGCATGATAATTAATATATTTGCATGACATTCTTGCATGAATATTTTAGCATGATTTAGGCATGATATTATTACATGATATTTGGTATGATTTATAACATATTTGTATGATAATTTTTGCATTGTATGACTTAATATTTATTGCATATTGCATGATTACTTTATATTTTTTATAGAATTTTTTTATCATCATGTTTTGTAAATACATAAAAGGATTTGAATTGATTTATTTGCATGATAAAGCTATCTTTGGTAAGGCTTAGATAAGATAACGCATAATTAACTTGGTACCAATTTTGAGCGTAAAAGGGTGCTAATACCTTTCTTGTACGTAACTGACTTTTGAATCTTAATTCTGATGATGCAGACAAGAACCTATTCTTTTTAGGGACCCTTAGTTTAAACTTAGGACAAGCTTAGAAAGGATAGATTCGTATAGGTGATCAATCATACCTAGATAAAAAAAGATTGATGGTGACTCCATGATTTTTATGTCTAACAGGTAGGTTCTCCACCTAAACATTATGATAGGTGACAAAAGGATACTCACAATAACAAGGTATTGATTTTGAAGAAAATATTCTCCAGTTGCTTGATTTGAAACTATGAGAATTATTTTAGCCTTGGTTTCATAACTTTATTGGCCTATCTATCAATTTGATATCAAGTTTGCATTTTTAAATGAAAACTTGAAAAAAGAGGTGTATGTTAGTCAACCTAAAAAGTTCATAATCATAGATAAGGAGACAAAAGTATAAAAGCTAAAGAAGGCACTTTACAGGTTGAAGCAAATGTCACGAGCATAGTATAGTAAGATTGATAGCTATTTTTGTCACAGTGGCTTCACAAAGAGTAAGAATAAGCTTACTCTTTATGTGAAAAAGCAAAGAAGAGATGATCTTATAATTGTTTACCTTTATGTTGATGATATTATTTATATGGGCTCATGTGATTCTATTGTTGTTGAATTTAAATCTAACAGGATAAAGGAATTTGAGGTGTCAGACATGTGTTTGTTACATTATTTTTTGGGGCTTGAGGTCAAAACAATGTGTGGATGAATTTTCATTTCACAAAAGAAGTATGCAATAGATCTACTCAAAAGATTTAATTTGCTCAATTGCAACCTAGTTGTTACACTTATGAACATGAATAAGAAGTTACAACTTGAAGATGGTTCAGAAAATGTTGATGCAAAGACTTTTAGAAGCTTAGTAGGTTCAAGTTTATGCAAAGTCCCATAAAACATCATCTTGGAATGACAAAAAGAGTTTTACGTTTTATTGCTGGAACTAATAATTTTGGGATTTAGTATTAGCAAATTACAAACTTCAGATTATATGGATTCATAGATAATGATTGGGCAAGTTCGTTGAATGATAGAAAAAGTACTTCAATAAGTGTTTTCACTCTTGGATCAAGTGCCATTACATAGAGTTCAAAGAAACAAGCTACAATAGCTTTGTCATCTTCAGAAGCTAAGTATGTAGTAGCAACTTCAACAACTTGTCAAGCAATTTAGATTAAAAGACTTATCATAGATCTTTGTTACGTTCAAGATAGAGTAACTAAACTTTTCTGTGACAATAAGTCAAATTGATATGACAAAGAATCCAACATTTCATGAGAGAACAAAACACATCAACATTTATTTTCATTTTATTCGTGACTTTGTTATAGATGGCATAATCAAAATGGAGCATTGTGGAACAGATGAATAGCTAGCACATCTTTTCACCAAAGCACTTTGAAGAGAGAAATTTTTCTACTTTAGATTACATCTTGAAGTATGTGATTTTTAAATTACATCTTGAAATATGTGATTTTGAATCAAATGGGAGTGTTGAAAAATGATCCAAAATTTAGTTCATATATAGGCTCAACATCCTGATTCTTAGGATATAGTTAGTAATTAGTTATTGTATGCGACTAGGTGATTCCTAATATTTAATCACTATTTCTCCACTAAGTGATTTGCAATCAAAGGTGAGTGTTCAAAAGTGTGTACACACCACAATTTGTATATGGTTGCAATTGCTTGATTTGTTGTTGTTAAATGTTAAAAAAAATGAAAAAAAAATTAAAAAAGTTTGAAGTAGTTGAGTTTATCTGGGACCTTTTTTATATGAAATTTAGGTTAAAATCAGAGTTGAAATTGAAATGCAAATAAAATCCTTTTTGGTTTAGGGTTTTTATAATCGAATCCTTATAAATACAATCCCAAATCAAGTAACAAAATACACAAAGAGATCAGCAAAAAGTCACACGCAAAAATCAAAGAAAAAAGTAGTTGTTTTTTAAGAGTTTTTTCTAGCAAAATTTAAAAATTTCATATTCTAGTGGATTTTTCCAATTTCCAGTTAAGATTTCAATGAAGTTTGAACTTTCAAGTGAGTTTTTCAAAATTCGGTTAAAGATTCTAATGAAGATTGAATTTTTCGATGGTATTCTAATGAAAAATTTGGAAACCGATGACGATACCTAGTTTTCGATGACTAATTTCAGAAATCGATAAATGTCCATCTGGTTGTTCATAGGATTCTAGAAAGAGAGAGAGAGAAAAGAGAGCAAAAAAAAAAAAGAGAAAAGGAGATTTGAAAAAAAAAATTTAACGGTTTATACCCCAGTAAAATAACCCTATTTTGACGTTTAATTCAGCTTAAGACCTGCACGTTTTACCACTTGGAGGTCTGACCCGAGTGCAACTTAATTTATAACCCGTTCTAGCTTTTGTCTCTTGAGCTGAGCCGTTCCAATTTTCTTTCTTGTAGTCAAGCCCCCTAGTTGCTAGAGTCGAGCTATTCCTATTGTCATAACATATAGATCTATAAATCTATAGCTAGACTTAACAAATAGAGTCGTCACCAATCTTTTTTATCTATGTATGATTGGCCACCTAAGGAATCTATTCTTTTAAGGAGCTTCTAAGCTTGACTAAAAGTCTCTAAAAGAATAGGTTTAGGTCTACAAACTAGAACAAGGTTCGAGAGTTCGATTATATGTGCAGAAGGTTATAGCACCCCCACATGCCTATCTAAAGGATTGTACCATTTATTTTAAATTTATCCTAAGATCTTAATTCTAATGGTTTTAATTTTTAATGTTTAAATATTAAAAAAAATTCTTAAGATTCTTCTATTAATCTGGTAGAACTTTTAAAAATATTTTCTCACCTCAATAGTAGTCAAGAATCCCATTTGATTTTCTTAAAAAAGGCTCCGTAATCGAAAAGCTTTTTTAGTTTTATTTTTGGTTTTTGTCAAAAATATATATAATTATTCCACCATTTAGGCCAAATTAAAAATATTTTTTTCATAATTTCTAAATTTTTCACAATTTGGGCCTATTTAGAAATTCTTTTTTTTTATTATGATTTTTTTAATTTTTAAAATTTTCACCATTTGTGTCAATTTAGAATTTTTTTATATTTTTTGAAAAGAAAATAATATGATAACTATTTTTTATTAAAATTTCATTTAAATTCTTCCACCATGTGGGACAAATTTAAAGAAATTTCTCACCTAGAGATTTATTAAAAATTTATCATTTGAAATTTTTAAAAATCTCATCATTGGATAATTATCAAATATTTTCAACCAAAAGTTTTTTTTTTTTTGGAAAGAATACCATTACTTCTATTGAAATTACATCTAAATTATTCCACAATTTGGGATAAATTTAGAGAAATTTTTCACCTAAAAATTTTTTAAAACTTTACCATTTGAAATTTCTAAGGATCTCATCTTTGGATAATTAGTATTTAATTCCAAAATTTTTATTAATGTTTTTTTTATTTTTTATTTTCTTTTTTTGATTGAAAACAAATACCAATTATTGTTATTGAAACTTTATCTAAATTATTCCATCATTGGGACAAATTTAGATAAAATTTCTCACTTAAGAAATTTATAGAAATTTATCATTGGAAATTTTTATAAATTCTATCATTGGATAATTAATACTTATTCTAAAAAAATATTTTTATTTTTATATATTTTTTTTATTTTTTCTCAAATTTAATCATGCAAAAATACTAAAAAAAAAAACAAACACATAAATAAAATACTAAATAAATAAAAAATACCAAAAAATAGAAACAGCTCGACTTAACGACTGTAGAATGGCTCGGTTTAAGGCATAGAATGCGACCCAAGAGGATGCGATTGGCTGCTCAGTGTGGTTCGGCTCGACTGCTGCGAAACGATTGGTATACAGGTTAAAAGGCGGGTAGCACTCGGGTTGGGTCGCCCGAATAAAAAACGCGCAGATCTTAGGTCTTCTTAAAGCAAAAATGATGTCATTTTGGTGAGGCTATAAAAGCCTAAATTCTGATTTTTGCCTCAGATTTCTCATTTCCCCTCTCTCTCTTCTCTTTTCTTTTCTCTCTTTCTCTCTTTAAAATCAGATGAATTTTGATTGAATCTTTATCAGATTTTGAAAAATATCGTCAAAATTTGAGTTGGATCGTTGAAAGTTCGTCGAAAAATTTAATCGGCATTGAATCTTCCATCAAAATTTGGAAAACCTATCGAAAAATTCAACTAGAGTTGAAAAGTTCACCAAAAAATTCAACCGGTGTAGAAACATTCATCAAAAATGGAAAATTTTGTCGGAATCTCAGAATTTTTTAGATTTTTCCAAAAAATTCCTTTTTTTTTAACCAAAAAAAAAACTTTGAAAAAAATTTTTGTACTGCTTTTTTCTTTTTCATGTTTTTGATCTGTGATTTTTGTTTCTATCTTTCTGTGTGTCTTCTGATCTCTCTGTGTTGATCTCTTTGATTTTCCTATCTCTGATTCATGTTTCTTTTTCCTTTATGTATCTGTTGCTTAATCTCTATGTCAATTTAAAAAAAAAAATCAGAAGAATTCTTGTTCAATTATAAGTCCACCTTTAATAAGATTATCATAAAACATATAATTTATCGTACACTGATTGAATCCATCAACAATTCAACCAACCCCATTCACGGCAAACATTCTCATTTTTAACTTTTTTTAAACCTTTTTTTAGTACTATTACCTTATTATCCTAAAAGATTAAAAAAAAAAAAAACAAGGATAATCTAAGACAAATAAATAATCAAGAAAAGATAAACCCAAATAAATAAATAAATAAATAGACAAATAATAAATAATAAATAAATGAAAAATGAAATAAAATAATTGATAATGGGGCCTAATTATGTGGACTCTATTGGACCAGGTCTAACTGATTTGGGCCCGGATTGAATAAGGTCCCATTAAATCGAGCCCAATGGGCTTAGGCCCAGACCCTGTTGAACCAAGCGTAATAGGCTTAGACTCGGACCAATTAGGGTATCTACACCTATTTTGTTTTTTTTATTTTATTTTTTAAAGTAGTTTTGCGTGATTAAATTTTAAAAAAATTAAAAATATATAAAAAAATACTAATAAATTTTTTTAGAACAAATAACAATTATCCAATGATGACATTTTTAAAAATTACAAAAGCTTAATTTCTCTAAAATTCTTAGGTGAGAAATTTTTCTAAATTTATCCCAATTGGTGAAATAATTTAGATAAAGTTTAAATAATATTAATTAATATTTATTTTTAATTTTAAAAAAATAAAAAATAAAAAATAAAAAACATGAATTTAATAAAAATTTTGAAATTAAATAGTAATTACCTAATTATAAGATTTATAAAAATTTCAAATGGTAAATTTTTTAAGAAATATCTTGGTAAGAAATTTTTTTAAATTTATCTTGAATGATAAAATAATTTAGATGAAATTTTAATAAAAGTAATTGTATTCTTTTTCAAATAAAAAATATAATTTAAAAAATTGGTTGAAATTATTTGGCAATTATCCAAGGATGAGAACTTTAGAAATTTCAAATGATAAATTTTATAAGAAATCTCTAGGTGAGAAATTTTTTTAAATTCAACGTAAATTGTGGAATAATTTAAATGAGACTTCGAAAAATGGTTATCATATTTTTTTCTTTCTAAAGATTAGTAAATTAATAAGGGTTTAAATTCTAAATAGACCAAATTGGTGAAAAATTTAGAATTGAAACTTATAGGAAATTTTCTAAATAGACCCAAATGGTGAAAATTTTAAAAATAAAAACAAAAATTATAAAAATAAATTTGAGGATGAAATTCTTAGTAATCACAAATGAATGATTATTTAAGATATTTCTATGTGAGAAAATATTTTTAATTTTGGCCCAAATAGTAGAAGAATTAGATATATTTTTTATAAACAAAAATGATTAATTTTTTCTGACGATAGAGCCTTTTCAAGAAAATAAATGAGATTCTTAAATGTTATTAAGGTGAGGAAATATTTTGAAAAATTCTACCAGATTGATGGAGAAATCTTAAGAATTATTTCTAATATTAAATTTAAGACAATTAAAATCAAAATCTTAGAATAATTTAAAATAAAATGGTACCGTCCTTTGGATGGGCATGTTGGGGTGCTATAACCTTCCCTATATGTAACCAAACTCTTGAATCATATTCTGATTAGTAGACTAAAACTTATTTTTTAAGGACCTTTAGTCAAGCTTAGGAGCTCTTTGAAGGGATAGATTCATTAGATAACCAATCACACTTTCATAAAAGATTAGTGGTGACTTTTTTTATTAACTCTAGTTATAGATTTATGGATTTATATGTTATGATAGAATTATCTAAAATTTAGTTTACGTCTAAGCTTAATATCCCAGGTTTTAGCATATAGTTGGTAGTTAGTTATTATATATGGCTAGGTAATTCCTAATATTTAGTCACTATTTCTCTATTAAACTATTATCCGTTAACTGTCCTATTTTTATGCTTCACATTCTCTAGTTAGTTGAGCTTTTTACTCATTTTAGTTATCTTATAAGCCTATTAAAAGGTTGGTTGAATTTAATAAAAATTTTGCAATTTAGGTGCAATTTGTTTTTTTTTTCTCGGTGATTTAATTTCAACCAATTTACCTCCTTCCCTAATAATAAGCACATATTTTTTTGAAAAAATTTGGAATTTAAAATATATGGAAAATGAGGACATGTTCAAAACTTTGTTATCTAAATGGAGCAAAATTGATTGGAAACAAAAGGTGATGTCATCTAATTTGAAAATAATCTATAATAGAAGTAAGGACGAATATGACTAAAACCCTTATTCAATTGTGGTTGATGTTTCCCACACAATGCATACAACGATCTTCGAAAGAGAAAAGTAAGCTTCTAGTTAAGCAAATAAGTTTTCTATTTCTAGTTTTTCTTTTTTTTAAAATTTATAGGTAATTTGTATCCTTTTTTGTTTATATATTTTAGGACCCAATTGTGTGCTTAGACTTAGTTTACATGATCTTGCACAAGACTATAATAAAAGCTTGTCATGCAACTTACTTTGCACTTGTGAACAACTTCTTTATTGGTCATGTGGTCTTGACAGGGTAAGGAGACTAAAGTAAAGTTTTAATGGAATTTATAGACTAATCCTTCTAAGGTTAAGCAATTCGAGTACGTGTAATAATGAATTGATGAATTGTGTCTTCTTTTCTCAGGCCTAATTTAGTTGACTTTTTTAAAAAGCCTCCAACTTTTTTTTTTTTTTTTGTAATGAATCTATCAAAGGTGTGTAACACCCTTAACCAACACTTGTTGAAAGTTATGTTTTCGATTCAATTTTTAGATAATAGGTACTTTGTGAGCTTCATCAACAAGCTTGAATTGTTTAAATGAACCAAACTTAAAAGTTCATTATATAAAGGAACTTGAGTTCAAACTTTGGAACTCAAAGCTCTTATATATATATATATATATATATATATATATATAAGGGGTCTGGTGAAACATTTTGAATTTTCTTAAGATATTAACATGTTTTTACCATATTATATGCTATTATATTGCAATGGATTCTTAATTTTTACTTTTTTAATTTGGATTTACCTTATGGCTTATTCTTTGTGTATGTTCATCTTTACATTTCCTTATTTTGCATTTTTGACCCTAACAATGTTCTCATGCATACTCTTTATTTTTTCACGACATAGGCATTATCTAGCTAGTTTGGACCCTCAATAAGGCTTTTGAACACTTTCTAAGATATTTTTTAGAGAAAAATCTTGTTTTTTTGCCTTATGGTGGTCAAGGAGCCTCATTGTTCTTGTTTCTCCATCACTTCTCTATCATCAATTTAGTTGCTGAAAAAACATTAGAGACTAACAATAAAACTTTGGGCTATGTTTTTCTGAACAAACTACAATAGTTTTATCATCTTCAGAAGTTGAATATGTAACAACTTTAGCAACTTGTCAAGTAATTTGAATTAAAAGACTTCTCGTAGATCTTTGTCAGGTTCAAGATAGAGCAACTAAACTTTTTTATGACAAAAGTGAACAATTGCTATACAAAGAATTTGGCATTTTATGGGAAAATAAAACATATCGACATTCACTTTCATTTTATTTGTGACTTAGTTACAGATGGCATAATCAAAATGGAGCATTGTGGAACGGATAAGTAGCTAGCAGATCTTCTCACTAAAGCACTTACAAAAAGAGAGTTTTTTACTTCAGATTAGCTCTTAAAGTATGTGATTTTGAACAAGGGGAGTATTAAAAAGTGATCTAAAATTTAGTTCACATCAGAGCTCAATATTTTGGTTCTTAGGATATAGTTGGTAATTAGTTATTGTATATGGTCGGGTGATTCTTAATATTTATCCACTATTCTCTACTAAACCATTATTTGTTAACTGTCCTATTTTTATACTTCACATTCTTTAGTCAGTTAAGATTTTTACTCATTTTAGTTATTTTGTAAACCTATTAAAAGTTTGATTGAATTTAATAAAAATTGTGCAATTTAGGTGCAATTTGTTCTTTCTTTTTGCCTTGATGGTTTAATTTCAACCAACTTACCTCATTGCCTAACAATAGGCACATATTTTTTGAAAAAAAAATAATTTAAAATATATGGAAAATACGGACATGTTCAAAACCTTGTTATCTAAATGGAGCAAAAGTGATTTGAAACAAAAGCTGATGTCATCTATTTTGAAAAAAAATCTATGATAAGAGGAAAGATGGATATGACAAAAACCCTTCTTCAATTATGGTTGATCTTTCACGCAACGCATACAACCATCTTCTAGAGAGCAAAATAAGTATCTGGTTAAGCAAATAAGTTTTTTATCTATGGTTTTTCTTTTTTTTTTTTTTAATTTGAAAGTGATTATCAATTTGTGTTATTGTTTATTTATATATTTTAGGACCCAATTATGCGCGTAAACATAGTTGACAAGATCTTGCACGAGACTTTAACAAAAGCTTGTCATGTGGCTTACTTTATACTTGCGAACAATTTCTTTAGTGGTTAGGTGGTCTTAATAAGGTAAGTAGAATAAACTAAAGTTTTAATGGAATTTTATAAATTAATCTTTCTAAAGTTAAGCAATTATAGTACTCAGGGTGTACTAATGAACTGATGAATTATGTCTTCTTTTTTTTCAGGCCAACTTAGTTGACTTTTTCAAAAAGCCTCCAACTTTTTGTCTTTTTTTGTAATGAATCTATCACAGGTGTGTAACACCTTCAACCTATGCTTGTTGAAAGTTATGTTTTGGATTCAACTTTTCTACAATAGGTATTTTATGAACTTCATCAACAAGCTTAAATTGTTTAAATGAACCAAGCTCAAAAGTTTGCTATATAAAGGAGCTTGAGTTCAAGCTTTGGAACTTAAAGTTATGATATATACATAAAGGGTCTAATAAAACATTTTGAATTTTTTCTATCTGAAGATATTAGCATGTTTTTACCAGATTATGTGCTATTATTTTGTAATGGATTCTTATTTTTGACTTTTTTAATTTAGATTTACCTTATGGCTTATTCTTTGTGTATGTTCATCTCTATATTTCCCTATTTAGCATTTTGGATCCTAGCAATGTTCTTATGTATACTCTTGATAAAGCTTTTATTTTTTTTCTTAAAATAGGCATTATCTAGCTAGTTTGGACCCTCAATAGGGCTTTTGAACACTTTCTAAGATATTTTTTAAAGAAAAATATTGTTTTTTTACCTTATGGTGGTCATGGAGCCTCATAGTTCTTGCTTCTCCATCATTCTCCTATATGTCTCTTCTCTATCATCTATTTGGCTACTGAAAAAACATTAGAGACTAATAATAAAACTTTGAGCTATGTTTTTCTAAACAAATAACAAAACTTTCAGATTCTATTAACATATATCTTTAGATCTTTATTGGAACTATTTTATAAACTCTTGCATGATTTTCACTGTAAAGTTTGAGCTTAATTCAATTTTGTTTTATTGTTATCATGTGCCATAAAGGCACCTTAATAACCAAAACAATGGTTTCCTTTGAAATGTATGGTCTAATGGGTGAAAATTTTCTATTGGTCTATTTTCTTTGATTCTTCTCATTTGGTTAAGTATATGCATGCATTGTATGCTTTGGTAATAGAATTTGCTTGTGTGTGTAATCCTTAGAAATTTCAGAGAGAAGCTAAGTCAATACAGCTCTCTATAGATTTGGCCTTTTGTTTGTCATTCACATGAAAGGAGAAAAAATGAATAGAAAAATGTCCAGGGATTTTAGACACACAAAAAACTTAGAGAATCCCAAATCATTATGAATAAAAATTATAAATGACTTGGAAGAATGAAATACCTAATATCCTACAATGATTTTTGATAAAACAAAAAATTTTGAGTTTTAGATTTGTGTTATGCTAACTCTTGAAAATGATTGTTAGCTCTATGTCCTCTCTCATACATTTTTGTTAAGGATAGCATTCAATAAGGTGTGACTTTTAGAATTTGAATTATCTGATTAAGTCCATTTCTTCCTTTTTTTTTAAAGAATTTGCTATTCGCAATAAGAGAAAATCTTGAATTTAGAATTTCCACAATTTCATCTATAAGCTGCATAAAGCATCCAATTTTACAAGAGGATGGATGCATGAAATGTGAAAAGGTCAATCATTTTCCTTTATATTTATTGTTTGTACCGAGCTTCGATCTCAGGGTATTTCTAAAAAGATAGAAGAAAAAAATTGTTAGAGGCAAAGGCAGGGAGTGTTTCTTGAGTTTGCACTTCGATGTACAAGTTAGAATAGGTGAGATCGAAAAGAAAATAGTAAACAGAAATAAGAATAGATTGGACTTGCCTCAATGTTTGCCTACATCTTCATATTTATACATAAGTGATGGAGGATTATTAGAGGACAATAAAGACAATGTCGAGCTGATGTGGCATTGGGTGTGTCAGATCGACCTAACATCTCAGATCAACACAAATATCAAAATTATCTTTAGTTGTCTATTGAAAGCTTCTAATAGGAAAAAAAGACCATTATACCCTTTTAACCATTAAATGCTCCCAACAACATCTATATATTTATATATTGGCAAAGTATGATTACTTATTCATCCAAAAATAGCAGGAATTACCCTACTAAAAGAACACACAACAATGGTAGGTACAAAATAAACAATCACCAATTGATCAAATATTTGATCTCCCAAAACCAAATTTACACTAAGCCCCTTAATTACAAGATCATCAACAATGTTCTGTAAGCCATGTAGCCTGTATAGTACTATTCAAAATTCTAGCTTATGTGTTCTGCTGTATGCCAAAAGTTACTGCCATTCATTTCCCTCTATATGAAGTGAACAAAAGCATTCCAGGCTAATATCAAGATGATAGACACTAATGCTTTACCTTTAAACCTTTTCTTTGCCTACTCAAATTCACTAGCCTAATCTCTTGCTGCTCTCTAAATACCATACAAATTTAAGACGTGGCTGTTGAATTTGCTTGCAAAACTCACAAGTGAAACACAAATGATCCCTAACTTGTTTCTATCTCTTGATCACATTATAAACATATAGTTCGTTAACAGAGATCTATCAGAATAGTCGGGTTATCACATGGTAGTAAGTCATTGTATATCTCCATTCTATTCTCATTCTAGGTAGAGAAATGTGCTTTAACAAAGAGGGACGAATTGAATTGCATATATTCTTTCAGTATTTTTTTCTTTTCAATATTTTTAATGCTGGCAAGACATCTTAATTTGATTATTTTTGTGTTTATTTCATTTTTTTTGTATCATGTGGTATCCTTCTTATTGTATTGCATGAGGATTGATAAGCCTTGATAATTTTGAGGTTTAAGGCTTAGGTTGACAACCTTTTGGACAAATGTTGCAAACATTGATTGCATGCTAAGTAGAATCTTCTTTCTATAAGGCTATATGGCTGTTGAAGAATATGAAAGCTAAAATTGGATATAGACCTTGGTCCCAATAACAATCTACCTGTTTTCTTAGCAACCCACTCATCTCCAACTGAAGCAACCCAATATCTTAAATCTGTCATTAAACTACTCTTTGTGGTCCAGATTGTAAGCAACATTACCACATCGACAATCATTACAAAGTATAATAAGTCTTTCAATTTGCATGCATAAGATGTTATTGGAAACTATCAATTTCCTCTTCTCTTGATAATGAACAAGAAGATTAAATTGTTAATGGTGATAAGATATTACAAGATAGCATTTGGCTGGTCCATAAATGATATCAATGGCATAGGTCTTTCAATTTGAATACATAAGATATTATTGGAAATTTTTTAAAAAATTATGATATGAAAAGAAATTTTTGACGTGTATTTAGAAAAATCCATTTTAAGGTAATGAAAAAAATAAAAGGACAAAGGAAAGAAAAGAAAAAAAATTGACAAAGATGCAAGAAAACAAGATTCAAATGTGGTACTAAAGCTGTTCAAGGGCTGAGTCGAGTTGGGTTTGGGTCAGACTTAGTATGATATTCCAGTATTTTAAACAAGTTCAATCCCGACTTGATTCAATTTTTCAGACCTTATTTTCTATCCAAGGCCGTTCCTACATGTAATAATAAAATCCAAACTTGCCCGAAGCACTAATATTTGAAATTGAGAAAAATAATTTTTTTTATAAATTATTAATTTAACTAATTTAATTAATTTTAATTGAATTTATGAGTCATTTGGGCTTGGATCTAATTTAATTTTATTGAATGCAATTTAAAATTGGATCATTGTTTTAATGTTTTGCATAAAGAAAAAATTAGATTTTATCTTATTATAAGTAATAAAATAAATAGGCTTTGTCTATTATAAAAAAAATAAAGCAAATGGACCTTAAATGGTGAAACTCAAATCTCGTTCTATTTTTTGATCAGATTTCATTTCTTTGCCAAGATTTTTTTAACGGGCTTAATATTTATGCTCATATTTTTTAAGATTTTGGGTAGATTTTCAGGTTCTGGCGGATAGTATATAAGCAGGTCTATGTGGGACAAATGGAGTTGTTTTTGTAATTATATTTACAAACTTTTAAATTTATTCAATAAAATTATACTAAAGTGTAATAGAAATGGTGTTAGTTTCAAGATTAATCTTTTATTTATCTCAAAATATTTTCCTGATTTGTGTTTACATCTTTGATGTGTTCGACCCAATTTATAGAAGAACTTATCTATAATAAAAATAAAAGGTGAATGTTTGATTCTCAAAATTTTAAAAATTTTAACTGATGCAAAAATTATATTTGAGTTTTTAGGCGAAATTATAAAATAAAGCTTTTTTAAGAAGTGCTAATGAAAATTTTTTATATTCTCACATCAATAATTCACAAAAAAATTATAAGTAAGACTAATATTTCGTATTATTTTATTTATTTTGTTCTTTTTTTACTAACTTCATTTATTTGTATTTATATAATTAATAAAAATCTCTTTATTTTATTTATTTTTCACTTAAAAACGTTATTAAATTTATTAATAAATTAGATTATATTATTTTTATTCAATATATATAAAAATACTATTAAATAATTTTGTTTAAACATTTTACAATATTTCATAGTAAATTTGTTAAACATTATTTTAACTTCTCTTTATAACATTTTTAAAACAACTCTATTCTAGCAACACTTCTTACTTTTGATAGAAGCTCCAACGAGCCAAACATGCTTCTTTAAAAGCAAGCTTTCAACTTGTTATTGTAGTTTAAAATTATATATTAGATTAAATTTGCGGATTTGAACTAGTCTGTTTTAATTGTTTTATGTTTTGACCTCCCTTGTAAATAATAATAATAATAATAATAATAATAATAATAATAGACTTAATAGATCTATTTCTTATAGTTTTCATTGACGTTCTCATGAAATCAAATTCGCATAATCATTACTATTTTTATTTGTCACACATGTAATATATATGCACAAAAAAAATGTTAAACCTAATTGCAAGTATTTTTTTTTTTCAATTAATTGCCCTCATTATATCTTGTCTATATCAAAATCAACAAGCTAAATAATGAAACTATACCTTAGCAGAGGAGTTGAGTTCCGAACAGCTGAAGGGCCAACAGCCAAGGGCAGTGCACCAGTGCCCGTCACGGGCTCAAGGGCTGGTGGTCACGGGCTCAAGGCACTAGTATAGTCATGGGCTCAAGGGCAGCTAAGGAAAGGGTGGCACGTGTATAGGCTGGTGACGAAGAATGGAGAGAGGAAAGAAGAGAAGGGATAAGAGAGGCACAAGCTCACAGCGATGGTGAGAAGAAGGCAACGAAGAGCAAAGACAGAAGAGGACAGAGGAAAGAAGAGGAGAGAAGGTAGAAGAGAGAAACGAAGTTAAGGTTTCAATTGGGGAAGAAAGGAAATGGGGAAGGCGATTTTCGGATTTAACTTATCTTTATAGACAAATTACTGAATTCCGTTGATAATTCAAAATTTTTTTAACTTTAAAAGTGGCTGACCTTCGAAATTAGGTCATTTAATCTCAACTTTCGATCAATGGTTAAAAAATTATATATAATTTTTTAAAAAATTTTACGTTATATAAACTGATCAATTCTCTAGAATAGTATATACAAAAATCACTAGCAAAAATATTGGCATCATTGATGAAATCTTTTTGCCACTAATTACCAGAAAAAAGAATTAAAAAAGTATTTTATCAACAAATTATCGATGGAATATTGCTAAAATTTATCTATGAAAAAAAACTATCAATATTTCGTAAGTGAAGTTGTCACCGAAAAAAATATGATTTGGCACGTTTTTTTATTGATGAAAAATTTCGTTGGTAATCCATTGTTAAAAGCTTTACTAACGAATTTTTTTCGTTTATAAAAATTTTTAATTTAAAAAAAAAAATTTTGAAATTGAATTTAGAGGAAAATTTTGATTTTAGTAACAAAATCCGTCGATAATTCATTGATAAAAGTAAAAAATATTGATGGATTTTGTAAATAATTACTAAAAGTTAAAAAAATTTTGAATTACCGATGGAATTCAATAATCTATCGATAAAGGTAAGTTAAATTTGAAAATCCCCTTCTCCATTTCCTTTCTTCGCTGATTGAAACCCTATCTTTGTTTCTCTCTTCTACCTTCTCTCATTTTCTCTTTCCTCTTCTCTTTTCGTCGTTGGCCTGTGCTCCTGCTGCCTTCTCTTCACTATCGCTATGAGCCTGTGCCTCTCTTCTCCCCTTTCTCCTCTCCTCTCTCCATTCTTCGTCACCAATCCGTGCCTATGCCACCCTCTCTTTGCCAACCTTTGACCCATGACTGCACCAGTGCCTTGAGCCCGTGACCTGCACCAGTGCCTTGCCCTTGATTATCGGTCCTTCAGTTGGGTTGGAACTCATCTCTTCTGTCAAGGTATGTCAAGGTATAGTTTTATTATTTGACTTGTTGATTTTGATATAATCAAAGTATAATTGGGGCAATTAATTGAAAAAAAAGTTACTTGCAATTAGGTTTAATATTTTTTTGTGCATATATATTACATGTGTGACAAAAAAAAATAATAATGATTATGCGAATTTGGTTTCACGAGAATTGTCAATGAAAACTATACCAAATAGATCTTCAATATTCTTATCGTATATGTATTAATTCCATTGAAAATATAAACATTATTTTTGTGAAAATTGGTATGTACTATTAAGGTAAAAATATCATATCTAAAATTCAAACTTTCAATTTTTATAATAAATTCTTAGGGAAGAGAAATGCTTTATTAAACGGATTTCTAGCAAAAACTTTACTTTTGGTATTTGCTACAGTTAGACAATCATTTTCTAAAATTGGATAAGTTGACAAGAAAATATTAAGAAATGATGTTTGAGAAAGACATTTGGCTTTGAAAGAATTAACTTGAAAAATATCTTTGTTGAAACAAGTTGTACAAATTGGTATTTTTGGTAGTTAAATGACGTAGTTTTGGTAGTTAAACAAGCTTAATTTAATTTTTAATCATGTACATATAAATGACGTATTTTTGGGAGTGAGGGTAGCTGTCTTTGCGAAAGTAGGTTATTCTTTTAGGTAGATGGAAAATAAAAAGGATATTAAAACTGCTTTTTTTTTTTTTTCTAGTTGTTTGAATGTAAAATTAATTAGATATGATTCAAGGATGCAAGAGCAACAATAGGATGAAAAGCTATATATATTGTTATTTGCTTTGAGATTTGATATATTGCATTAAATCTAGGGGATCAAGGCTAATTATTAGTTGTAATTAGATACATGAAATGTGAAAAGTTCAATTATTTTCCTTTATATTTATACCTTTTTTTTTGGATAGGTATGATTACTTATTTGTCCGAAAAGAGCAGGAATTATCCTACTACAAGAACACAATGCTAGGGACTGAACAAACAAACAAACACCAATTGATCAAATATGTGATCTCCCAAACCTCAATTTACACTAAGCCCCTTGATTACAAGATCATCAACAATGTTCTGTAAACCATGTAGCCTCTGTAATACTATTCAAAATTCTAGCTTGTGTAATATGCTGTATGCCAAAAGTATTTTTTTCCCTTTTTCAATAATTTTTAAGTTGGTGAGACATCTTAATTTGATTTTTTTGTATCATGTGGCATCCTTATTATTGTCTTGCATGAGGATTGATAAGCCTTGATAATTTTGAGGCTTAAGGCTTGGGTTGACAATTTTTCTGGACAAATGTTGCCAGAATTGGCTGCATGCCAAGCAGAATCCTCTTTCAATAACAACAGTATTTTTATTTCTATGTAAGAATTTCTCTTTGGAATTAATAGGTTAAAGGACAATATTCGCATCAAGTAGTTGCTGTAAGGCTTCCATAGTCTAAACAAGAGCACATGGTTTGGGCACATCGGTCTTCAGGATGTTTTGGATTTGTTAACTGAGAAGTAATTGTGGTTGTTTGTTTGTCTTTGTACATGCATGATCTATTTTGAATTTGAAGCTTGAAGCTGTTAATATTCACATCAAGTAGTTGCTGTAATTACGGCTTCCATAGTCTAAAAAAGAGCACATGGTTTGGGCACATCGGTCTTTAGGGTGTTTTGGATATCTTAACTTTTTGTTGCATTGCCCAGCGACAAGTAATTGTGGTTGTTTGTTTGTTTTTGTATATACATTATCTTTTCTGAATTTGAAGCTGTTAACTTTTAAGTATCCAAATCATACTTTGAAGAGTAAGGAAAGAGGCTTGATAGAGAAAGAGAATCGATTTCATAGGAAGACGTGCGCCAATCCACTGCTTTTCAAACGGTGAAGAAGGAAAGGCAATAGCAGAAGGGTAGACTTTTTCTCAAAGCGAGCACTATACTATTGATTATTAGAAAAGAGAGCACGAGGATAGTTAGATTGATTCAAAGCGAACACTATAAGATAAGCCCACCTCCTGATTAGTTTAAGTCAGAATCCAAGTTGCAGTAAGCGGAGCTACAAGATAATAGACGCTCAAATTGTGACATTATATTGTAGTTGGATAGGTACCGGCTTTTATTTTAAGTTAGGGAGATTGTTTTAAAAAATTTTTATAAATCAAATCAAAACTCCATAATACAAAAATGTGTTTATAATTCGGTTTTAATTGAATTAATTGACAAAATTAATTTAATTCGATTAATCGATCAGCTATTGAATTAATTTTAATTCGTTAATAAAAATGGTTTTAGAAAAATTTTAGTTTTCGATTTATTTGATTTGAAAATTGAATTAACTAAAATTTTAATCGAAATATAACAAAATTTAAATATAAAATAAAAAATATATGAAATGGATTATTTTATTTCATAAATTGTTAAAATTGTTAACATAATATTTTAGTATTTGAATATTTTGTTAGATAATTTTATTTAGTTTGTTTAAAATATGAGAAATTAAGAGTTTAAAATATAATTTAACTTAAATGTATTTATTATTCGGTTAATCAAAAAAATTAACCAAACCTAAAGTCAATTATTTTTGGAAATTAATAATTTTGATTCGGTTAATAAAAATAAAATAAAATAATTTTATTACTTTGATTTTAGATAATTCGATTCGAAATTAACCGAACTGACTGAATGAACACCCTAATAATACATACTAAAAGGGGCATTATGATAAGTTTGGCAAATGATGATAAGAAGCTATTTCTATAGTTATGGTTGTAGAAACATTATAATGACTTTAGCCAACTATGGTAAAAGATGTATTTTAGTAATTATGCTAAGAGGGGCATTATAATAATTTTAATTAATTATCGAAAAAGAGTCATTACAATCGATTTAGATACATGTCATTCAATTGTCAAGTAATTAAAATGGCACCATGATCATTTCCAAAGGAATCACTTTCATATAATTGTATGGATATTAAAATTTAATACGTAATAATAAAGCACTAAAAAAGATATTTTTAAAATTATGATATAAAAGTATTATAATAATTTTGACAAATTATAGTAGGAGAGGTATTATAATAATTTTGGCAAATGATAATAAGAAAGACATTATAGTAATTTTGGCAAATGATGATAGGAGAGTATTTTCATAGTTATGATTGTAAAGACATTATATTAACTTTAACCAATAATAAGAGAGGTATTTTAGTAAATTTGATAAGAGTGGCGTTATAATAACTTTAATTAATCATTGAAAGAGAGGCGTTACAGTTAATTTTGATGCATATAATTCAATTGTCAAATAATTAAAAATGCATTATGATTATCTTTTAGGGGATTAATTTCATATTATTGTTTGGATGTTAAAATTTAATATGTAATTTGAAGCAATCAAAAAGACATTTTTGTAATTATGTCGAGTAGATATTATAGTTATTTTGGTCAATTATGATATGATGTTATTTTCATAATTATGATAAAAGAGGTATTATATAAAGCAATCAAAAGATCATTTTTTGTAATTATGTCTAGAAGGTATTATAGTAATTTAAACCAATTATAATATGAGAGGTAGTTTTGTAATTATAGTAATAGGGTATTTTTGTAATTATGATTTAGTAATTTTATTAAAAGGGGTATTATAATAATTATGTCAAGAGAGCATTATAGTAATTTTAATTAATTATAGAAAGAGGAGCATTACAATCAATTTGGATGCATGTAATTTAATTGTCAAATAATTAAAATGACATTATAATATTTTAGGTTTAGAGATTTTTATTTTTGACCAAATCAGGTAAAAGATTTTATTAATTAGAGATGTTTTAGATTTTTCTTTTTTCTTAATCAAGAGTATATCTTAGATTTTAAAATTATTACAGCAAGCATTATAAATATACCTTAGTAATCTAATAGTTGCACATCCTTATTGAGAATATTAATCGAAATTACCTTCTTGCATTATTCTTTAATTCTTATCAAAATAATACATTTGTTTTATGATGAATTATCCTGATTTATTATTACTCTTTATTTTTTTTCTTTTCTAATGGTGTGGCGAATTAAGCTAGTTTTTTTTTTTTTTTGTTATGGCGTGTCAACTTATCAACTAGGAGGATTCTAGTTGCTTCTTTCTTTTTTTTCTTTATTGTTTGAACCGAAACTCATCTTGAAACATTCAACCATCTTTAGGGTGCATCATGACCATAGAATAAAAGAGCTTTCAAATTTCTATTAAGGTCAAAATTTTATTAAACAATTTTTTTATTGGGTCAAGTTGTGACATAACACCAACTCTTATCATTAAGATAGGCCTTTATTTGAGAAGTGTATCCTAAAAAGACTAAGTGCGATTGGTCGACCTAAATCCTTAACCAAAACAATGAATCCTACAATGCTGTGCGAAGCATTAGGGATGACCGACCGTAAAAGCTCAGTCAAGATACTATACGAGGGTGAAGGGGAAATTTCAACTCAATCAACATGGCCTCTCGATTTATTCGTAACTTCTTCCTACCCTGATGAATAGTTATTCTATCTAAAAAATCAAGAAACTCAACCAGATATTTTGAAGCAAATCAAAAGTGCTTCGAAGCTCATCTAGATGGCTAGGAGTACAAAGATTAGGAGAGTTCTTGAGAATAGCTCAAATTTTTAAAGATTATCACTTTTAAGGGATTGATATTAAGAAGATTATTAACCCAAAGAGATTACCTTCATCTGGAGGAACGTCTCCGGCTTGAGAAGAACAAAAAAATCCTCAACATCAGATTCAACCTTTTCTGTTTGAGCAATGGGAAAAAAAGGTCACTTATTGGAAGCATAAGCCAGCTCTACATATCGAGGTATAAATGTGTTGTCTTCTCTCACAAGTAATCTTAGAAATCCCCTTTTTTTTTAATTTTTTATAGAAACTTAATTTCCAAAATTTATCAAAATCAAACTTAATTTTTAAATTTCAAATCTAAATAAAATCACAAATCATTAAAAAAATTAAAATTTATATTATTTTTTAGCAAATAATAAAACATAAAAAAAAATAAAAAAAGATAATATATAAATAAATTAAAAAAATATTTTTGTGTTTTTTTAATTTAGATTTAAAATCTAATTTCATAAATTAAAACCCGATTATACAATATTGTAATTTATTATCGAAATAAAATTTAAAATCCATTAAATATAAAAAAATGGAACAAAATAGAATATTAACGAAATTTATTGATTACATAATTTAAGCTTAATCAAAGTAAACTTAGACCTTAAATACATTTTGTTTAAACCCGTTTCATAGCTTAATTTTATTGAATCTCCCCAACATCAAATTAATAATTAAATTTGAACGGGTAATCTGACACTTGTACAAGTCTACCAAAATGAACCAGCAACTTCTTGATATTTTTATCTCGGGAAATTTTTATCCATATGATATGTAGGCTTGGACATAGAAGGCCCCCGGGCAAATTGCACAATCTATATCTGGGTCGTATTCCTACGGTCTTAATACCGGTGTAGGAAAATCCTGTGCCAGTTCTATGATACCAAACAGAACTAGGTCATTGCAGCCGTCACTTATAAATATGAAGGCATTGTAGCCATGAAGCGGTAAAGGGGAAGGAACAATGGCCAGCATGGAGGAGATTTCAGGAATGAAGAAGAAGACGAGTAGAGAAATACCTTCTCGGAGAAGGAAGACGGACAACAAGCGAATGCTCCGACGATGTGATGAGATTGATCTCCCTACAACTGAGAAATCAATGATCTGCTTCCATAGGAGAAATTCTACTACATACGCCTTTTACTTGTTTAACTTCTCCTCCTCAGACGAAGAAGAAGAAGAAGAAGAAGATTATCGCTATCGAATTCTCCATGGGCCATATGGACTTGGAAGAAGTGTTCTACCTTCACTCTTTGGACCTCAACAGATGCCTAAGGGGAGATGGGGTGGCAGGTTTGCTGCCTTGGGCTTCAATATCTACCACATAGGCGGCTTCGATTTAAGTAAAAAGGTGCATTGTTTTGATACGAGTAATCCTGAGGGGGGTTGGAGGGAGGTTGCTCCCTTGATTAGAGGCGGGCATTCGGCCGCTGTAGCTGTTGTCGACAATAAGATTTATGTCATGAATATTTATTCTGGGGAAGATAAAGAGGAACCTTGGGGCCAAGTTTTCGACCCTGCCTTAAATACGTGGAGTCCCATGCCTGAACTTCCCTCTTCCACAGTTAGAGCTCATTACTTTACACATCTTGATGACGAAAAAACCATTCTTGTTGCTGCTGATGGTCGCAAAATCTTATATGGCTATAAAGTCAAAACCAATTCTTGGTTTAAGTTCGACGAGGATTTCAAGGAAAAAGGAAAAATCTTTGCAATGAGCGGGCCTCGTGTGGCAGTCAATAGATGCTTGTATTGGCTTGGTGACGATGAGTTGTATGGTTATGATTTAGATGAAGGAGAGCTTTACATTGGTAAATTTGGGTACCTTGATTTGGAGCTTCGAGGGATAGTTAGGCATCCTGGAGATAATATTTGTTCTGAGTATGCAATGAGCGACGAATGTAGGTTAATTGCTTTAGGTGGTGGAAAGTTGTGTATGGTTTGGCAGCATGACAAAATAGTTGGCCCCTACACCGACCCCCTCATTGACCCTAATGTAAATGATTCTACTTTTTATTGTGTTTATTGTGTCAAGTTTCAAGTTTCCAAAGGTATCCGCCCATCCAAGGAGGGAAAACTGGAACGCGTCCTGAACATTTCGGTTGAGTCTTCTAAATCCTTTCTCCTAAAGGGGCCTTTCTTAGAATTGGGTTATGTTTCCGCCATGTAAGTCTCGTTATTAATCTTTATTTTTTTTTCTCTTTCATTTGATTGATTTTATGACAGAGTTTGAACTTTGTTGATTTGCATCTGATGATGGCATTTTAATTCTGTGCTCTATCAGTAGACTGTTGGTGTTTTGGAATTTATTTTGAGTGTTTGTGGTCGGAGGGTTAAATTAAGTGAAGTTATTTATGTATTTGTTTTAACTCTCTGGTTTAGTATATATATGTTAACCTTTCTTTTTAAATGAGTAACGAAATGAGCAGCCTCTTAATTTAATAGTCTACATTGTATTGCTGATCTTTTCTTCTTCTGTTTTTTCCCACCTAAATTAAATTAGAATTAGGTTCAATACTCTTGTTATGAACAAAAGGCTGTACTGTAGAAGTAAAGGCCATTTAATTTTAAGTTGCCCCTTCCTTTATGATCCTATAAGAAACCTTATACCATAAGCTTGTCCTAACAGAAGACATGCCAAAGGACACTAAATTTATACTTTTTAATGTTCTCATTGAAATAATTAAAAAAGAAAAAGTATTGCGATATTGAAAAATAAATTTACATAATTTTCTGATGTAATGGAAATAATGAGCAGCATGTTAAAGCAGGATTTGACTTTGGGTTGAATTTTTTTTTTCTCTTCACGTTCAAGTGATTTTTGAATTGGGGTGAATGGATTACTTTTTCAACCTATGGTAATCTAGTTCTGGTCGTTTAGAATGAAGCAATTTGTCTTCTTTTCTCAGTTCTGTACTCATGTTTTGTTTTGGATCCTATGATGGAGAAAACAGGGAAGGAGGACGGCAAGCAAGGAAGAAATCTATGGATCGCAGCAAAGGAAGAAGGCAAGAAAACTTGAGTCAAAGAAGAGCAACAAACCAATGCTCCAAAGATGTTCTCAGTTTTCCTCAATGGAGAAATCTATATGCTTCCGGACAATAGGTCCCGAGTGTATATCTAACTTTTACATGTTCAGCTTTTCATATGGTGAAGATAGCAAAGCTGTTGCTGATCATCATTACCAAATCATTCATGGCCCGTATGGATTTGGAAGAAGCTTGCTACATCCAATAGTGAGTGGTTACAAGAAAAATCGAGAAAGCAGCTGTACTGCTCTGGGCTCTACCGTCTACTGTTTAGGTGGGTTCCATAATAATAAGTCTAGTAAACTTGTAACTCACACTAGAGAAGTCCACTGTTTCGATATAAGGGATCCTGGTGGTGTTAGGAATAAAGTTCCTAGCATGATCAAACCTAGGTTTCAGCCTCACATACATACACTGGAAGGTAAGATTTATGTCCTGGGAGGTCTTGATAAGGATGATACAAGTGGACCATGGTTGGAAATGTTTGACCCTTGCCTTAATAAATGGATTGGCTTATCATCTGACCCTTACATCAGTACCCCTCTAGATTCATGCTTTACATCTGCCCTTCTTGAGGACTCCAAAATTTTACTGGTTTTTCATGATGGTCAGGATTACATGCATGCGTATGATATTGCAATGGACTCTTGGTATGCCTATGGGGATAAATTTGATAGAAAAGATTATCCTTTTTTTGGTAGAGTTGTGACTATTGATAAAACTTTGTATCAGTACGATTGTAAAGATGGTATTGTTGCATATGATCTGGACAAGAAAAAGTGGTTCAGGGGTCAATTTTGGCGGTCACACTTAGAGCTAAGGGGGCTGCTATCACAACCAGTAGATTCTCAGTTAGAGTGTGAGGTTTTTCCAATCTTGCTTCATATTGGTGGTCGAAAACTCTGCCTCCTTTGGCAGCATAGGAAAGTTTGTGGTCCCTATACTGACGATCCAGACTCTTGTTTTACTTGTGTTTACTGGATCAAGTTTCAAGTGTCGAAACTTATCGGCTTCAATGGTGAAGGCATCTTAAATATTGCCATTGAATCTTCTAAATCGTTTCTGATTGATGGTTGGGTGGGCATGCATTCGGCGCTAGTTATGTGAGTTATTGCTTTGTTCTGTGTTTTTTATGCTAAGCTACTTTATGTTTATGTCATGTCTAGATTGTAAAAATTTGCTTTAGGTTTAATTAGATTCATAGATATTCATGGAATAAATAAACTTAGGTTGATTGTGGCCTTCAAGCCAAATAAGCTCCTGCTTAGGTGCATGCAGCAGAGGATTTTTTTAATTGAGGAATAATGTGAGATAACATGAGAATACGCAATTATCCTTCTTGTTTTTTAATTTAACCCCGTTTCTTTTTCTACACAATTTTCACCAACATTAAAGGATGGCCAAATGGATGCCATATGCTCAAATGTCAATTGAAGAAGTCCTATAAATAAATCTAAAATTTCATTTTTGTTCTTTGCTTTTTGGCTAAACATTTAGACAGCCTCCTTTTTCTGCATATAACATGCTTCAGTCCAATGTTGAAGAAGGTGATAATCTTGTTTACATTGCAGGAATACAACATCTGGAGGAGAGGATAATGAAATTGTGTCTGGAGTTAGTGGTTGTCCAAAATGAAGGCAAGAATGAGGTCTTCTCCCTTTTTTAAAGTTTTTAAAAGTTTTCTATCTTTAGCTTAATTTAATTTTTAACCATTTACATATTAATGACGTATTTTTGGCAGTTAGAGCAGCTGTCTTTGCGAAAGTAGGTTATTCTTTCAGGCAGATGGAAAATAAAAAAGATATCAAAACTGTTCTGTTTTTTTTTAAGTTGTTTGAATGTAAAATTAATTAGACATGATTCAAGGATGCAAGAGCAACAATAGGAGGAAAAACTATATATATTGTTATTTGTTTTGAGATTTGATATATTGCATTAAATCTAGGGGATCAAGGCTAATTATTAGTTGTAATTATATACGTACTATATGGATGGATATATTTATGGTTGGATGGATATATGATGCATGCTTAGAAATATGAAAGTTGAATTGAATCATAGGCCAATTTTTATTATATTTGATATAGGTTATCGGCTTAGGCTACTTCTGGTTTCAACTATATGTAATCACAATCGAACTTCGTTGGAAATACTTTATCATTACTATTGTTGTGCCAGGTGAGGTTTAGCAGCGTTCATGCTGAGAAGAATACAAGGGCTTTTGGGTTTTGTTTATGGAAGAAGCAAGTACGTATTTATGACATGAAAGCCATCCGACGACGTATTGGAAAGGAGGTTTCCTGCTTTGTCATATCTTCCTATGGTTACTGCATGCTGCTCAAGTTATTGTAGTTTGTCTAGCAGTAGATTCACGCTTATTGTGTAAATGCTTGAGCTCACCGTTAAACACATTAAGCTAAATTGCAGCAAATTATGCCCGAGTTCAAGCAATTCTATTAAGTCTATTATAGAATGTACGACTATTATTATTATTATTATTATTTTACAAGGGAGGTCAAAACATAGGAACAATTAAAATAAACTAGTTCAGATTCGCAAATTTAATCTAATATATAACTTTAACCCTAAATACAATAATAAGTTGAAAGCTTGCTTTTAAAGAAGCATGGTTGGTTCGTTGTAGCTTCTGTCAAAAGTGAGAAGTGTTGCTGGAATAGAGTTGTTTTTAAAATGTTATAAAGAGAAGTTAAAATAATGTTTAACAAATTTAATACGAAATATTGTAAAATGTTAAAAAAATTATTTAATAGTATTTTTGAAAAAGTTTTTTTATTTTTTATTATATAAATTAAATTTAAAAAGTGAATTTGAAATTTATTTTTTTTAATATGAAAGGGTTTGAAAAAATTTTGAGGTACGAAATATTAGATAGAGTCAGATTTGAACAAATGTATAAATTATTAATATCAAGTATAAACTCAATCTGAATTCAACTTAACTTAAAAATGACTTAGCCTAACTCATAAATACTTTTAATTAGAACACACTTTATTTTACGTAGGGCTATAAAGAAATTAGACATAAATGAATGAATGTATGTTTGTGTTTATTCGCTTATTTTTAGAAGTATTCGTATTATGTTCGTATTTGCTAAAAAAATTATTTTATTCGTTTATATTTATTCGTTTAAATAATAAGTTGTTTGTGTTCAACTCATGTTCGCTCAATTAAATTAAACAAGCTCATTCATGAACATTAAACGAGTTTATTCATAGACATATATATATATATTCATGAATAATAAACAAATCATAACCAAATAAATTTACGCAAATAAATCCTAAATGAATATCAACAAACCCAAACAAACATAAACAAATCTTAAAATAAGATGAGGATAAAGGATAAAAATGTATTTTTATTAATATTATTATAAACAAACAGCAAACGAACAATAAATAAATAATAAATAAAAGAGTTTTAAACGAGTTTATTTACAAACATAAATTATTCAAATAGACCTCTATTTGTATTCAATTTATTTAATAAATGAACATAAAAATATTGTTTAAAATAATTTATTAAACTTAATAAATGAACATAAACCGAATATGTTCATGAATACTTTATAAAAGCTTTTTTCGTTTACACCTCCAATATGCAAATCACATGGATAATGGACTGTGCATGTTGCTTGTGGCCTTTTATGTCTAAGCGTAAATTTCATGAGCATCGATAAAAAATTTTAACGTTTGTATCCGTAGTTAGATTTATCCTAACTCAAGCTTGAATATTTGAAAGTGTAAACAAAATTTTAAATTACTTAGATTTCTGGAAGGAAAATGATTTTGGAAGTGCTTGGTTCGGTAAATCTTAAATTTTGAAAGGAAAAATGATCCCTAAAAAAATGTAGATTCTTGACAAAAGGTAATCTTCATGGCATGAGATTATTAAATTTCTGTACTTGGTTAGAAGAAACTAAATTACTTAATAAAGTATTTTTACTGTAATATTTTTCATTACATAACAAATATAACGATTTTTGTTAAATATAAACAATGTTTGACCAAAATAATATAAATTCAAATATTGTCAAAGACAATGATTTTGTTGTTAAAAAAATTAATGTAAAATATAATTAAATATTAACATTATTTGAAAAATAAAAAAACAGTTTTTAATCAAATACTAGGTTTATAAATATAAAAATATGATCCTTGATTAAATACAATTTTTTGTTCGTGAAAAATATCGTCATTGTATTAAAAAAATTTCACAAAAAAAAATTATAAATATAAAAATATGATCCTTGATTAAATATAACTTTTTGTTCATACAAAATACCGTTATTGTATTAAAAAAATTTCACCAAAAAAAATAAAAAATACTACATTTAAAATCCTAAAAACGTCTTTTTGTTAATAAAAGATATCTTATTTGTATAAAAAAAATTTATAAAATAATCCACAAATACTGTATTTCAAATCCTACAAACACAATATTTACTTTATTAACGACGTTTTCTACTTTAAAAATGTTGTATTTGATCCTAAACCCAAAAGTAATTTTTTTATTGAACAAATATTGTGTTTCAAATCCTATAAATGCAATAGTTGCTTTATTAACAATGTTTTTTACTTAAAAAACGTTGTATTTGATCATAAATCTTAAATCTTAGACTCTAAAAATAATTTTTTTATTAAACAAGTACTATATTTCTAGTGTCAAAAACATAATCTTTGTATTCACAAACACCGTATTTCTAACCAATGAGCCGTGATATTTGTTATTTAAAAAATAATTTTTTATTGAATAAATACTACGTTTTTAATGTGAAAAACAGAATTTTTATATTTACAAATATTGTGTTTCTTATCAATGAAATGTGGTATTTGTTATTTAAAAAATAAATTTTTTATTAAACAAATACTGTATTTCTAATGTAAAAAACGCAGCTTTAGTATTCATAAATATTACGGTTTTGACCAATGAAACATGATATTTATTATTTAAAAAATAATTATTTTTTATTGAACAAATATAGCGTTTCTAACGTAAGAAACACAGTTTTTGTATTATTAAAAACTACAATTTTGAAATTGCAAATGTAGTATTTGTTTGGTTTTTATTATCGAAAGTGCTTTGTTATTTAATCAAATATTATGTTTCTTATTTTAAACATGGTATTTATTTTAAATACTACATTTATAAATAAAATACGTAATACAAGTTTCTTTTCATACGTTGATCTTTAAAGGGCCAAATAGAATAAAATTTTTTTATTTAAGTTAAATATGTTAAAAAAATAATTTTCCTCTCAAAATCTTAAAAAATCACAAATAAATATAAATTTTTGATTCTTTGATTTTTGAGTATTGTTAAGAATTTAAAATTACCCAAAAAATCAAATAACTGAGAATCAAACGTATGAATCAAGTAAGATTTCAAAAAAAAAAAAAATCAAATTCTCCCAAACCAAAACTCAACTTGAGCTTTCACTTCCACATTCAAACTCTAAACTCAATTTGACTAAGATTTGAATTATAAAATATATATTATTTTCTAATTATACAATTTACATAATACAAATGATAAATATATAATATTTATAATATAGATATTCAAAATATATTCATTATTCACATTTTAAAGCTTGATAAAAGAAAAGAGCAAAAATGTTAAAGATTAAATAAAAATATTATGTTTTTAATTTTTTAAAAAAAATTATCTAGAGGGACTTAACTGTATCATTTATTAATCTGGATGAATTTAAACAAAATATGAAACTCGAATAATGAAATCACACAAGATCACATTAACAAATATGTAAAGTATTAATATTATATTTTCAATTGATATTCTACTTTTTCAATTACTCTAGTTTTATTATATTAGAACTTACAATATTGAAAATTTTTAAAGAAGTCCATGAGATGGATGTCAACGTTGATTCTTCAATCTTTTCTTTGTTCATATTTGAAGCCAAAATTTATAGAAATTACATGTAGCCAACGTTCATTAGCTTCTATTTGTTTTTACTGAAACAAGCAAAATGCACACGCGTTGCTGTAAATCCAATTCTTTTTTATAATTAATATGTTTGAATTTAATAAATCAATAAATCAATAAATATAACTTTATTTATAATTTTTTAATCAAAAAAATAACCAATAAAAATTAATTAATTTATAAATAATATATGCATTTTATTTTAATAATTTATATATCAAATCAATTTTATATTATTTTTAAATATAATTAAAAATTAAAAATTAAAATTGTTACATGAACCTATTAATTGCAAAGAGAAATTATTACTTGGAAATAAAAATACTGTTGTTATAGAAAGAGGATTCTACTTGGCATGCAGTCAATGCTTGCAATATTTGTCCAGAAAAATTGTCAACTCAAGCCTTAAGCCTCAAGATTATCAAGGCTTATCAATCCTCATGCAAGACAACGATAAGGATACCACACGATACAAAAATAATCAAATTAAGATATCGTCAAACAAACAAAATACTACTAACAAATAAATAAGAACAGAACAGGGACAGACAGAGCATCAAAGATCTTGAATGAATCAAAAAGAGAAAGAATAACAGAAACGTAACAGAAAAGTGAGAGAGAGAGAGAGAGAGAGAGAGAGAGAGTAAACCGGCGTCGGAAGGATGGTTGGTTGACTGCTACGCCTGCGTCGAAAAGGACTGGAGGAGAGTGACGGAAAGGGGAGCCGCCGACGGGGTCTGGTACGATTGGGAGTGAAACTGGTAGAATAAAATGGCGGGTTAGATTAACTAAGGGCAAAATAGTAAATTACTAATTAAATAATAAAAATATATATTTAAGTTGAACTAAACTCGAGAAATATTGTAATCAGATATCAAAATCCCTGATATCAGCTTTTGCTTCATAATTCCAATTATTCCAACTGGAGGTAAGTTAAGAATAATCAAACGGAATTGGATTTTTGTAAGCCAAATCTGAATAATTTGTGATAAAAAAAGGTCTTATTAATGCCCCTATTCAAAGCTTCACCTTTTAATTAGTGAGCCTCATAATATCCAGTCGTTGTTTTAGTTCAGAATTTCAGTATTATCAAATCATAACCTTGCTCCTGATATATTTTCTTTCGAAAATGATTTGATTAAATTAATATTTACATGAAAGATATCAAAAATCAAAAAATTTTACAAATTAATAACTAACTGCATGAATCGTAACACAAAAAATACTACTATCAATTCAATATGATTTTAAGTTTGATTAGCAGTTTATTTGATCAGCATAGAAGGAGTTTCGAGATTCATATACTTGTTATCATTTAAAAACCTATATGCATATGAGATGCATTATAAGATCACATTGTGTATGTTAGCAATTTTATTTGACTGTCCGAGCTGAGCTGGGGATTTTGAACCTTGGACCTCCTTCTGCCTCAAGCCACTGGTGCTAGGCTTTAATGGTTGTTCATTAGAAGTGAGCAAAAGTCGATTTAAATTAATTAAATTGATAGAAATTGAATAAATTTAGTTTATTCAATTTAGTTTATCTGATTTTAATTATAATCGATTAAATCAATTAATTAGATCAATTTTCAATTCTTAAAATTGATAACAAAATTAATTGAATTAATCAACTTTTTAATAAGTAAAGATAAAAAAATTGACATGAGTATTTTTATTTATTTTTCTATAAAATATTATTGAAATTATTAAATTATTTAGTGATTTAATTTGAATGATACTTATGTTTGAATTTATTGAATTGAATTTGTAGTTAAATAATTATTCATAATAAAAAAAATAATAAAAAAATTTAATTATTTAACTGAACCAATTAAATCGAATTGATTTTTATTAATTTGGTTATTATCGGTTATTTAAAAATTTTGATCAGTTTGATTATTTGTTGAATGAAAATTGATTAAATTAATTATTGATTTTTTCTAACCGAATCGATCGAACCAATCAATTACTCACCTTTATTAGTCATGGCATAATTTCTTTTTCTTTTTTGTTTAACAAAACAAATTTAGCTCTGTAGGTGAAATAAAACATTTCAGCATGACTCAACTGACAAACTTTTGTGCATTTCATGAGAGAGTTTAATTCAACAATCTTATCAATTTTCTAGATTAAACATTTTTATTAACTTTTGTATATACCCCATCAGAATCAAAATTTCTTACCTGCATATGTGGATATAATGACTACAAAATATTTACATTGTAGAGGTAATTGTCCAACAATGGAGGAAAGGTAAAAATCCAAATTTCACAATTTTAAATAATACTGAGAAGTTACCAAGAGTTGAATCTTAATTTTCTATGTCTTCCAATTTCATTCGCTTTATAATCAATTTAAGCTTAGCTTCAGCATGCATGAATCTATCAAAAGAAACGACAGAACTGTTTAAATTTTGAACCTTCCAATTCAAGTATCAATGTTCATTAGTAACAAGGCAATCAAAAATGCCGGAGAAAAAGAGAAATGGAACTCCTTTGGAGCCGTAAAGATGAAGCCAATTGCTTGGTTGTGAATTGTGAGTAGAAATGAAAGTGAAACCATGACTTAAAATTCCTTTTCCAGACAATTATTAAAAGCAAAATCAAATCTTACAAATGATGTTAGGTTTGCTCGGCTGTAATATCACAATTTTATTCCTTAGAAAAAGCAAAGAATCAAATCCATTTTTTTTTCTTTTCATGTCACTCTTTTGTTATTGGACAAAAAAAAATTCTCAATCATGGCACAAATAAAAAACAGAATCAAGTAAGGAAGCAAAACACAGCACTGGCTTATCAGAATGTTTCTCGTTTAATTTTTATTTGACAGCCTTGGCTATTTGAAGATTGTGATACTGTATATTCTCTCCCTTGGACCATGTTTTGACAAGGTTAGCCAATAGTTGGCAAGTGAGTGCTGGTTTTTTTTTTTTTTTTTTTTTGGTTTCTCGCCTGATTTTTATATATATTTCTAAAAGTTCACCCTGGAGGTTAGGAAACCCAAAAACCTGGACTTTACGACCCAAGTGTGTCCTATGGTGCTCCTGACAGAGTCTTGAACTACATTAAAATCAATCAACCATGTTAAACACTGTAGAAGGTCCCAGAAAAACTGTAATAAAGTGAGAGGTGGGACAGGAGGATCGTGATAGGCTTCTTGTTAACGATCCAACAATTTAATTGGATACGAAGCAATGGAGTTGATTCAAGTAAGCTTTATTCCTTTCCGATGGCTATAAATAGGCTTGTCTCATGGCAACAAAGACACAAGCTATCTTCTCCCTTTTCCGCAGCCAAAACCCAAGTTTTTTTCTTGCCTTTGTTTTTTCTGTAGTCTCCAATGGATCAGCAGAAGACAACCCCTGGGGCTCTTCAGGCACCAATGACCGGATCCATCAACAATCCTGCTGGTGCTGCTCAGGCACTTATTAGCAATCCTGGTGCCGCTGCTCAGGCACTCCTCAACAACCCTGGTGTTGGTCAGCAGCTCATCATCAATCCTCTTTCTGATCAGGCTGTCATTAGCGATCCTGTTTCTGGTCAGCCACACATCAGTACTCCTGGTGCTAATCAGGCATTCATCAACAAACCTAGTACTGCTCAGGCACTGATGAAGAGTCCTAGTGCTAGTCATGCACTTATCCGAGGTGACCGTGGGGGCATGTTAAGCATGTCAGATGACAAAGCAATGATGCAGCAAATTTTGACAACCCATGCCCCTGATGGCCGAGAAGTTGATGTTAGACCTCTTCTCTATCTGGTTGAGGACATACTCAATCGCTCCACCCAGCATGTTGATTTCATTGTCAAGGTATAACATATGTTGCACTAATCCTGTTAAACAAATGGTTCAAAACACTCACCTTCCTAATTTTTTATTGCAGGGTGCTCTATCCCAAATTGAAATGGAAGAAAAAGTACAACAAGCAAATTATATAGCTATGCTTCAAGCTCTTACATATATCATCGATCGAATTGCATGCGAGGTTCTGCAAATTATAACATAAAATTCTCTAATCATGCCATATTTGTTACTCGTATATATACTAACATCTAGATGTTACAAATATTTTTAAATGCCAGCTATCATACAAGGCTTTCGGAGGTTCAGATGCACACGCAACAACAACTGCTATATTCAACTTGCTATCAAGCTATACATGGGATGCTAAGCTAGTGCTGTCCCTAGCAGCCTTTGCCTTGAACTATGGAGAATTCTGGCTTCTTGCTCAGATTTACTCGACAAACCAACTTGCCAAGTCAATGGCAATCCTGAGGCAACTGCCATCACTCCTGGAGCACACAGCTCCTCTGAAACCCCGGTTTGATGCTCTCAACAATTTGATTCGGACAATGATTGATGTGACTAGGTGTGTTGTTGAGTTCAAGGAGCTTCCATCAATGTACATTTCACAGGACTCACCGGCATTGGCCACTGCCATGACCCATATCCCAACTGCTGTCTACTGGACCATCAGGAGCATGGTGGCTTGTGCAACACAAATTTCCAGCCTTACGACCATGGGTCATGAGTATGTTTTGCTTGTTCATCTTATATGCAATACTTATTTATACAGGGCCATGAGTTTGGAAGGTTAAAAATAGTTGGATTAATAGTTTGCATTGCTTTCAGGTATGGAATATCAACCACGGAGTCTTGGGAGTTGTCCACTTTGGCTCACAAACTCAAAAACATATATGAACATCTAAGGCAGCAAATGAATTTTTGCTACCAATTTATAGGTTAGAGACTGGCCCCCTCAAATATTATCTTACACCAAAAAATTGATTGAAAACACTCACGGATGATCATTGTTAATTGCAGAGGAAAGGAGAGATGCTGAAACTTACCAGATGCTTCTGAATCTCTTTGACCCGAACGTGATGCACATTGACAATATGAAAATTCTAAGGGCCTTGATTTCTGCCAGGGATGATAAACTGCCCCTTCTTGAAGGTGCTACAAAGAGACAGGTAAGGCTTTCTTACCAAATTATAACAGTTTCTTCCTCAATATTTATATTAGACAGTACTTATTGTAGGATATATTTCGAACTTTTGTTGTGGGATATTGAACAGGTTGGCCTGGAAGTGCTGAGAAAGAAAATTGTGCTCTTGCTCGTTTCAAGCCTGGAATTCTCCAGTGATGAGCTTGCAATTCTTGAGCAGATATATAATGACTCCAGGGTCCATTCCACAAGGCTAGAGAGTCAGTATGAGGTTGTATGGATCCCAATTGTGGACCGTTCAATCATCCCATTGCCAGATGAAAAACGTACCAAATTTGAGACCCTACGAAGCACCATGCCATGGTATTCAGTGCAGGACCCTTTGCTCATAGAGAAGCCAGTGATCAGGTTCATCAAGGAAGTTTGGCACTTCAGAACCAAGCCAATCCTTGTGGTGCTAGACCCTCAAGGGAAAGTGGTTTCCCCTAATGCAATCCACATGATGTGGATTTGGGGAAGCACTGCATTCCCCTTCACTAGTTTGAGAGAAGAAGCTCTCTGGAGGGAAGAGACATGGAGGCTTGATCTTCTGGTTGATGACATTGACCAAATGATCCTGAATTGGGTATATACATTATCTATTTCTATATCTATATCTATATATATTTATATAAATATATTCAAACTTCACAAATTTTTTTCATTAAGTTGTTAGAAATAATAGTACATAAATGTTTACTCTTACTACAAATATATACATCTAATACTCAATTTTGAACTTGAATTATTCTGTTTAATTTAATCAGATTAAAGACGGTAAATACATTTTCTTGTATGGAGGGGACGATATTGAGTGGGTGAGAAGATTTGTAGCCGCCGCACGCAGTGTTGCATCTGCATCTCGCATTCCTCTAGAGATGGTCTACGTGGGGAAAAGCAGCAAAAGGGAGCAAGTCAAGAAAGTGATAGGAATTATCACTGTGGAGAAGCTTAGCTATGCTTGGCTAGATATGGCCATGGTTTGGTTCTTCTGGACCAGGTTAGAGAGTATGTTATTTTCCAAGATTCAGTTAGGCAGGGCTGATGACCAGGAACCAATGATGCAACAAATCAAGAAGCTGCTTAGCTATGACAGAGAAGGTGGGTGGGCAGTGCTTAGCAGAGGGTCTAATATAGTGGTGAATGGCCATTCCACCACAGTTTTGCCTGCTTTGGGTGGCTATGATGAATGGAAGGTAAATGTGACTGAAAAAGGTTTTGATTTGGCATTCAAGGAGTACCATGACAAGCTTCATGGCGTTGCTCACCCTTGCTGCCGGTTTGAGTTCCCGACTACCACAAGGATCCCAGAGAACATGAGATGCCCTGAGTGCCACCGCATCATGGAGAAATACGCCACTTTCCTCTGCTGCCATGACGAGCAAGGCATTCCAGGCTCACTGTTTTAAGCTACGATCAGGCCTTCATCACTGTTTTTCCTACTATTATTGCCACTAAATAATGATGTCCTATGGGAGTCAAAATCTAAAATTTTCTTCTAAATTTTCACTTGGCTTGTTAAGGTTTGTGTTTTACATGTAATGCTAATGGCCACTATGTGGCCTAAATTGGCAACCTATATAATTTCCACTTTGTTGTCAAGCATATGATATTATAAAAAGCAGACTTTACTTGAGTGTGATAGTTTGGAAACTCCTTTTCATTGCTTTTTCATTCTCCATTTCCTTTGAAGAATCATACCTTTTCTTGGTTTAAGGTCACATGAAGTGAGCCAACTAAACAAAAGATCCTAATTTCAAAGATGTAAAATTACCCCATCAGACACTGGTGCCAAGAGCCCCTATGGCTCAGTGGTAGAGCGTCAGTCTTGTAAACTAAAGGTCTGTAGTTCGATCCTGCATGAGGGCAACAACTTTGCCCATATATATATAAATTATTATTATTATTTCTGTTTTCTGCCAAGTCTGCTATTAAGCAAGTCTCAAATTGAAATGATTTTCTTCGTCTAAGTAGCAAAAAATACAAAAATACTTGTGTATCAAGTCTCCGGCCAATAAACTTAATTATTCTTGCCTACTGCAGAGAAGCAGCATAAGAAACGCATCATAATATGAAGTTCAGAAAGCTAAAGTTTAGTTTTAGCATAGGAATGGTTGAGTGCAGGTCTATTATATCAAGTGTCACTATACAAAGCCTTGTTTTAGATGGAAAAATAGCTGCGTTGTTCATGATGATTTTATTGATTTATTATAAACCTTGCAGCCTACGAGGAAACAACTAACAATGGTCAATTTCTATGCATCAGAATCTTGGATGTTGAGAGGATAGGGAAGGTATCTTTGGTAAAAGTAGTGGTAGGATCATCAACTGATCGAGAGAATACTGAAAATGGGGCTGATTCAAATGTTTCATTTCAACCTCTTTTAGGACTTTGGATATGAATTTGTGACTTTCTGTCCATACATTTGTGTAGGCATTTGTGCATTTATGATTTTCTTCTTTTCTTTATGGCCCACTGTTCTTATTATAGGGGGCCAGCATCTCCTATAATTGACCAATTTAAATCACTCCAATGCTTACTTGCTTACTGCTACTCAGCACCAAATTATCTTCTGCTTCCCTCAAATTATTAAGCTCTTCTGCCTGATATTAGACCATAACACCTTGGAATTGGATTGCTCAATGTTTCTGAATATAATAGTAAACCTTACTTTTGCATTTCATAGACATTTCTCAACTGGTCTATGAATTTACAAATACTACCTGTTTTCTGAAACTAGAACCACAGTAAAGTTGGGAACCATCCAAAAAAATTAGTTGAATTCGAACTCGAATCTAAAGACAACAACAAGAAGATGGAGTTAAAGATGAACAAGACCCTGGTGACCCTTTTTTCATTTGCTTAATATTGCGGACCGCATGATGACACAAACATCCCTTTATTCTTTTCATTAGTCTCATCTCTCATTGTCCTTTTGATCATATATCAGTTGTTATTAAGTCATTTTCTCACCCACAAAATTCGGACTTGCCTTGTTTGTGACCTTGGTTCCAAGGTTTAGTCCTGAAAAATTGGGTCCCTGAGGGTAGTGGTTAAATGTTGCACTTGTCCTTTAGAGGCAGGGTCCCACTACATTGACCCTACTTGTAGTATTGCTAGACCAGAAATCCAATGTGATTTGTTTTGAGTTTTGACTAAATTATCATCTAGCTAGATTTCTCATGAACCTTTTTTTTTTCTCCTGGGGCAGTCTTGGGATCTCAGATCAAGAGAAAAGATTTCTGACCTGGTTCATTATGACAATGATGTCAGTTCAAATCATATATCACTTGCTTTGTTTTCGTCATTTTGGTTTTTAATAGCTTTCCATGTACATTAACACATGGTTAAAGTGCTTGAAAGAACACTTAAATCGCTCAGGGAAGAAATTAAAACTGACAAAACTTGGAATACCTAAATCTTAATACCAAAAAAAGTGCTTGAAAAAGCCCCAAGTCCTGTCATTTTTCCTCTTAAACATCATGATTCTTTTCCAGGGTTGAGGTCACTACTTTTTTCTTGGTAGCCAATTTTTTGATCCATCCTTGGAGGGTTGTTATTTGAGGCTTGCACATGCTAGGCATTTAGTGCTGGTTTCAAGACACATAGAGATTGAACCAACGCAAAAGAAAATTGGAGACTTATCTGTTAAAATGTAATTTTGTATCAATATGCAATTATGTGTCCTCCATTAAGCAGAAAAAGAGCTTGAGGCCATGTGATATTTTCCCTACTTTGCATTAGAAAAGTTTACTAATAAGATTTCCATTGTCAGCTGGCCAGTTATCTAAGCATTAGTGGGTTGAAAAGATATAGACCTTTCTGCACTTTTGGTTGCTTAAATGTGGCTAAACCATGTTCTGCTACCCCACCTTGAACATTTAAATTACTGTCCATTTTGGACCAAGAACTATTACTTTAACAATGAATCTAGCAGATTTTGTAACTGTTGCATGTTGGTTATTAGGTTTAGAAGTTCTAAGAGATTGGTCCCATTCCCATTTGTTCACTTACATCACTCTCACTTTGATTTCCATTGAGGTTCAACCTGTGAAGTTGGAAGGAAAATTAGACATTGTCTTGTCCAAAAATCCTTACAGCTCAAAGCTTTTCTCCTTTGAGCTTGGGATTTTCTTTCTTTTGGGTGTCACCAGCTATTAGGACTTTCCAATGATATGGGATTCCATAGTATTTATGTATAATGCTCGAGGCATGCTGGTAAAAGTGTTCCAAATTCAAGAAATGTAAGGAATCTTTGTGATGAACGCCAAAGGACAGCTAAAGTATGGAAAGATTTTTCTAGGTTTCTAAGCTTGTAGCTGGTCATTAGTTGTTGGGAAGTTATTTAATTCCTCATTAACCACCCAAAACCAAACGCTTAAATCCATAATGAACCATTCGATGGCCATAATTCAAAGGGAAATAATAGTAGCAAAGCATAAAATTTTTTTAACAGTGAAAATTGTTTAAATTTGTCGAATATATATATATTTTTTCCGAATCCATCCAAACATGTTTATGTACATGATTTGGTTTATAATCGAAGTTCTAAATGGTTCAATGAATCAACTTTATCCACATGCCAATTCGTGGGGTTGTTTGACGTATTACAGGTGACCCTTTCTCTTTTGCCATTTTTTGCCATCAAATTTTCCTGTGCATTTCCCTTAGCCCTTGACCCTACTAAGAAATTATTAGTGATAATTTTAAAGATAATATGAAAATAAAATACGGTAATAAAATATAAAAATAATATGAGAAAAAAATATAAATTTAGTATAATTGTATTTTATATTTTAATTGTATCATGATTAAAACATAATATTATTCATGTTATGTTTGTATCAAATAATAATAATATGCTTAAAATATGATAATTTTCATGCAAACATATAAAATATAAAAATTATTTAAATTTATTTTTTAAATAAATTAATAATCATATTTATTTTATCATTTCACTATTTAAATAGATTAAAAATATTTAATTTTTAATCTATTTTTTGTTTAAAATCTAATTTAAATGTTTTTTTATTTAAATAAATAAATTAATCACATCTAATCATATTATTTATAAGATCAATAATTCAACTCATATCAGGTGGTGAAAAAAAAATTAAAGTTAAATTTTATGTAAATCTGTTTCATTTTGACTCAATCCAATATATATTATTTTTTATTATTTATTTAATTTTATATTTATATTTAAAAATAATATTTTATATTAAAAATTAATATTTTATTAATTTCAAATCTAATTAATTACGAATTTAAACAAATATAAATTAGATCAATTTAGATATAAAAATTAATATTATAATATTAAATTAGATCAAATTACAAATATGCTCCCAACATATTATTATATATAATTATTTATGTTTAATTATATTAATCGTATCATATTATATATTATTATTTGAATTATATTGAATAAATTAATTTTAAATATGTTAATTATATTATATCACATATAATATATATATATAATAAATATATTATATTCATTAAATGATTTACATTATTTAAATATTTATATTATATTTGCATCGAAATTATTACCCTATTGACATGACAAAATTATCGGGTATAAAATTTATACACAAAAATAAAAAGGTTCTAATTTTTACGACGCAACGAAGCAAAAGCATCCAGTTCTTCGCATTCTATTTCTTAGTAGGCAATAGCAACTACAAACAACAAAATCCTTTCTTTCTCTGTGGAAAATAAGCTTTAATCTTTTGAGAGAAAGAATATATAAAAGCAAAAACAAAATAAAAAATGAAAGAAATGTCTATCTGCTTCAATTCCAACTCCTCCTAACCAAAAGCAAAAAAAAAAAAAACTGAAAGCAGAGCAAAAACAGAGGATAACAGAGCAAAAGAACAGAGAAAGAAAGGAGAGATGGGAGGAGTAACGTCTTCAATGGCGGCAAAGTTTGCTTTTTTCCCACCAAACCCACCTTCATACAAGCTTGTAATTGATGACCTAACTGGTCTTTCGCTTCTAAGTCCTTTTCCTCATAGAGAAAACGTTGAGGTTCTTAAGCTTCCAACTCGGCGTGGCACGGAGATTATAGCTATTTACATCAGGCATCCTATGGCTACTTCAACTTTGCTTTACTCTCATGGTAACGCTGCCGATCTGGGTCAGATGTATGAGCTTTTCATCGAGTTAAGCATCCACTTAAGGGTCAATCTAATGGGGTATACTCTGGTTTCAGCTGCTGTTTTTGCTGATTCTTTTTGTGTAAAAAGTTTGCAACTTTTCTTTTTTGTTAGTTGGGTGTATTTGTGGGTTTTGGCATCTGGGTTTTCGGAATTGTGATGCCTTTTGTTGTTTCCTTGATGTTTTTGTTGGTTCTTAACATCTGGGTTTTTGGTTTTTGTGTTTGTTTAGTTATATTTAGTTTTTGAGTTGATTGCATAAACAAGAAAGGGAGATTTCTATGTGAACGGAGCTTGAATGGGTATAATTAGCTGGAAATAGAGATGTGCTTGGTGTTATGCAAGTTTTATTGGACCCTTTCAACAGTCTGATTTAATTGGAAAGGAATTGAGTGACGTGCTTCTGGAAGATGATGTTGCTAGACAGTGAACGTGCAAATCAGTTTATGGTGTTGAGTGTGGGAAAATATTGATTTGCTTTTACCAAGTTTAGGTGATAATTCTGCGGATTATGGCTTATTTAGCTGTTAGTCTTGTTCTAATCGATACTTGATAGTTATTGTGGTTAGTTTGCTGGTTTAACCTGATAAATTGTTTTGTGACTGGAGCACCAGCTAGCAATTAACATTTTCATGTTTTTATTTTGGCAATAGCAGATTCTATTGCCTAATGCTGGTAGTTCTTGCAGTGCCAAAGAGAGAATGATGGGTTTCTTTGTTCATTCCTATAGGAATTAGGATTGCTGTCTTGAAAAGACCTTTATCCATTTTTTGTCCATTGAAGAAAATTTAGTATAGCAACTCATTAAGAAATTAAAGTTTACAGTTTTCTTATAGATTTTCTATGATATTGTGCAGTTATGACTATTCTGGGTATGGGCAATCTTCTGGAAAGGTATATAGCAAACTTGATATTGTTTTAAAAGGAAAGGAAAAAAATGATCTTTCTGTAAAAGATATGGCTGTACTTGTGGAGCTGATAGGATGGTCTAAAGCCCATATCTTTCCTTTTTTACAGCCAAGTGAGCAGAATACATATGCAGATATTGAAGCTGCATATAAATGTCTTGAAGAGAGGTATGGTACAAAACAGGAAGATATCATCCTGTATGGCCAATCTGTTGGTAGTGGCCCTACTTTGGATCTAGCAGCTCGGCTGCCTCAGTTAAGAGCTGTTGTTCTGCACAGTCCCATACTTTCTGGCTTGAGGGTCATGTATCCTGTAAAGCGCACATTTTGGTTTGACATTTATAAGGTAACAGAAAGCTTTCTTTGTTTGCTTGTCCAATTTATTCCTCCTATTGGATTTGTTTATGTGAATATTGCAAATATAATGTGTTCTTTTTTGGGTTGTTTGTGTGCAGAATATCGATAAAATTCCACTTGTCAATTGTCCTGTTCTTATCATTCATGTAAGCATCTATAACCCTAACACTCTCCTTGATTATTTCATGTGTTATAAATTTCATAATCTACCACCTGCACATATCCCCTTAGGTAGTAGATATTTGAGCCATTACATCATATTATATGATTCTTATCTTTTCCATTGAATTCTTTACAATGATGATGGAATTTAATGAACCGTCTTTGTTTTTTATTTCTTTTTTTTCTCAAGTCTAAAATTTACCTCTGAACTCGGTTTAGGTTGAAAGTGAAAACACCAATATTGCGAGATGAGATACTTATGCACTGCTTAATTTCTTTCTTTGTCATATGATATACTCTGAAGTTTGAATTTTCTGCTTTTTACTTTTCCAGTTTCCTACATTTTCTTTTGATCTTTTGTAATGATTTGTCTGTTCTTACCGAAGGTTTCCCAAAACCGCTTTGATTGGACAACAATCAGAGCTTTTAACCAGCAAGTCTAAACAGAAATATGAGGGTATCACTGAATTTTCCAGGTTTTCCTTCAATGTTAATTCACATGCTATCATACCTTATCATCTATTTTACCATTGATGTTTCTTGCTTAGGAGTTTCTTTTGAAGGTCCAATTCTTTCAATCAAGTCTGACAAATCTAGATCTGCATTGGACTTTGGCCCATGCAAGTGTCTCAAGTAGAAACAAAAAGATAGCTGTCATGACAGTGGGTAAATAATTGATAGTTTTGGAGGATTGGCAATCCAGGCAAAGTAAATTAATTGGAGCCGTATAATTAAGAATTCTAGCATCTAAAACACCTTTTCGTCTTCTCAAGTGAGATGGAAGTATTTTTGCTAGAGGAGCATGATTGAACCGTTGTTTTTCTATGATTACTAATATTTAAGTATTAGTTTATTTTTCATACAGTCAACAAACACCTATCGGAAAAAATGAAAGCCTGGCGGCTTTTGGTTTGAAACCTAGAAAGAAGAAAGATAATAATCTCTTCTAATTTACTTAGCTCTTATGAGGACTAAAATCAAATTGGCAACTGTTAGAGCAGATAATGATTATCCATATGTAGGGAGGATTGTTGAGCAGTATTTTGAAGTCTGGTTTGAAGTGAAAAGATATGACCTATATGGACCCCTTTGATGGCTAACCCTGATACTATACTTGATTTTTGGTTTTGAAAATCATGTTGTATGTTGACATTGCTGAATTTTTCTGTATGTCTCTGCCAAATATGGTTTGGCTTTTTTTATTTTTATTTTTAAATTATAGTATCATGATAATTCCATTAGGTAGTGGATATCTGCAGTAGCTGCAAGTTAGTTTTCTTGGCTCCTTTTGCTTAGTCAGAAGTAAATCTTCTGTACACTATAGGTTTTGTTTAATTAAAGCTAAGTTTGGTTATCCTCATTCATATATTCAATGTAATGCATGAGTTGGGATTTATGACCAAAATTTTCATTTTTCTGTTGTCAATTTGTTGATTTTGTCGATATAGTTCTGCTTTCATAGTGCATAAAAAGATTTGACTATGCCTTTTAACAAAATTTTGAGGGATGGGCATGGAAAGAGATCAAATAGAAAGAGTTGAAGGGAAATCTGATATTGAAAACTATCTAGTTTTTCCTTGAATTTCTTTGGTGTGTAAATATTATAAGGTTTCCTTTATCTGTCTTCATTTATTGATCAGTAAATGATAACTGTCTAGAAGGTGAAATTGACTTCCTGTACCACCAATTATAGCTTTTGAGACAAGTCGCTTTATGTCATTGTGTAGGGAACTTCAGATGAAGTTGTGGATTGCTCTCATGGTAAGCAGCTTTGGGAGCTGTGCAAAGAGAAGTACGAACCACTGTGGCTTAAAGGAGGGAACCACTGTGATCTAGAGCACTATCCTGAGTATATCAGACATCTCAAGAAGTTCATATCAACCGTAGAGAAATCTCCTTCTCAAAAGCACAGTTCCAGGAGAAGCACAGACCAATTTGATCAGTCTCGAAAAAGTACGGATGTGTTTGAGGTCTCAAGGAAGAGTACCGATCGTAGAGAGAAACCAAGGAAGAGCACTGACAGGCCTGAAAAGTTGAAAACTCAGTCTAATAATATGGATAAGCTAGATAAATTAAGAGTCTCCTTTGATCAATTGGAAAGGTCTCGCAGGAGTGTGGATTGCCATGAGAAGTCCCGAAAAAGCATTGATCACCAGTTAGAAAGAGCACGGAAAAGTGTTGATCGGTTGGATAGATTACGAACTGGTTAATACTTTCATGTAAAAAAAAAAATTGCATGCATGCAAGTGTTTGGTGTTGCGATGAATTAATTTTTGCTTCTTTTTAATTTATTATCACGGTGTTTGGGCTGTGTAGTTGGCTTGGCATATATCATTTCATAATACAGTGCCATGAAACCTTTCTGTTGTTAAATCCATCTTGTAAACCGAAGCTAGTTTTCCTCAGTCATGGGCATTTCAATTTGCAGAAAATACCATTGGAGAGCAGCTTGTTGCAAAGCTGAAAAGGTTAAGCGGAACCTTCCTGGCATGTTTTGGTTGATAGTACCTTCTAGCAAGAACGGAATGAAGCAGAAAATACTGATACACGCCTGACTGGTGACCACCCTGGCTAAATGGTAAAACTTCCATTTGTCTGCTGCAGGTAGACAAAGTTAAAAGAGACTCCTGCCTGCTCGTGAAGACAAAAGTACCAAGCACCTGTCAATTAGTTCACAAATAGACAGACCAGGGGCATGGAATGCTTTGAGGACGGTAGCTGCCTCCACGCGTGTTTTTCTGCATAACCAAACTAGTTAAATCAATAGATTTTGCGAAGTTAAATATAAAAATGATCTATTTGTTATAATTTTTATCAGTTTAGTATATAAAGAAATAAAATTATCAGTTTGATATCTAAAATTAAAATTTATCATTTATTTTAGTATATGATATTAATCTTATTAGTCAATTTATTAATTTGATATGAATATTAAATAAGATATTTATACGAATTAAAAAAAATTTAGTCAGTATAAAATAATCAATTGTCATTTTAGTATTAAAAGAAATTTTTAAAAATTTTAAAATATATTTTAAAAATAAAAAAATAAATATTTAAAAATTTTGAAAAAATTATGAAAACGTTAAAAATTTAAAAGATCTCAGTTTTTAATAAAAATCCAAAAAAATATGAAAATTTTAAAAACTTTTAATAAAAAAATTTTTTTCTTAAAATTAAAAAATGCAAAAACTTTAAAATTTTGAAAATAAAAAAATTTATTTTTTTTGAAAAAAATCAAAATTTTTAAAAATGTAAAAATGACAAAAAATTATAAAAATTTTTATTTTTTGAATCTTACAATTTTAATTTATATATATTTTTGAATTTTTCAGATATTTTTAAAATTTTTTATTAAAATTTTAAGTTTTTATTTTTAGAATATTTTTAATTTTTTTATAATTTTTTAGAATGTTTTAGATTTTTTTGAAATTTTTAAAATTTCAAGATTTTTTCAAAAAAATTTAATTTTTTAAAGTTTCAAAAAATTTTCAAAAAATTTAGATTTTTTAATTTTTAGTTTTGTTAAGTTTTTGTGATTTTTTTACATTTTAAGAAAATTTCATCTTTATTAAAAATTTCTTTTTTTTTTAATTTTTATTAAAATTTTAAGATTTTTTTAATTTTTGAATTTTTATAATTTAACAATTTTTTATTTTTTAAAAATATTTTATTTTTTAATTATTTATACTTTTTAAAAATATTTCAAATTTAAAAAAAAAATTAAAATTCTTTTAAGGAGAACATGACGATTGACAATGCAATCGACTAAACTTCTTAACACTTATCAATATTTTATTAAATATTCCTATTATGTCAGTAAATTAATTAACTATATTAATTCGAATAAAAACTAGAATTTCAAACTAACAATTTTATTTCCTTAAGTATCAAACTTAAAGGTTTAACCCATTTTGTAATCTTCAACCGTGACCCTGTTTTATGCAAGCTCCTTGAGAAAAATCTCTGTAAAAGTTTATCAAGATATGAAGAAAAAAAGATTAATCCTATGTTCCTTTCCTACCAAGAAGAGAAAGAATAAATAAAAAGCTGCAATGAGTTCCTGCATGTCATTCACAGGATTTATGTTTTAAGCAGAACAAATGGTTTCCCATTTGGATGCATTCCAGGTTGCATCGGTGCGGGCTGTAACATAAACCAAACCAAATTTGAGCATGAAGGTTAGAGACATTTTCATGAGCGAAAGGGTTATTCAACTTTTTTCATACGGTGCATTTCATCGAGGCATGTCAAACTGTCGCTGATTATTATCCATCTTAAGAGAACAACCAGTTGAAACCAGACTTTGGAACCTCATTAAAGAAGTGTCAAAAAGACTTCTAGAGGTGACTCAGAAACTTCCTACCATGTTGAATATCAACCCTCCAACCAATTTTGTTGTCATTGGCACTACATTTTGCTTGAATTACCTGTCCAATTTTTTTGTTTCTCTTTTATACTTTCTGAATGATGAGCAAATGAAGAAAGGTACTTCTGTGAACTGAAATGCAAGATATTTTAGTGTTATCCATGGTTAAGTCAATGGCAACGGGTAGAATCCTCTAACAGAGATAATCTTGGTTTCTTCTCGCTATATTCAACTATGGCTGATGGTGGAAGACGACCAATACAGATCTCGTGCACTGTTGCAAATAGAGGAAACAACTCTAGCCATCCGCGGTGGCTTAAAACTTCATAGACCTCTCTTGCCGTGGATACACCCTAAACATAAGAGAAGAATATCAGATAAGATATTAATTCGGAATCAACAAACATATTATACTCAAAAGCATATTTTACTGCTGCTAGAGAACTTCAGCATTTTGTATCTGTTGAATTCATAGGGTAGAGATGGACTCTTATTCTTCAGCATAAGGATAAGAACTCTTATTCTACTGAGATGTCAAACCTTTCTTTTTTTTCTTTTACCAAGGCTTCATTTACAAACATAATCAATTTGAAATTGCTCACAGAAACTCCTTTTTCCAATCTAGAAAAACAGGAAGTCTATTAGTGTCTTCCAGTTTAGGACAAATTTTAAGATCTTGTCCAAATATGTTTGTGTTTTAGATTTACTCAGAATTTCTTTTTCCATATTTTTAGGACCATACTTTCCTTGTTTAATATCTACCTGTAATTTCTGGCCCTGCAACATCTCAGCCTCTAGTTCATCAAATGATCTGTAGATGACAAACGGTATGGTCACAATTTGCTTTATATCCTGCTACAGAGCTTGTGCACCAGAAGTTTAAGGCTAACCTTTTTCCTCCATTCTTAGCAAATGCCTCAGCAACTTTTCTGTTTCTTCCCCCCACTTTCAAAAAGAACATAGTTTTGGTATCAGTTAATGTCATATTTGGCCCATATAGTTTAAGAAAATTTGGATGCGGTACCTCTACTCTCTAAACTGTGTAATGTGGTACATGTATTATCCTTCAGTGTGACAATTCAGTACCTAGGGCTAACACCATTAACTTAGGACAATGACATGGCTATCATCCAATCACATGATGGCGTGTTGCATGTTTCTGTCATGTCATCATGCCATGTGGCATGTGGCATCCACACGTGTACCACGTGGCAAGTTGACATGACAAAACATGACACATGCCATCACATGATTGGACGACAGCCAGTTATTGTCCTAAGTTAACTGTCTTAACCTCAAGTACTATATTGACAAACGAAATTATCATATAGATACCAAATTACACATTTTAAAAGTAAAGTTACCATATTGGAAATTTTCCTAAAGTACATGGGTCAAATATGACATTAATCCTTTTAGTATCAAAGTAGATTAATTTTCTCAAATAGAAGGTGTGAAAATATCTGCTTTCTTACAGCATGTTGTGATGACATCAGCAACTCCACAGCTTTCAAAGAAGGTACTATCCCTAACAGATGAAAATAACAGCTTGGAGAAAGCTCTCATCTCTCTCAGACCAATTCTCATTATTGCAGCCTGATAACATGCATAACAGTGAGAAAAGATACAGCCCAAACAGGTAAGATCTATGGTAAAAAATCTTATGTGCGAACCTTTGTGTTGTTTCCCATGTCAAGTCCATCCACAAAACCTGTAACATTAGGAAGTAGGATCGCTGTTAGTTCACAAGCTATGTAGAAGGGTGAAAACAAGATGTTACTGCACAACATACCAGCTGCTAAGGCCACAACATTCTTCAAAGTGCCACATAGTTCAACCCCTTCCACATCCTGGACCTGTTCGCTCAAGAAAAACAAAAGCAGAAACGTTTCTTAAAGATGCCTTACAGTTTGTTCATTTCTGCTTTCTTCCTATCCAATGATTCGTCATGGCACTTTTTCCGATTGCTTAGACTTGCAATTATTTACTAGACTAGTTTTAACTGTAAAACAGTCAATAAATTAGATGTTAACTGAAACTTGAAAAAAAAGCACATCAATAGTACTCACAGGAGTGACCATGAAATAAGGGGTACTGAATAATTGAACCCATTGTTCTGCAATCTCTCTATTGTCTCTGTACCCAACTGTTGCTTCACTGAACTTCTCCACCGCAATCTGCAGACTCGACCAGTTACCTTTTAAGAAAGCAAATGGCAAAATGATGTTGTATGTGAATTTCTCTAGTAAAATCAGCTGATTACCTCATTTGCAATATTTGCCCCCATCAGAACAGAACAATTGATGCCAAGCTGCTCGGAAATAAGAGTGGAGATCATACAAGGGCCTTCCATCTTGACTTCCATTCCTTTAATAAGGGATATAGCCTCCGCATCTCCCCTCACTTTATCGATAAGGCTCTTACATATACCGTCCATAAATTGATGGGGGATCACAAAAACCAACATGTTTGCGTCTTTAACTGCACAATTTCCATTATGATCGTAAACAGAGTGAACATCTATCCCCTAATACAATCACTCAAAAATCTAAATCAACCAAAAAATTTATAAGAAATCCAAAGAAAACAGGAAATTAACTACCCGCATTGTGGATGTCTGGATCCGCAATGACATTTTTGCCAAGCTTGATACCTGGGAGATATTTAACATTCTCCTGTGAAAGAAAACAAGTTCAGTTACAAGTTGAGAAATTTACAAGCACAGAAACGAATTGCAAATGAAGGTCTTCGAGTGCTCACATTAGTTCTGTTAATGACATCTGTAAGCTTCTCACCACTTAGCAATGTCTCCTCAAATACCCACATCCTCACTTCATCTGAATTTTCATAAGAAAAAATTCAAATTCAATCCCAAGCTCAGTTTTTTATAGCTCCAAATTATCTAAAGCCTTAAACTTCCAATTACCATGATCAATCTCAAAACTTTAAAACACAGTTTAGTAAATTTTTCATCATTCAACCCTATGAATTTCACAATTTAACATCTTTGTCTTGTCCTCAGCTTTTAAATCAACCAAAAGACAAGTTAAAGTAAATACAAATTCTAATTAGTACCATTCAGTCATTGCAAGGAACAAGAAAAAACAATGATGGGCACATACCATGAAAAGAGTTGAGCTTGAGAGTGTTAGAAGCAATGAGTTTAGCAGCAACACTGCCCCAATTACCACTACCAACAACAGTAACCCTTGATTTATACCCAACTTGACCATCATTACCACCATTGTTTCCGGTATTAGTGTTATGGGGCGTTGCGGTTTCCGTTCCAGTTTCACCTTCCTGTGGGACAGGGACTTGTTCAAAGGCAGGAGCCATGGAAAGGAAAGGAGAGAAATGAGACGAGGAAAAGAGGAGTGGCAATGAGGAAATGAAGGAATTATAAGGAGAGGAAGAGAAGTTAGAGAAGAGAGAAGAAGAAGAATATAATGGGAAAAGAGAGCGCATGGAGGCGGAGATGACAGACGAGTTTTCGTGAGAAACTATGAATCAGTATTATCCTTTATGTTTTCTTGAGTCTGGCGATCTACTCCTTTCTTTCTTTATTTTTTCTCTCAAATCAGACCTACCTGTTACTTCCTATATGTGGGAACCTTAAGTCTGCAAAATTTTTTCTATATTTTTGGAATTTTAGGTTAAAATTTTGTAATTCTTTTATGGGGTTTATTGATTTTCTTTCGGTTGAAAAAAATCAAAGTCACCTATTTAACTTGAATTCCAAGTGTAAAATAGACAAAAATCCAATCACTAAACATTGTTAAGGCTAAGACAAAAGTGGGAGAAGCAGTGATTATGGTTCATGGCCTGATGAATTATTAAGGAACTTGACTTGGGTGTTGGGTCCATACTGAAATGTCTGAGCTTGCCAATTGAGAGGATGATGCCAGCCCCACTTCCAGTGACTCAACATATTGTAGTCCAACAGGGTTGGTCAGATGTACCATTAAACAGGCCACTGAGATTTTAAATTAAACCTGAATGCCTAGTGGGGTTGCAACTTTACATATAGAGCATTTTGCAACAAACTTGATTGGGAAAATAAAAAAAGAACGGGAAATTGTTATGTTAAATATTAGTAATACTATTAGCAAAGAAGATCAAAGGAAAATGCTGTTATTGTTATGCCTAGCATTTAACAATGAAAAGTAATAAGGAACTCTTATTCTCTGAATCTGACCTCAATAACCATTAGTTTAGAATTTGTAGAACATTCAGAAATGGTACAATCCTTTCCTTTCAGTCATCTCCAAGAGGGGAAAAATGTTTCTTAGAGAAATGAATATTATCTTTAGATTGAAATACATGCAAGTAAAGAACCATTGGTTGGGGTTGCTATGACCGAATTTCAAGGAGCTCTGTCAAAGGGCTTTGTGTCATTGAAACAGATATCCCACACGGCCTCCATGGCATCCCTTGCAGCTGTTTCCGAGCAGGAAGGGTTAGCAGTCACTGATTTCATAACTCTTCTCCTCACACAGTCCTTTAAAACCAAAACATAAATTACTTAGATTCGATAGATAATATAGAAGAAACTATATTAGAAAGATCATAACTAGGTTAAAGTAAATGATGAAGAGGCGAGTACATAAAGTAAATCGCAATAGGAACCGAAAAGGAGTTTAATATAAATAAAACCTTAGCAGTATAAGGTCTGTTACCATCACAATTTTTTTTTTTTTAATTTCTAGCTCTACAAGTGCAACAATATAACAAGCTGAAACCAAGGGTGGGTAACTGGGAAGAAGTAGATGTGAAGGGCTGGTCCACCAATGTATTTCTCAACATGAATCTGTTAAGAACAGGGGTGGCCACTCCTCTTCATCTTCCAGGGTATTTTACAAAAATAAAATGGAAGTATTAAACAAGGAATTGAGAAGTAGACGATGAGCTCCTTTTTGGGAACTCAACCCCCTGAATGTTTTATTTGAATTCAACTTCGTAGCACAACTCCTACTTGAGAGTTTGGTTTAATAGGAAGCTAACCCTCTTACAAGATAATCAAACCTTGGTGATAAAACCAACTGATATACAACCTAGAGATAAATGTAAAATAATTTCAAGGAATTACACAAGTAAAATAAGATAAAATAACAATTAACTAAGTTCAAGAGATAAAGGTCACTTGACTACCATCTTGCTGCCACCCTTATACTTATTTAAATTTAAAATACCGCTTGAGACAGATTTTAAATCTAAAGTTTTATACTGAAACAAAATAAGGGGTAAAAGAACTCACTTGTTCATGGCCCCTTATCTTCATAAAACCACGCAGCAATTCCCGTTTGTAGTGGCAATCACCACTTAGATGGCCAGCTCGAATCTGCAATAATTGTAGAAAAAGTTAAGTCCTCTACTTACCAAATGTACAAAGAAAGCCTGGAGAACCAAATGCAAAACGTTAAACTAAGGTAGTTGTCAGTTGACACAAACCTCACTACAGGCATGATGAGCACAGTTTGTCCAGTCCAAATTTGCAGCACGGCATTCATCATATGCATGAATAAGCTCATGTATAACCACTTGATTGACCTCGTCTTGCATGTCGATATGGTTGCTACACACCACTATCTACTAACACATACACAAAGATTATAAAAAGAAAAAGCATTAATCATAATAAACCGTTGCAACAAATTCACAATCCTTGGAAATGATTTAACCAGCAAACCAAAGCTCTTACCAGCTTGTCAACAGATAGAAAGGCAATATGACTTAAACTCATTCTGCATAAACTGCTTTAAGCAATTCACACTCTTTAACAGTCAGATTACCATGTTTAATAAGCTACCTTAGTCGGACTAATTCTCAAAGCATTATTTCTAACATAAAGACAAATAAGCTAAAAGATTCTTACTCCTTCACCACGAAGATAGCCTCCCCCAATCTGCGTATCGCAATGAACTGCCTTGATGAAATTATCCCCTAACTTACACCCAGCTTTCTTCATTTGCTCCTTCAAAAATTTCACCATTGGAGCTGTGCCAAATATATATACACACAAAAAATAATAATAATAAATGGCCCATTCAATCATATATAGCCCTGGTTGGTTCTATGAATTGCAGGGAAAAAAGGAAGGAGAAAATTTACACACAACTTGGAAACTAACAAATTCACTCCAGCCAAAAAAAGCATTTATAAAAATCTTGAATTATTTGATTTCCTTCTTGATAAATCTCAGAAACTGAATTGGATTAAAAACAGAACCCTAAAACCCAGAAACCCTTAAACCCTGAACCCTGAATACTTCGATCTAAAAAGCAACAAAATTTGACATTTTTCATTTACCCTTCCAAAGAATTACCATTAGTTATGAACTAGGTATTAGCCAAAAGCCCCAAAAAATTTATAAAAAAATCCTAAAACCATAAACCCTAACACCCCATTCCAGCAAGTACAGCTACAAAATTGAACATTTCCCATATGTTTCCTATGAATAACCACCAATATTTCTGACAAAAAAATGCAATAAACCATATGAAATCCATAAAAACTATACATTTAACTAAAAAAAAAGAAAAAAAATTGAAACTTTACTCCGGAGACTTCTTTGAATCATGTCTTGGCATTCGTTAACGGTGCATCCTCTTGATCGGGATTTCGCTGAGGGTTCCTCTTCCATTGTTCTCTGTTGGGGTTTTGGTCAGAGGACCAAACAGCTCTATAGCTGCTGGGTTCGGTTTTTTTGTGTTATTTTTTGCAGAGCTCTCGCTTAGTATTTTTGTTTATCTTTTATTTTCAAAATGGATTTTTTAAAATTATTTTTGTATATTTCTTTTTTTATTAGTAAATTAAGTATCCAACTTGCCATTAATTAACTTTAATTTTTTATTTTTTATTTATTTTTATTGTAAGAAAATGACTAAAATGTAAATAAAAATTTAGGAAAAAAAACAAAAAAAGCAGATAACAATAGACAAAAAAAACATGGTAATATGATGGATGTCATGTATTGAAATACATTATTGGGTAAAAAAAATGAAGTCTTGTCGTAATAGTTTTTGGATCACTTGACGAATTTGAAAACGAAAATAAAAGAACGAAAAACAAAGTTGTCATCAAATTTTTTTTATTAGGTATAATTGATTACCTATTAAAATTTATCCTTTTAATAAAATTTTAAAATTAGTTAAAATTTATTAAAAAGATAATTTATTGTCTGCGAAACAGTTTGAGTTTGAGAATTGATTAGCGTAAGGAAGGATTAGTACCCCTATAATGTCCGTTTAAAACGGTACACTTTAACTACGCATTATTTTTATTTTGATAAAAAATAATCTCATTTTCAGTGTTTGAAAAATAATTTTCTTGATTTTTTTATTTATTGGAAATTATTTTTTAATTATTATTATTTTTCATTTTTATTCAAGAAAAATAAATCAGAACCTTTTTATTAGAATAATTCTTAAAATGATCCAGTACATTGGTAACATTAGAAGAACTCTTTCTTATCTAGAGATTTCTTAGGCATTATTTCTCGAAATACCATACAATCTCATCCTCAGAGGTTAGAATTTACTTTTCGTAAAAACTATGTTATACATGCAATGCAAAATGCTAATATGTTAATGCACACATTTTATTTATTCTTCAAAAATTTTATTGATTTTTATTATTATTTCGTTTACAAAAAAAAAAAAAAAGAGGAAAGAGGAATTTTTATTATATTGAAGATTTTCTATAAATATCCTAATACACTGGTAATATTTAAAAAATATTTTCTCACATAGGGATTTCTTAAAGCATCTCTACTTGAAATACTTTTAGAATCTCATCATCGGATAAAATTTTTTTTTCTCATTTTTTATTTCTTATTCTTAATTTATTAGTTAATTTTTATTTATTATTTAATTTTTTAACAAGAAAAAAAATTTATTGTATTGAAAACTTTTTAATAAATACTCCAATACATTGGTAACATTTTAAAAAAAATTTTCACCTAGAGATTTCGTAAGTATCACTACTTGAAGTACCTACGAATCTCTCGTTAGATAAAAATTTTCTTTTCTTGCATTTTTTATTAATTTATATTATTAGAAATTTCATTTTAAATTTTAAATTTATTATTTTTTTATCATTATTTTTTATTATTATTAAAGTTTTATCTTAAAATTAACATAATTATAAAAATTTTATCTACATAAAAAATTATTCTAATAAATTTAAATGTTTTAATACGCATAAATATTATAAAAATAATATTTTAAAAATTTTAAAAATTTTTTAAAAAATTTTTTTACCTGAATCGGACCGATCAACGGTCCGGTCAATGCAGGTTCAGTCAGCTTGGCGGCTTGGTCTGATTTAGTTAGTTCGATAGTTCAACGCTGGTTTGGTTTGGTCAGGGCGGGTTCAACTAGACCGGTTTGGGTCTAGGACAGAGGCAGGTCGCTAGCTGGGCGCATAGATCTTGGGTCAGGTCAAGTTGATGCACGAGTCCTCTTAAGGTCAAAATAACGTTGTTTTAACCCTTTAATGAAACAGTATCGTTTTAGTCTATTAGCTTTCTATAAAACCCAAAAAAAATTTTCTCTCACATTTTTTCTTTTCTCCTTCTCTTTCTAATTTCTCTTTCTCTCAGACCCTCTCTCTACCTGATCGATCAATCACCTTTGGCCACCATTGATGGTTGGTCATTGGCAGTTGTAGTCGACTATCGAAAAATCCTAAAAAAATCTCAAAACACTCCCCTTGCTCCTTAAAGCTAAATCTGGCCTTGTTTTTACCAAAAAAAGGTTTCAAATCCCCTAGATTTATCTTCTAACTTTTGGCTAAACTCTTTTTTTTTATATATTTTGACTTTTTTTTCTGACTTTGCTTCCTCTTTTGTAGGGGATCTTCGCGTTAAGTTGCCCATTCTCAGAAGACTGTGTTGCTTGAATTTTTTTTCTTGACATAATGCTTTCTTTTTCATTTTTTATGCAGGGTTCTCTTTCTTTTCCCTTTGTTTGGTTCAGCCATGAGCTCTATTTATAGAGCTCTGGCCATGCCCTGTGCCTGGGTGAATGGCACATGGCTTGGTAGAGGGGGGTGCCGTGTACGGTACCTTAAGCACTAACCCCCTTCTTTGCCCCCTTATTATTCTGTATTGTCCCGTCTTGGCCATGTGCTTAAGCAAATGGCACAGGGCCTAGCATGGACAGGTGGTGCCATGCACGGCACCAGGCACCAGCCCCCTCTCCTTTGTTATTTCCTTATCTTGTATTCTTTTGTTTGTTTGTTTCTTTTCATTTTTTATTTTTTTATTTTGTTTAATTTAACAAAATATAAAATAAATAAAATAAAATAAAAGGCAGGCTGGGCCTAAAAAATAAAATGAGCTTCGGGCTCAATCAAAATCAAACTTTAGGCTCGATTGAATTGAAATTGGTTCTGAAGCCCAATTGAATTGAAATCAGGTCTTAGTCCGAGAGTCCAATAACTATTAATTAAAATCAAGATAAATTTGGTATCTACAGTTGTCCATCTTTGCACATTGCTGAGAATCAGGAATAAGGGAAAAATAAGGACAATAATTTTGTTTGAAATCCAAAGAGATTTTTTTTTAAACTAATCATAGGGCTTTTGTCATCAAATCAAAATGCTCTTTTTACTCGAGGTTCGATAACTTTTGAAAATTTAAAATATGAAAAAAGCTCTTCTTAGCAGAAACTCAACAACTTTAAAAATTTTAATCTTGAAAAAAGCTCCTCTCAGCAGAGGCTTAACAATTTTAAAAGTCTTATCTTGAAAAATGCTCCTCTCAACAGAAGCTTAACAACTTTAAAATTTTATCTTGAAAAAGTTCCTCTCAGTAGAGGCTTAACAACTTTAAAATTCTATCTTGAAAAAAGCTCCTCTCAGTTGAAAAAAGCTCCTCTCAGCAGAGGTTCAACAACTTTAAAATTTAAAATCTAAAAAAGGCTCCTCTCAACAGAGGCTCAACAACTTTAAAAATTTTCATCTTGAAAAAGGTTCCTCTAAGCAAAGGCTTAACAACTTTAAAGAAATTTTTATATTGATAAAGGCTCCTCTCAACAGAGTCTCAACAACTTTAAAAATTATCATCTTGAAAAAGGCTCTTTTCAATAGAGGCTCAATAACTTTAAAATTTAAAATCTGAAAAAGGTTTCTCCAGCAGAGACTCAACAATTTTAAAAATTTTCATCTTAAAAAAGGCTCATATCAGTAAAGGCTCAACAACTTTAAAATTTAAAATCTGAAAAAGGCTTATCTGCTTCTCTCAACAGAAGCTCAACAACTTTAAAAGTTTTATATTGAAAAAGCTCATCTCAGCAGAGGCTCAATAACTTTAAAATTTAAAATCTGAAAAAGGTTTCTCTCAGTAGATGCTCAATAATTTTAAAAAAAAAGTCTCTTTCATTGAAACTAAGATGCATATTTAAAAAAGCAAATGTCTCTCTTTTTTTTCTGGAGTGTTTTCTTTGATCATTATCCTAATCTGAAGGCCAAAATTCTATTTTTCTATTAAGGAATGAAAAAAACCTTGTCTTTGTTATAAATGTTCATGGATGCGTGCATTGAGTGCTCTAGATGCAATCCATATTATGTAATCAAAATTATTTGTTGTAGTAAAAAGATTTTTGAAATTTCTCACCTTCTTGCTTTTTTCACCATATGAGTATGACCAATCTGTTTTTAACATTTGACTGTTGTATTCTTTTTCAATAATATTTTTTTTAAAAATCATTAATTTCTTGTCATGTTTTTCTAGTTCTTTTCATCTGCCTTTGTCAACTTTAAAAAAAGTAATGCTGAGATCTTTTGTGTTTATTTTTTCGTCATTTTAAGGTCAAGACAAATAAAATGCAATCGCACATTTCTCTCATTCATTTATAAGGTGAACAAAGATACCAAATGAGGTAAAAAAATGGATAGGCATTATTTCCAAAAGAAAGCTAACATATTTCATTAAACTGATAATAAGTGTATGACAACAAAAGTGCACATTTCTCTCATTCGTTTATAAGGTGAACAAAGATATCAAATGAGGTAAAAAAATGGATAGGCATTATTTCCAAAAGAAAGCTAACATATTTCATTAAACTAATAATAAGTGTATGACAACAAAAGTGTTTGAATCGAAACAAAGGTGTCCAAGTAACGATCACAAGATAATCATGAACAAAATATTCTCAGATTCTTTTTCTAAAACTAAATTAGATGACTTTCTCAATTCTTCAGAGTTCGTCAAACTACTTTTACCCCATGTATTGTAAGTACGTCCAAGCCGCATTTTCAAGTTTTTAACTTAGATAAATCATTATTTTTTATTTTTTGGCTTTTTTTTCTTTTTTTTAAGTAAAATATTTTTCACAGTATCTGAATTTATTGGAATAGGTAAATCATTTCCATCCATTTTCGCTAAAATTAATGCCTCACATAAAAAGGCTTTTTTCACCATGTACGAACCCTCCCAATTTGGTGTCCATTTTTCTCTATCGTCATGTTGATTTGAAAGGATTATTTTCAGCACTAAATCTCCTTCCTTAAAATGATAAAGGTAGATTTTCTTATCATGTGCTCTCATCATCCTCTTTTAATATAATTGACCATGACAGAGTGCTGTAAGTCTTTCTCTTTAATGATGTTCAACTGCTCATAATGATTTCAAACCCATTCTAATTCCTCTAACTCTACCTCTATCATGACTCTTAACAAGAAAATTTTCATTTCGATCGGTAACATAGCTTTCATTTCATATACCAAAGAAAACAGGGTGGCCCTAGTAGATATTCAAACTAATGTTTTATAAGCATGCAAAGCAAAAGATAACTTCTCATATTAATTTTTTAAGTATCAGTCATTTTTTTCAAGATTCTTTTGATATTCTTGTTTGCAGCCTCTACTGCCCCATTCATATTTGGCTAATATGGTGTCGAATTACAATGATGCCTCTTAAATTGAGTGCACACTACATTCATCATTTTGTTATTTAAGTTTTTGGCATTATAAAAAATAATTATCTTTAGGAGCTCACATCTGTATAGTATTTTTTTTTTATGAACTTGCATACCATAAATCGGCTTATGCTAGCATATAATGTAGCTTTTACCCATTTCATGAAATAATCAATCATCACAAAGATGAATCTATACCCATTCGAAGCTTTTAGAGTAATAGGTCCAATGACATCCATACCCCATATAGAGAATGGCCATGGAAGAGCCAAAATGTGTAATACTGATAAAGAAGTGTGAATCTTGTCAGCATAGATCTGACACTTATGGCATCTTTTAGTATAATTAATACAGTCACTTTTCATTGTTAACTAATAGTAACTGGCTCTTATAATTTATCTAGCCATCATATGACCATTCGTATGTGCCTCACAAACCTCGTCATGTACTTCTTCAATAATCTTTTTTGCTTCAGCTACATTCACACACCTTAAAAGCACTTGATCTCGATCTTTTTTATAGAGGATATCTTCATCCAGGAAAAAAGTTATAGCCAACCTTCTGATAGTCCTTTTATCATTTTTATTGCATGTTCTAGGTATTACTGGCTTTTGATGTATTGCATAAGGTCATGATACCATGACTTTCCATCAACTTCTTCTTCGACACCTAAACAATATGCCTATTCATCTTTCACATCCAACTTAATAGGTTGGATTTCAGTATTGGCATCTATTTTAATCATTGCAGCTATAGTAGCCAGTGCATTAGCAATTTAGTTTTTTTCTATAGGCAGATGTTCAAACTGAATTTTTTCAAAAATTTTAACCAATTTTAAAATGTATTTATGATACTGGATCAATTTAGAATCTTTTATTTCTCATTCCCATCGTAACTGATAAATGACCAGAGCCGAATCTTCAAACACATCTAACATTTTAATTTTTTTTTAATTGCTGCTTGTAGACCCATAACATAAGCCTCATATTCAGCCATATTATTTGTGTAGTTAAAATTGAACCTGACCGTGATGGGATAATAATATTCACCGAGAGATATTAAAATTATCCCAATACCATGACCCAAAACATTAACAACTCTATCAAAATACATCCTCCAAGACTTCTTAATAAGTTTATTTTCTTCACTGGGCATCATATCTTTATAAAAAAAATCCAGTTTCATTAGCTCATAATCTTTGACTGCACGATCAACAAGAAACTCAACTATTGCACTTCTTTAATAGTCTTTTGAATCACATAAATAATATCATACTTTGAAAGCATAACTTGCCACCATGCTATTCTCTCCATCAAGGAAAGCTTCTAAAAAATATACTTAATAAGATCCAACTTTGCTATAAGTTAAGTGGTATGATAAAGTATGTATTGTCAGAGCCTTCGAGTTCTTCAAACTAATGCATAACACATCTTCTCTAATGGTGAAGACTCATAATCAGTAAATTTCTTACTCAAGTAGTAAATTGCTTATTCTTTTCTGTTATTTTCATCTCTTTGCCCCAATACACATTTCATTGAATTTTCATACACTATTAAATACAAAATCAAAGGTTCTTTTGGGATTGACAGTACCAACACATGTGAATTTGACAAGTATTCTTTAACCTTATCAAAAACTTCTTGGCATTCATCATTTCGTTCTTCTGGATTATGTTTTCTAAAGAGCTTGAAAATAGGATCACACTTGTAGGTGAGTTGAGAGATGAAACGAGTAATATAGTTCAATTTTCCTAGGAAACCCTATACTTCTTTTGGGGTATGAGGAAGAGATGAGTTTTGGATAGCTTGTATCTTATCCGGATCCACTTCGATTCTTTTTTCACTGACCATAAAGCCTAATAATTTTTTTTATTTAACATCAAATTTATATTTGACAGGATTCAACTTCAGCTGAAATCTTCTCAACTTGTCAAATAACTTTTTGAGATTGACTACATGATCTTTTTCATGAGATTTTACAATCATATCATCCACATACACTTTCATTTTTTTATGTATCATGTCATGAAAAAGAGTCACCATTGCTCTTTGATAAGTGGCACCGGCATTTTTAACCCAAAAAGTATGACTTTATATAGAATGTCCTTCACATGGTCATAAATGTGGTTTTTTTCATATTAACTCAAGCCATCTTGATCTAATTATAGCTTGAGAAGCCATCCATAAAGAAAATATGGAATGCCTAGTAGTATTATCCACTAGAGTATCCATATGGGGCAAAAGTTATCCTTGAGACTCATCCTATTTAGGTCTCGATAATCGACACATACTTTCACTTTTTCATCCTTTTTGGGAACTAGCACTATGTTGGCTACCTATTCGAGATATTTTGCCACATTAAAAAATTTAGCATCAAATTGCTTTTTCATTTTCTTTTTAATTTTCAATAGCATCTCTGGCTTCATGCGCCTTAGCTTTTGCTGCATTGGCTTGTATTCTAGTTTTAAAGGCAACATGTGTTCTACAATATTATTGCTGAATCTTGGCATATTTTGGTAAAACCATGTGAACACATCCATATATTCTCAAAGTAGCTCTTTTAGCTTCTACCTTTTAGCTGGTAAAAGAGATGTATCAACTTTAACCTCTTTTCTGTTTTCATTATTCCCTAAATTCACTGACTCAGTAATTTCTTAGTGGGGTTCAATTGGTTTATTTTTTTGTTTTATTAATTTTAACAAAATCATGAGGTTATCTAAATCTTTTTAATTATCAAGTTCGTCAACATGAATTAAGTTTTTAAAATCAAATCTGAGATTATTGCCATAATTATCTTCGTGTTCATTATTTAAGACCCTGCAAAGGGTAAGATGAAGAGAATATTAGTACACAAAAATGAAATGGTAAGAAAATGATGTAAAGAAAAAATGGAAAGCAAAATGAATATGAAAAAAATAAAAGAAATACGGATACACCTTCTAGGTCTTTTATTAAAACAACAAACATAAAGACACTACAAAAAATTACCCAATGCTTATAAAAGCAATTAGGAATTAAAGTTCCACAATACATTACTTTTTAAAAGTTTTAAAGACAACAAGCAATTCTATGACTTACCAGTTATTTAGCTCAAAATATGAAGAATAAGGGCGTACAAACAGCTCTTCATCTCGCCTCTTATTTTTTTCATCATCCACTATTTGAATGGCCAGCTCAGAAAACTCTTCCATGAATCCTACACTTAGGGCTCTAGGCAAATCTGGGTAAATATATCCTTTCGAATGAAAATAATCATAGAGGTACGGAATGACCATAGGCTCTAACTCCATCTCATATCATCTAAAATTAGCCATTCTCTTATCTTTTTTCTTATTCACTATTTTCATTCTATCCCCTCTTATTGGCTTATATCTTAAGTTGAATCTATCTTTCTTATCATATACTACTGGTGGCTCTATGATTCTTTGTAGATTTTTTTCTAGTCCAGTTCCAAGTTACCATTCTATTTCAGTAAGCTACTTAACAACCATTTTAATGATCGTAGACAGGTATGGTGAATATTATTTAGATCCTTCAACTATATAGGTTACATTAGCAATCTCAAAAGATTTATTTAAGCACTCTATGGCTTTATCTACTATTTCTACATAAGAAATATTTACCAGTTGGGTGATTAGTAAATCTTTTTCTCTTACCACATATGTCAATTTTCTATCAATAATAAGTTTGACTTTTTAATGTAATGATGATGGAACAACACCTGCCATATGAATCCATGGCTTACCCAACAAGCAACTGCATGAATGAGAGATATCCATAACTTAAAATTTCATATTGAAAGTGCACAGGCCAATCTGCAATGGCATTTTTATATCTTTTAGCACCTCTTTTCGAGTTTCATCGAAAGCTTAAACTATCATATAACTAGGCTTTATATAAGATCTATTAACAGGTAGTTTTGTCATAGTAGTCATAGGCATAATATTAATGGATGAGCCATTATCGATTAAAACCTTAGTCATTATATGACTTTTGTATTTTACAGTAATATTTCTTCGACCTTCAGGAGAAATCTCTTCATCACTGAAAGAGATATAGTTTAAAATCATCAAATTGCCAATAAGTTACTCCATGTATTCAATAAAGACATTATGAGACACATATGCTTGATTAAGCATCTTCAATAGAGCATTACGATGTGACTCTGAGCTTAGTAATAACGATAATAGCAAAATTCTAGCATCTTATTTAACTATTCTACCACGCTATACTCGCTATGTTTTATTAACTTTAAAAATTCACAAGCTTCACTCTCAAAGACTGACTTTTGACATTTTTTTCTAAGGCTATGATAGGATTATTCTGACTTTCCTCTTTTTCTCCCATATTATTTTTTTTTTGGCTTTCTCTAAAGCTTTTGGAGTATAACACCTTCTACTTCAAGTCATGCCTTCTACGCCCGTTATGTTTACAGTATCTGGGTTGACTACGATATTACAATTATACTTTCATGGTACTGTTTTATCATTTTAATATGAAAAAAGACTAAAAAATTTAATTGTCACTATTGGCTGAGATATAGATTTTTCTGGTCTCAGTGTCAACTTATCATAAATAGTTATGGGTCTATGCACAAACTTATTCTTTGAATCAATGGTAGACACTTTAGCTTTCATCAATTTTTTTTCTTCATAAAACTCAATCCGACCCACATTCATCAACTTCTATACCTCTTGATGGAATTAATGATAACTCTCAATAGAATGCCCCAAAGTACCTTTGTGATAATTATAGCTCTCAGTTGAGTTAATCACATCAGAGCATTTTTTAGGTTCTATTAACTCTAACATATCAGCTTTGACCACGGTTTCGAATACCTTAGTCATTGGAGTTTTAACTTCATATATTCCTCTCTTTACATAACTTGTTTGCCCATTAATTAAAGCATTATTGATGGTCTATTATGGTTCAACAGAAGGTTCCTATTAATATTTAGAGTTTCTCATTGGCTGATTTCAAAATTTAACACTTCTTTATTAATTAACACTTACACTTTACGTTTTAAAATAATATAATTCTTAATAGAGTTACCTGCGTTTCCATAATGATAATCATAATGGGCGTTGGGATCATACCATTTGAGAAATGGAAGTTTCAAAGGCTAAACAATAACGGGGGCCAATAAATGTTTCTCGACAAACTGAGGGTATAAATCTATGTATGTCATGGGAATAGGGTCAAATGTGAGTTTTTCTTGTGTATTTCTTAAAGCTCTTGGATCACTATTTGGACTAGGTCTCCATTTTGGTCTTTTAAGTACAATAAAATGATTATAAGAATAGGTAGGTGTCCAAAAAGATGGCTAAAACTGAGATGGATAAGCTGGTGGTCGTAATGACTGGTATGAATGATATGGATGAGGGATAGAGGTAACATTATTTATAGGATGGTAATGGGTTTGGTACACTAAAATGGGGTATAGAGTGAAGCCTTTGAATTGTTACCCCACGTAGTTTACCATTTGGGCTTCATTCTCTTTCTTTTTAGAAGCTCCATCCTTCTTTACTCCACTTGTCTCTCTTGCGTCGAACTTGTTATTCTTTATAATACTTTCAATAATCTCACCTGATATCATTATATCTATAAAATTCTTGGTTGCATTACCTATTAGCCTTTCATAGTAAGGTACTTTTATAGTGTTTACAAATAAGACAATGATTTTTTTTTAGTGAGAGAAAGTTAGACTTATACGACCATATCTCTTCATCCCTGTGCATACTCTTTAAAGCTTTGTATTTTTTTTATACTTTGTAGAGATAGTCAGTCTAGAACTAGATCCATGACATACCAGTATTGCATTAAAAATACCTTTGTGAGCTCTTACCAGGAATGGATATGAGTCTTATCTAGTTAAACATACCATCTGACTACAGATCTCGTAAGATTATCTTGAAATACGTGCATTAATAGCTTATCTTCACAAGTATGTATTGCCATCTTATGACAATACATGGTGACATAAGTCATTGGACATTTCGTGCCATTATATTTTTCAAATTTAGAGACTTTAAATTTTGGTGGAATGACCATATCTATGACCAAACAAAGGTTAATTGTGTCTTTGGAGCCATAAAAATTCATTCCCTCTACAACCATAAGCTTTTTTTCCAATAACTTCATCTTCTCCTGGGTACTGGTATCTTTCACTTTCTCAGACATCTTTATCCTTAGCTTTTCTCTCTCTTTGAGATCAACCAAATCAAGAACTAAGATAGGCTTAGGTGGTTTTTTCATCATAACAGAATTAACAAAATTTTGAAATTATCCTAGCGCAGGTATGGATGTCATTCCCGGATAAAGATTGAAATATCCATCAGGAGTAAGAATTTGTATTTTAGTTCCTTGAAAAGGTTGGGTTGGTCGTGGCTTAAACCTTTGAGGGTAAACAGGATCCACCATGTCTAGCGATAACTTTTGAGAGCCAGGATTTTCTTCCACTACGTTTTTTTGTCAAGTTTTTTGAGCATATCCATTATTATGCTAAAATCTCCTCTTAGTTATTCTTGAGCTTTCTCGATTTTCTCAAATCGATTGACTTGTTTTTATTCCATAATTCTTGTTTGAGTCCTGGTATTGTATGAATGACAAGTAGGTTAAGTTAAAATTTTTGATGGGTGAGCTATTCTTGAACCTTTATTACTGCAAATTTAAAAAATCAGAATACCATGTGTCAAAAAATTTTATTATTTTATTATTTTTTGAAAAAAAATAAAAATGATGCAGATGATGCATGAATGCAAGTGAGAATATTTGCTCTTGGATAAATTTTAACACTAAAAACTTTCATTGATTTTATACAACTTTTATTACATATGATTTATTATCCTAGAATTATATCTATAGAAGCGTTTAACTTGTTCATAATGATCCATCACCTTGTTTAGAAAGTTCACTAGGCACTGTCCATATTTTCCTATGGGATTGACTTCTCTTCTTAATGCTTCTACCTTTTCAATCATCTTTCATGCTTTCTTCACTACCTTGCAAACTTGATTAGTCAAGTGCTTTATGTACTGTTGCCTCCTTAAGCTTTTTTCCTTCTATTTCATGCGAGCATCTCTTTTTAAATCACATGTAAAAATTTTTTTTCTTTCTATGCCACTTATCTATTATTATTGAAATATGGCTCTTATGGTCTTGTAGTTACATCTCTAACCCTTGGATTACCTGGGAAGTGATTCTTTTTCATTAAGTACTTCAAAGTATTTTTTTCTCTCTTTTGCAAGCATGGGTTTCAATATTTCCTTTTCTTTTTGGCATTCCACTGATCTTGTTGAAGCTGTAGAGTATAACCCCTTCAAATCCTGGCATTCTTAAAAGATTCTGGTGGCTTTCTCTTGCTTTTCTTAAGCTTTGAACTTTCATTGGTTCACTTACTCTCGGAGCTCATCTATTTCATATTGTCGACTAAGATAAGACTTAGTAACTTTTCAGTTTTGAATTGGACTCATAGTCTCTTATTTTTTTAATGCAGATCTTTCAAATCATTGTTGGCTATATCCTATTCTTTTACAACTTTCTCCAATTTGCTCCATTGTATTTTTGCTTCATATTTCAATTGTCTTACTTTCTCACTAAATCTTAAATTTTATTTTCTTATTTCTTCTTTTTCAGCTTCTAATTCTTTCTTGATAAACTTAACTTTTGATAATTGTACTTCTTCTGAAAAATTAATCGATTATTGTGGGCTATCATCAGAAGGGAGTATTATGTCTCTAAGTCGTTTTGCTTTCTAAATTCGATAATCAATGGTGACTTTATTGATGAGAGGCCTTAATCTCATTCTTCATATTTTTTTCTATGCTTGAATTAACTGCTCTGAGGTTTTTGATGGATTCGATTTCTCATAAATGAATTTTACTTAGACCAGGCAATGAGTGACAGGAACAAAATACTTTACACCTAATTGCCTAAGCACCATTAATGGAATATAACTTACAATGCCCCATAGCTTTAATAATGGTATCCACTGCTCGTTTCCTCTATAATATAACAAGGGCACTCGAGGCCTCCAAAGTGCCATCCTTTCAATTTCATCCCTAGTAAGCCTTCGTAAAAATAAAACCCACTTTTTCTTGGTCTTCAATTTTGGCCATTGACTTTTACAAAACTCTTCGATTGGTGCCTTATTTCAAAGATATAGCTTTGACAAAGCACTTTTCTCACACTTGAAATGACTTTTGACCCATACATATAATAGCAAAGCATGTCTTATGAATCGTTCCTTTCTATTTCATCGATAAAAATTCAATGATCGGATAGTTTTTGCTAAGACTATTGGCATGGGATTAATTGCTTGGGTTTTAATTTGCTCAAAAAAATTTATCATAGTTATCTCAATGTAACCTAAAGTCTTTGAAAAGATTACTATGCCATACAATGCTAGAGCAAACACAGTCATGCCTTGATCATCATTTAAATGCCCTTGAATAAAGTTTCAAAGAAAGTCCCAACAGATGTCGAGATGTTCACCTTTAGGCTTTGCGAAGGAATCAATGGTTTTTACTTTAACCCCTATAAGCTTGGCCAACTTTTTACGATAACTTGATTTTAGCTTTTGGGTAAACATTTTATCTAGACATTATAGTTCTATCCCAAGTAAAATCGAGTACTCTTCAATAGTTGGTATCAAATCTTTCTGACTAAAAGTGAAACATCTATAAGACGGATCCCAAAACTACATAGCTGCCTTAATCAACTGTTTATCCATCACTACCAAAATGAGATATGCAATATGCCCGTATTTCTTGCAAAAGCTCTCTTTTCTTTTTTTATTTAATTGACCTCAGATAGTGGCTAAATCTTCTAAATTATTTTGTGTAAGATCTAAATGCACCTTTTTAGCTAACCCAGACATATAGTCGATAGGTAAGTAATCTCCATTCTTTTATTGGGCTTCTTTCAACCAAACATATACTTCATTATACGGCTCACATAGGATATTAACTGAGGATGAGCAAATCTGTAGTTCTACGGGATCTATGAAGACTTTTTAAGAGAAAGATATCTTAGAGCAAATACCTTGATACATAACTATATGATATGATTAATGTGAAAAAAAAAAGAAAACAAAATTGAGTTAGTGTGAGGATGTTGTTTAAGAAAAAATATTTTTTGAGTTTAGAGATTTTTTGTTTTTTTTTTATATTACACATAACTTTTATTCTTAGGTATTTCCTACAAAAAGGTGGATGAGGCTCTACCTAAGGCTGGTTTCCTAGGCTTATTACATACTGAGTTTGAGTTGACATGTGTCTAAAGGTTTTCAAATTATTCTTTACTGTCATCCACATTGGACTAGTAAGGCATCTCGATCCTCACCCATTATAAGCTACGAACGAAAATGGTTCAATTTGAGTTGAAGTAGTTTGCTTACCATTGTGGAGGTTATCACCTCACGAGAGCATAGATATTTTACTTCATCTTATAAGGGACGGAGCTCAGGTATAGAGCTCATGTATGAGATGCATCATGTTATTACGTGTGCACATATTTTTAATTTATTGAGAACAATACATATGAAAAAAATAATAATAAAAGAAATACGTAAGAAAATTTTTTCATTTTTGGTTTGTTTTTTATTTGTTTTGCTTTTTTTTTAAAAAAAGTGAAAAGAATCTAAGAATTAAAAAACTAAACACTGATTAACACCATTTAAATCAAAATTTAAGGATAACGTGTAGTTAATTTTGGATTGACTCTAAAAAACAAATGATATTCCCAGTGGAGTCATCAAGCTGTCGTAACAGTTTTGGGGCGGCCCGACGAATTTGAAAACAAAAAATAAAGAATTAAAAATAGAGTCGCCACCAATCTTTTTTGGATAGGTGCGATTGGCCACCTATTAAAATTTATCCTTTTAATAAGATTTTAAAATTAGTTAAAATTTATTAAAAAAATAATTTTATGGTCTGTAAAACAGTATGAGTTAAGGAGTCGATTACACGTAAAGAAGGATTAACACTCCTACAGTGCCTGTTAAAAATGATATCACTTAACTACGTGTTATCTTTTGATTTTGATAAAAAATAGTCTTATTTTCGGTGTTTGAAAAATAATTTTCTTGATTTTTTCATTTATTGGAAATTATTTTTTTAATTATTATTATTTGTTTTATTTTTTATTCAAGAAAAATAAATTAGAACTTTTTTATTGAAAAAATTCTTAAAATATTCTAATACATTGGTAACATTAGAAGAACTCTTTCTCACATAGAGATTTCTTAGGTATTACTTCTCAAAATATCGTAGAATCTTATTTTCGGAGGTTCGAATTTACTTTTCGTGAAAACTATATTATGCGTGCAATGTAAGATGCTAATATGTTAATGCATGCATTTTATTTATTCTTTAAAAATTTTATTGATTTTTATTATTATTTCGTTTACAAAAAAAAGAAAAAAGAGGCATTTTTATTATATTGAAGATTTTTTATAAATATCTCAATACACTAGTAATATTTAAAAAAATCTTATCATTTAGGGATTTCTTAAAGCATCTTTACTCGAAATACTTTTAGAATCCCATCATCGAATAAAATTTTTTTTTCTCATTTTTTATTAGTTATTCTTAATTTATCATTTATTATTTAAATTTTTAACAAGAAAATTTTTTTTATTGTATTGAAAACTTTTTTATAAATACTCCAATACATTGATAGTATTTAAAAAAATTTTCTCACCTAAAGATTTCATAGATATTACTACTTAGAGTATTTGCGAATCTTATCGTCAAATAACAATTTTCTTTTCTTGCACTTTTTATTAATTTATATTATTAGAAAGTTCATTTTTAATTTTTAATTTATTTTTTTTAATTTTTAATTTATTATTATTAAAGTTTATCTTAAAATTAACATAATTATAAAAATTTTATCTACATAAAAACTTATTCTAACAAATTTAAATGTTTTAATACGCATAAATATTATAAAAATAATATATAAAAATTTTTTAAAAATTTTTTTTACTTGAACAAGATTGATCAATGGTCTGATCAACGCTAGTCCGGTCGACTCGACAACTTGGATCGATCTGGTTAGTTCTGCGGTTCAACGCCAGTCTGGTTGGTTCGACGGTTCAACTCCGGATTAGTTCGGTCAGGGCCGGTTCAACTAGATCGGTTTAGGTTTAGGATAGAGGCAGGTCGCGGGTTCGACGTATGGATCTTGGGTCAAGTTAGGCTGACGCACGGGTCCCCTTAGGGTCAAAACGACATCGTTTTAGCCCTTTAATGAAACGACGTCATTTTAGGCTATCAGCTTTCTAATAAACCCCAAAATTTTTTCCCTCTCATTTTTTCTCTTGTCCTTCTCTTTCTAACTCCTCTATCTCTTAGACCCTTTCTCTCTACTGGACCGGTTGATCACCGTCGGTCATCGTTGATGGTCGATCGTCGGTAGTTGGCCTTCGTAGTCGGCTATCAAAAAATTTTAAAACATTCCCCTCGACTCCTTGAACTTAAATTCCGGCCTTCCTTTTATCAAAACAGGTTTCAAATCCCCTAGATCTACCTTTTAACTTTCAGCCAAACTTTTTTTTTTTATATTTTGACTTTTTTTTACTAACTTTGCTTCTTCTTTTGCAGGGGTTCTCGGCACTAGGTTCCATGTTCTCATGGAACTATGTTGTTTGAATTTTTTTCTTGACAGAATGCTTTTTTTTTTTACAAGGGTCTCTTTCTTTTTTCTTGTTTGGTTCAGCCAAGAGTTCTATTTATAGAGCCCTGACCATGTCCTGTGCATGGGTGAATGGCACAAGGCTTGGCAAAAGGGGGTGTCGTGTACGGTACCTCAAGCACCAGCCCCCTTCTAATCTTGTGTCCGTTATTATTTTGTGTTGTCTAGTCTTGGCCCTATGCCTGAACAGGTGACACAGGGCCTAGCATGGGCGGGTGGTGCTGTGCACAGCACCAACTCCTCTTCTTTGTTTTTTTCCTTCTCTTGTATTCTTTTGTTTATTTGTTTCTTTACATTTTTAAAATTTTTTTTGTATTTTGTTTAATTTAACAAAAATAAAATAAAATAAAATAAAATAAAAGGTAGGTTGGGCCTAAAGAACAAAATGGGCTTCAAGCTCAATTGAAATCAGACTTTAGGCCTGGTTGAATTGAAATCGAGCTTGAAGCCCAATTTAAATGAAATCGGGTATCGACCTGAAAGCTCGATAACCATTAATTAAAATCCGAACAAATTTGGTGTCTACAAGTCCATTATGTCAATAATATTTTTAAATAAAGTAACATAATTTATAAGTTTAAATTAACTATGATAATTTAAAATACGACATGATAATGTGACATAAATGCGATATAAAAATAAATATAAAAATGATTCAGTTTAAAACTTTAACAATAACTATATATAAATTTAATAAAATAAATATATATTACAAATTTTTGTATTTATATAAATTATGATATACAATTTTTATATAAAATATGATATAAATATATAAATTTTAATATTTTATATTATACGAATATATAAACCGTCAAATCTAATTTAAATAATATTTTTCTTTTTACATGTGATATTAAGTTAAAGATTTCACAAATTTCAATATGTTCTTCTCAAAATTCAAACAACAAACTTTAAAAATGAAATCTGGAGCTCTAACAGGAAAAAGAAAATTATAGTAAAACATTGTTATAAGTTTAATTTTTAGAAAGGAATAGGTTATATATAGAACATTAACTACCAAATCAAGTCTCTGACAAGTAGAAAAAGCGAAACCACGTTGTAGCCAAGTTACAAGGTGTTGAAGATTCATTTCTCCCACAAAAAAACCCTGAAACTCGGTCAACCAAATTGTTCATTTTCCTGGCATTTCCAAACCATTCCTTTGCCCCATTCTCTTCTTTACCATCTATTTAAAACCTCTGCCTCTTGCTTCTTTCAAATCATTCATCAGCATTGCAGTGTTTTTCTCTATATATCTTAGAGAAAGTGCTGCATTTCTCTTGAATCACATATATAGTTTGCAATAAAACAAAAAGCTATCAAAACAAAAGGAAAGATCATGGCCCGCCAAGTTATTGTTGTTGCACTTGTTTTTATGGCTGTTGTTGGGGCATTTGCTGCCGATTCATCACCTTCACCTGCCCCTTCAACGGCTCCCAAGGTTTCTTCACCTGCAAAGTCGCCATCTTCTGCCCCTGCTGCCTCGCCCAAGTCATCATCCTCTGCCGCCCCATCTCCATCCTCCATCACCAACTCTAGCGGCAGCCCCGCCTCCTCACCATCGAAATCCACCGAGGCACCCAAGTCCTCTGCTGAATCCCCAAAATCTTCAAGCGCTCCTGCTGCTACCCCCACCAGCTCTAGCTCAAGCGAGAGTCCCAGCAGCGAGGCACCCTCTGCTGAGTCCCCCGAGCTCGCATCCCCTCCTGAACCAGCCGCTGACGCCCCTGCTTCTGGCCCTGCTGCTGCTGATGGCCCTGATGCTGCAGGCAGTGATGAAACTACCGCAGCAGCACCAGATAGTGCATCTGGTGCCGCTGCTCTCCAAGCCTCTGGCATCGTTGGTGTTGCAGCTGTTGCAGGATTCTTCTTCTTCTAAACTTGACATGCACATGCATGGAGGGTTTTGAGATTAATGTTTTTATAATTTTTGTATGTAATATCAAAGCAAAACAGTTGTATTCGTATGTGAAAGCTGTTCTAGAGGCCTCATAAAGGCTCGGATTCTTAATATATTTTGTGTTTCGATTCATTCATAAAACAAATGTTCTAATAATTACTATTATGTTGCTAAACTTTGGTTGCCTCGATCATTTTTATAACAGGATTTCATGTTTCATCCTTGCTTTTTGTTCTTGCCTGTAATGAAAATTATATGAACATTTTATATTATTGAGCAAGGTTCATAACCATGAATTAGAAAACATTTTTTCATGGTTACAGTTAAACAAAACAAATCTATGCTTGATTTTCTGCCCACACAAACAATCATATAATAGAGTTACTGCAATGATTGAAAATCAGAACACACCAGATCGAATCAGCTGATCATGCCTTCAACCACACGGTGAAACTAAACTCTCCACATATGGCATTACAATAGTCCCAAATTCGGATGCCATTGACAGCAAGTTGGGTAAGGATTTATCTTTCAGATCGTATAGGAAGAAATTCTTATGCTCCAAACTCATCAAGATTTTGCCATTCCCAGTAAAACATATGGGAAAGAATGATCGAGAATTCATCAAATCGGGTTCTTGAGAAATTTTGAAGGATTTAATCCAAGATTTTTTCATCCCATTTTCTTTCAACACCCACATGACATCAATATAGACAAAATCATCGTAGCCTAAAACACAAAGACTCCCTCCCAAGTGCCTCAGGCCACATTGTGGTTGAGAATTCTCCATGATTGACGGTAAAACTTGGGTTTAATTGCCCCTTATGATCATGAGTGTAATTCACACATCAAAACTAGTTAGAAATCCTGATATATATTATATATTTGGAGAAACAAATGCGGCTAAGTCTTAATTATTAGGATTTTTTTAATTTCCTTTGCACCCTTGACGGTTTACTATTTGTCAAAGGGACAGAATTTTTGTTTAATTAATTAATTTCAATTGTTTTTTTGCATGACTATTTTGGGTACTTCAAAAGCAATAACATTTGGGTATTTGGGGTACAATAAGTCCAAACGTTCACAACATTTTGTCCTCAATTTTTCCATTATTATGTCTCATAATTAATGTTTTAATTTGACTTCTATCTATCCAACCTTTTGGATGATTTGCTTTTAATTTTTGGACATATATCTGTTAATTTAATGAAATAATTTCGATCAAAATCCAAAATGTTTTACAAAAGTCAAATTAAGATTATCTTATGGGAGAGTTAGTGTAATTACTCCTTCTATCTCATTTTATTTGTCTCTTAATAATTTTTTAAGTCAAACGAACTCAATTTGATAATTAATTTTGATAAAATAATAAATTTTAAAATTTTAAAAATAATATTTGTATAATTTTATTTTCAAAATTTTCAAAATATTTTTTTTTAATTTTAATTTAAATATAATATTTTTAAAAAATAGTCATAGTTAAATTCATTTGAAAAAAAATTCAAATATGAACAAATAAAATGGCAAGGGGGGAGTATTGCTTAAGTCAAAATATATAATCTATAGATTGAATAAGCAAACTGTTTTATTAATAAAGACAGTCACTATCATGAAAAGTACTTTGGCCATTCATAGAGATAATATTAAATCAACACTAAACTGCAATTGCATATGCTTTGCTCCATCAATACATATGTATGTCAAAGTACAAACAGTAGGATTAGTTATTAACCCAAGTTGGTTTTTTAAGGCAACATGCAGAGGTTGTCGCTTCATTACATTCTTAGCTAGCTATATTAATATAACCAAACAGGAAAACTAGCAGCGGGAGCCCTTCCTACAGTTGAGTGCACCAGCAGTCGCGGTCATTGTACCCACGAGAGAAGATGGTCTAGCACTTAGACTAGAAGCCTTGGCAAAGGTTGAAGATGCACCGGCGCCGCTTTGTCTGAAGAAGGCTCCATTCAAAATCAAGTCACCTTCTGAATTATTCCGTTTAATTTAATCAGATTAAAGACGGTAAATACATTTTCTTGTATGGAGCGGACGATATTGAGTGGGTGAGAAGATTTGTAGCCGCAGCACGCAGTGTTGCATCTGCATCTCGCATTCCTCTAGAGATGGTCTACGTGGGGAAAAGCAGCAGAAGGGAGCAAGTCAAGAAAGTGATAGGAATTATCACTGTGGAGAAGCTTAGCTATGCTTGGCTAGATATGGCCATGGTTTGGTTCTTCTGGACCAGGTTAGAGAGTATGTTATTTTCCAAGATTCAGTACGGCAGGGCTGATGACCAGGACCCAATGATGCAACAAATCAAGAAGCTGCTTAGCTATGACAGAGAAGGTGGATGGGCAGTGCTTAGCAGAGGGTCTAATATAGTGGTGAATGGCCATTCCACCACAGTTTTGCCTGCTTTGGGTGGCTATGATGAATGGAAGGTAAATGTGACTGAAAAAGGTTTTGATTTGGCATTCAAGGAGTACCATGACAAGCTTCATGACGTTGCTCACCCTTGCTGCCGGTTTGAGTTCCCGACTACCACAAGGATCCCAGAGAACATGAGATGCCCTGAGTGCCACTGCATCATGGAGAAATACGCCACTTTCCTCTGCTGCCATGATGAGGCATTCCAGGCTCACTGTTTTAAGCTGCGATCAGGCCTTCATCACTGTTTTTCCTACTATTATTGCCACTAAATAATGATGTCCTATGGGACTCAAAATCTAAAATTTTCTTCTAAATTTTCGCTGGGCCTGTCAAGGTTTGTGTTTTACATGTAATGCTAATAGCCACTATCTGGCCTAAGTTGGCAATCCATATAATTTCCACATTGTTGTCAAGTATATGATATTATAAAGAGCAAACTTTACTTGAGTGCGATAGTTTGGAAACTCCTTTTCATTGCTTTTTCATTCTCCATTTCCTTTGAAGAATCATACCTTGGTTTAAGGTCACATGAAATGAACCAATTAAACAAAAGATCCTAATTTTAAAGGTATAAAATTACCCTCTCAGACACTTGTACCGAAAGCCCCTATAGCTCAGTGGTAGAGCGTCAGTCTTGTAAACTGAAGGTCTGTAGTTCGATCCTGCATGGGGGCAACAACTTATCCTTTATATATATATATTATTATTATTATTATTTCTGTTTTCTGCTAAGTCTGCTATTAAGCAAGTCTCAAATTGAAATGATTTTCTTTGTCTGAGTAGCAAAAAATACAAAAATACTTGTGTATCAAGTCTCCGGCCAATAAACTTAATTATTCTTGCCTACTGCAGAGAAGCAGCATAAGAAAAGCATCATAATATGAAGTTCAGAAAGCTAAAGTTTAGTTTAGCATAGGAATGGTTGAGTGCAGGTCTATTATATCAAGTGTCACTATGCAAAGCCTTGTTTTAGATGGAAAAATAGCTGCGTTGTTCATGATGATTTTATTGATTTATTATAAACCTTGCAGCCTACCAGGAAACAACTAACAATGGTCAATTTCTATGCATCAGAATCTTGGATGTTGAGAGGATAGGGAAGGTATCTTTGGTAAAAGTAGCATTAGGATCATCAACTGATCGAGAGAATACTGAAAATGAGGCTGATTCAAATGTTTCACTTCAACCTCTTTTAGGACTTTGGATATGAATTTGTGACTTTCTGTCTATACATTTGTGTATGCATTTGTGCATTTATGATTTTCTTCTTTTCTTTATGGCCCACTGTTCTTAATATAGGGGGTCAGCATCTCCTATAATTGACCAATTTAAATCACTCCAATGCTTACTTGCTTACTGCTACTCAGCACCACATTATCTTCTGCTTCCCTCAAATTATTAAGCTCTTCTGCCTGATATTAGACCATAATACCTTGGAATTGGATTGCTCAATATTTCTGAATATAATAGTAAACCTTACTTTTGCATTTCATAGACATTTCTCAACTGGTATATGAATTTACTAACACTATCTGTTTTCTGAAACTAGAACCACAGTAAAGTTGGGAACCATCCAAAAATATTAGTTGATTTCGAACTCGAATCTAAAGACAACAACAAGAAGATGGAGTTAAAGATGAACAAGACCCTGGTGACCCTTTTTTCATTTGCTTAATATTGCGGACCCCATGATGACACAAACATCCCTTTATTCTTTTCATTAGTCTCATCTCTCATTATCCTTTTGATTATATATCAGTTGTTATTAAGTCATTTTCTCACCCACAAAATTCGGACTTGCCTTGTTTGTGACCTTGGTTCCAAGGTTTAGTCCTGAAAAATTGGGTCCCTGAGGGTAGTGGTTAAATGTTGCACTGTCCTTTAGAGGCAGGGCCTCCCACTACATTGGCCCTACTTGTAGTATTTCTAGACCAGAAATCCAATGTGATTTGTTTTGAGTTTTGACTAAATTATCATCTAGCTAGATTTCTCATGAACCTTTTTTTTTTCTCCTGGGGCAGTCTTGGGATCTCAGATCAACAGAAAAGACTTCTGACCTGGTTCATTATGACAATGATATCAGTTCAAATCATATATCACTTGCTTTGTTTTTGTCGTTTTGGTTTTTAATAGCTTTCCATGTAAATTAACACATGGTTAAAGTGCTTGAAAGAACACTTAAATCTTTCAGGGAAGAAATTAAAACTGACAAAACTTGGAATACCCAAATCTTAATACCAAAAAAAGTGCTTGAAAAGGCACCAAGTCCTGCCATTTTTCCTCTTCAACATCATGATTCTTTCCAGGGTTGAGGTCACTACTTTTTTCTTGGTAGCCAATTGTTTGATCCATCCTTGGAGGGTTGTTATTTGAGGCTTGCACATGCTAGGCATTTAGTGCTGGTTTCAAGACACATAGAGACTGAAGCAATGCAAAAGAAAATTGGAGACTTACCTGTTAAAATGTAATTTTGTATCAATATGCAATTATGTGTCCTCCATTTAAGCAGAAAAAGTGCTTAAGGCCATGTGATATTTTCCCTACTTTGCATTAGAAAAGTTTACTATTAAGATTTCCATTGTCAGCTGGCCAGTTATCTAAGCATTAGTGGGTTGAAAAGATATAAACCTTTCTGCACTTTTGGTTGCTTAAATGTGGCTAAAACATGTTCTGCTACCCCACCTTGAACATTTAAATTACTGTCCATTTTGGACCAAGAACTATTACTTTAACAATGAATCTACCAGATTTTGTAACTGTTGCATGTTGGTTATTAGGTTTGGAAGTTCTAAGAGATTGGTCCCATTCCCATTTGTTCACATATATCACTCTCACTTTGATTTCCATTTAGGTTCAACCTGTGAAGTCGGAAAGAAAATTAGACATTGTCTTGTCCAAAAATCCTTAAAGCTCAAAGCTTTTCTCCTTTGAGCTTGGGATTTTCTTTCTTTTGGGTGTCACCAGCTATTAGGACTTTCCAATGATATGGGATTCTATAGTATTTGTGTATAATGCTCAAGGCATGCTGGAAAAAGTGTTCCAAATTCAAAAAATGTAAGGAATCTTTGTGATGAACGCCAAAGAACAGCTAAAGGAAGATTTTTCTAGGTTTCCAAGCTTGTAGCTGGTTCGAGTCATTAGTTGTTTGGAAATTATTTAATTCCTCATTAATCACCCAAAACCAGACGCTTAAATCCATAATGAACCATTCGATGGTCATTATTCAAAGGGAAATAATAGTAGCAAAGCATAAAATTTTTTTAACAGTGAAAATTTTTTAAATTTGTCGAATATATATTTTTTTCCGAATCCATCCAAACATGTTTATGTACATGATTTGGGTTATAATCGAAGTTCTAAATGGTTCAATGAATCAACTTTATCCACATGCCAATTCGTGGAGTTGTTTGGTATATTACTGGTGACCCTTTCTCTTTTGCCATTTTTTGCCATCTAATTTTCCTGTGCATTTTTAAATATAATATAAAAATAAAATAAGATAATAAAATATAAAAATAATATAAAAAAATAATATATAAATTTAACATAATTATATTTATATTTTAATCATGTTATATAATTAAAACATAACATTATTTATATCATATTTATGTCAAATAATGATAACATAATTAAAACATTATAACGTTCGTATAAACATATATAATATAAAAATTATTTAAATTTATTTTTTAAATAAATTAATAATCATATTTATTATATTATTTTAATATTTAAATAAATAAAAAATATTTAATTTTTAAATAATTTTTTGTTTAAAATTTAATTTAAATAATTTTTTTATTTAAATAAATAAATAAATTACATCTAATCGTATTATTTATAAGGTTGGTAATTCCACTTATATATTGTGAGTTCTAACCCAATCCTACAATTTTTTTTTTTTTTCAAATTGAATTTTAGGTCGAATCAAATATTTTTAAAAAAAGGTTAAGATTAAGTTTTATGTAAACTCGTCCTATTTTGACATTACTAGATATATATTATTTTTTATTATTTATTTAATTTTATATTTATATTAAAAATAATATTTTATATTAAAAAATTAATATTTATTAATTTTAGATCTAATCAATTACAAATTTAAATAAATATAAGTTGGATCAAATTCAGATATAAAAATAATATTAAAATATCAAATTGGGTTGGATTACAAATTTATTCCGACTTGATGCATTACTATTTTTAATTATTTGTATTTAATCATATTAATTGTATCATTGGATATATTATAATAAAAATTATGTTAAATAAATTAATTTTGAACATATTGATTGATTCGTGTCATGTATAATGTATAATAAATATATTATATTTATATTTAAATTATTTATGTTATTGAAGTATTTGTACTGTATTTGTATGAAAATTATTATTGTATCTGACATAACAAAATTATCATGCATAAAATTTATACACAAAAATAAAAAAAGTTCCAATTTTTACGACGCAACCAAGCAAAAGCATCCATTCCTTCGCATTCTAGTTCTTAGTAGGCAATAGCAACTGCAGACAACAAAATCCTTTCTTTCTCTGTGGAAAATAAGCTTTAATCTTCTGGGAGAAAGAATATATAAAAGCAAAAACAAAAACAAAAGTGAAGGGAATGTCTATCTGCTTCAATTCCAACTCCTCCTAACCAAAAGTAACAAAAAAAAACTGAAAGCAGAGCAAAAACAGAGGATAACAGAGCAAAACAACAGAGGGAAAAAAGAAAGAAGAGATGGGAGGAGTAACGTCCTCAGTGGCGGCAAAGTTTGCTTTTTTCCCACCAAACCCACCTTCATACAAGCTTCTAATTGGTGAACTAACTGGTCTTTTGCTTCTAAGTCCTTTTCCTCATTGAGAAAACGTTGAGGTTCTTAAGCTTCCGACTCGGCGTGGCACGGAGATTATAGCTATTTACATCAGGCATCCTATGGCTACTTCAACTTTGCTTTACTCTCATGGTAACGCTGCCGATCTGGGTCAGATGTATGAGCTTTTCATCGAGTTAAGCATCCACTTGAGGGTCAATCTAATGGGGTATACTCTGGTTTCAGCCGCTGTTTTTGCTGATTCTTTTTATGTAAAAAGTTTGCAACTTTTCTGTTTTATTAGTTGGGTGTATTTGTGGGTTTTGGCATCTGGGTTTTCGGAATTGTGATGCTTTTTGTTGTTTCCTTGATGTTTTTGTTGGTTCTTAACATCTGGGATTTTGGTTTTTGTGTTTGTTTAGTTATATTTAGTTTTTGAGTTGATTGCATAAACAAGAAAGGGAGATTTCTATGTGAACGGAGCTTGAATGGGTATAATTAGCTGGAAATAGAGATGTGCTTGGTGTTATGCAAGTTTTATTGGACCCTTTCAACACTCTGATTTAATTGGAAAGGAATTGAGTGACGTGGTTCTGGAAGATGATGTTGCTAGACAGTGAACGTGCAAATCAGTTTATGGTGTTGAGTGTGAGAAAATATTGATTTGCTTTACCAAGTTTAGGTGATAATTCTGCGGATTATGGCTTATTTAGCTGTTAGTCTTGTTCTAATCGATACTTGATAGTTATTGTGGTTAGATTGCTGGTTTAACCTGATAAATTGTTTTGTGACTGGAGCACCAGCTAGCAATTAACATTTTCATGTTTTCAGTTTGGCAATAGCAGATTCTATTGTCTAGTGCTGGTAGTTCTTGCAGTGCCAAAGAGAGAATGATGGGGTTCTTTGTTCATTCCTATAGGATCTAGGATTCATGTCTTGGAAAGACCTTTATCCATTTTTTGTCCATTGAAGAAAATTTAGTATAGCAGCTTATTAAGAAATTAAAGTTTACAGTTTACTAATAGATTTTCTATGATATTGTGCAGCGATGACTATTCTGGGTATGGGCAATCTTCTGGAAAGGTATATAGCAAACTTGATATTGCTTTACAAGGAAAGGAAAAAAATGATCTTTCTGTAAAAGATATGGCTGTACTCGTGGAGCTGATAGGATTGTCTAAAGCCCATATCTTTCCTTTTTTACAGCCAAGTGAGCAGAATACATATGCAGATATTGAAGCTGCGTATAAATGTCTTGAAGAGAGGTATGGTACAAAACAGGAAGATATCATCTTGTATGGCCAATCTGTTGGTAGTGGCCCTACTTTGGATCTAGCAGCTCGGCTGCCTCAGTTAAGAGCTGTAGTTCTGCACAGTCCCATACTTTCTGGCTTAAGGGTCATGTATCCTGTAAAGCGCACATATTGGTTTGACATTTATAAGGAAGGTAACAGAAAGCTTTCTTTGTTTACTTGTCCAGTTTATTCCTCCTATTGGATTTGTTTATGTGAATATTGCAAATATAATGTGTTCTTTTTTGGGTTGTTTGTGTGCAGAATATCGATAAAATTCCACTTATCAATTGTCCTGTTCTTATCATTCATGTAAGTATCTATAACTCTTAACACTCTCCTTGATGATTTCATGTGTTATAAATTTCATAATCTACCATCTGCACATATCCCCTTAGGTAGTAGATATTTGAGCCATTACATCATATTATATAATTCTTATTTTTACCACTGAATTCTTGACAATGATGATGGAATTTAATGAACCGTCTTTGTTTTTTATTTCTTTTTTTTTTCTTAATTCTAATATTTACCTCTGAACTCGATTTAGGTTGAAAGTGAAAACACCAATATTGAGAGATGAGATACTTATGCACTTTTTAATTTCTTTCTTCGTTATATGATATACTCTGAAGTTTGAATTTTCTGCCTTTTACTTTTCCAGTTTCCTACATTTTCTTTTGATCTTTTGTAATGATTTGTCTGTTCTTACCAAAGGTTTCCCAAGAGTGCTTTGATTGAACAAAAATCAGAGCTTTTAACCAGCAAGTCTAAACAGAAATATGAGGGTATCACTGAATTTTCCAGGTCTTCCTTCGCTGTTAATTCACATGCTATCATACCTTATCATCTATTTTACATTGATGTTTCTTGCTTAGGAGTTTCTTTTGAAGGTCCAATTCTTTCAATCAAGTCTGACAAATCTAGATCTGCATTGGACTTTGGCCCATGCAAGTGTCTCAAGTATTAGTTTATTCTTCATATAGTCAACAAACACCTATCGAAAAGAATGAAGGCCTGGCGCTCTTGATTTGAAACCTAGAAAGAAGAAAAGATAATAATCTCTTCTAATTTACTTAGCTCTTATGAGGACTAAAATCAAATTGGCAACTGTTAGAGCAGATAATGATTATCCATATGTGGGCAGGATTGTTGAGCAGTATTTTGAAGTCTGGTTTGAAGTGAAAAGAAATGACCTATATGGACCACTTTGATGGCTAACCCTGATTACTATACTTGATTTTTGGTTTTGAAAATCATGTTGTATGTTGACATTGCTGAATTTTTTGTATGTCTCTGCCAAATATGGTTTGGCTTTTTTTATTTTTATTTTTAAATTATAGTATCATGATAATTCCATTAGGTTGTGGATATCTGCAGTAGCTGAAAGTTTTTTTGGCTCCTTTTGCTTAGTCAGAAGTAAATCTTCTGTACACTGTATAGCTTTTGTTTAATTAAAGCTAAGTTTGGTTATACTCATTCATATATTCAATGTAATGCATGAGTTGGGATTTATGACTAAAATTTTTATTTTTCTGTAGTCAATTTGTTGATTTCCCCTAATATAGTTCTGCTTTCATAGTGCATAAAAAGATTTGACTATGCCTTTTAACAAAATTTTGAGGGATGGGCAAGGAAAGAAATCAAATGCGAGTTGAAGGGCAAGATCTGATACTGGAAACTATCTAGTTTTTCCTTGAAGTTCTTTGGCATGTAATAATTGTGAGGTTGCTTATATCGGTCTTCATTTATTGATCGGTAAATGATAACTGTCTACAAGGTGAAAATGATTTCCTGTACCACCAATTGTAGCTTTTTGAGACTAGTCGCTTTATGTCATTGTGTAGGGAACTTCAGATGAAGTTGTCGATTGCTCTCATGGTAAGCAGCTTTGGAAGCTGTGCAAAGAGAAGTGCGAACCACTGTGGCTTAAAGGAGGGAACCACTGTGATCTAGAGCACTATCCTGAGTGTATCAGACATCTCAGGAAGTTCATATCAACCGTAGAGAAATCTCCTTCTCAAAAGCACAGTTCCAGGAGAAGCACAGACCAATTTGATCAGTCTCGAAAAAGTATGGATGTGTTTGAGGTCTCAAGGAAAAGCATTGATCGTAGAGAGAAACCAAGGAAGAGCACTGACAGGCCTGAGAAGTTGAAAACTCAGTCTAATAACATGGATAAGCTAGAAAAATTAAGAGTCTCCTTTGATCAATTGGAAAGGTCTTGCAGGAGTGTGGATTGCCATGAGAAGTCCCGAAAAAAGCATTGATCACCAGTTAGAAAGAGCACGGAAAAGTGTTGATCGGTTGGATAGAATACGAACTGGTTAACACTTTCATGTAACCAAAAAAAAAAAAAAAATGCATGCATGCAAGTGTTTGCTGTTGTGATGAGTAATTTTTCTTCTTTTTAATTTATTATCATGGTGTTTGGGGCTGTGTAGTTGGCTTGGCATATATCATTTCATAATACAGTGCCATGAAACCTTTCTGTTATTATATCCATCTTGTAAACCCAAGCTAGTTTTCCTCTGTTATGGGCATTTCTATTTGCAGAAAATACCATTGGAGAGCAGCTTGTTGCAAAGCTGAAAAGGTTAAGCGGAACCTTCCTGGCATGTTTTGGTTTATAGTACCTCCTAGCAAGAACGGAATGAAGCAGAAAATACTGATACAGGCCTGACTGGTGACCAACCTGGCTAAATGGTAAAACTTCAATTTGTCTGCTGCAGGCAGACAGCAGGCAGACGAAGTTAAAAGAGACTGCTGCCTGCTCGTGAAGACAAAAGTACCAAGCACCTGTCAATTAGTTCACAAATAGACAGGCCAGGGGCATGGATGCTTTAAGGACGTTAGCTGCATCTGCGCGCGTTTTCCTGCATAACCAAACTAGTTAAATCAATAGATTTTGCAAAGTTAAAATATAAAAATGGTCTATTTGTGTATAATTTTTATCTAGTACATAAAGAAATATAATTGTCAGTTTAACATTCAAAATTTAATTTTATAATTTATTTTAGTATTCTATATTAATACTATTAATCAATTTATTAATTTGACATGAATATTAAATAAGATATTGACACCTATTAAAAAAATTTTAATCAATGTAAAATAATTAATTGTCACTTCAGCATTAAAAGAAATATTTAAAAATGTTATAAAAAATTCTAAAAATTTTAAAAATTTTTTTAAAAAATCTGAAATATTTAAAAAATTATAAAAAATAAAAAATAAATATTTTAAAATCTTAACAAAAATATGAAAACTTAAAAAACTCAAAAAATCTAAAAATTTTAATAAAAATACAAAAAAAGAAAAATTCAAAAATTCTTAATAAAAATTAAATTTTCTTAAAATTAAAAAAATACAAAATCTTTAAAATTTGGAAAATAAAAAATCTATTTCTTTTGAAAAGATCAAAATTTTTTAAAATGTAAAAATGACAAAAAATTGAAAATTTCTTTTGTTTTTTGAATCTTACAGATTTAATTTTTTATATATTTTTAGAATTTTTTAGATTTTTTATTTTTATTTTTATTAAAATTTTAAGTTTTTATTTTTAGAATATTTTTAATTTTTTATATTTTTTTACAATGTTTTAGATTTTTTGAATTTTTTGATTTTCAAAATTTTTTGAAAAATTTTTAATTTTTTAAAATTTCAAAAATTTTCAAAAACAATTTAGATTTTTTTAATTTTCAGTTTTGTTAAGTTTTTGTATTTTTTTAAAAAATTTTAAGAAAATTTCATCTTTACTAAAATTTTTCATTTTTTTAATTTTTATTAAAATTTTTAGATTTTTATAAATTTTTATAATTTTTCAATTTTATATTTTTTAAAAATATTTCATTTTTTAATTATTTATAATTTTTAAAAATATTTGAAATTAAAAAAAAAAGTGAAATTCTTTTAATGATCCCGAGACAATTGATGATATGATATTGATTAAACTTTTTTACTCATATCAACATTTTTTTAGATATTTATATCACGTCAACAAATTAATTAACGACATTAATTCAAATTATCAAAGTTAATGAATAAAAATTAGAATACCAAACTAATAATTTTATTTCTTTTAAGTATCAAACTCACCAAAAATGTATAGTACAAAAGTCATTTTTATATTTAACCCATTTTGTAGTCTTCAACCAAGACCCTGTTTTATGCAAGTTCCTTGAGAAAAATCTCTGTAAAAGTTTATCAAGATATGAAGATAAAAAGATTAGTCCTATGTTCCATTCCTACAAAGAGGAGAAAGAACAAATAAAAGCTGCAATGAATTCATGCATGTTATTCACAGGATTTATGTTTTAAGCAGAACAAGTGGTTTCCCATTGGGATGCATTCCAGGGTGCATCGGTGCAGGCTGTAACATAAACCAAGCGAGGAAGGTTAGGGGCATTTTCATGAGCGAAAGGTTATTCAACTTTTTTCATACGGTGCATTTCATTAAGGTATGTCAAACTGTCGCTGATTATTATCCATCTTAAGAGAACAACCAGTTGAAACCAGACTTTGGAACCTCATTAAAGAAGTGTCAAAAAGACTTCTAGCGGTAACTCAGAAGCTTCCTACCATGTTGAATATCAACCCTCCAACCAATTTTGTTGTCATTGGCACTACAATTTGCTTGAATTACCTGTCCAATGTTTTTGTTTAAGTTTTCTCTTTTATACTTTCTGAATGATGAGCAAATGAAGAAAGGTACTTCTGTAAACTGAAACGCAAGATATTTTAGTCTATCCATGGTTAAGTCAACAGCAACGGGTAGAATCCTCTGACAGAGATAACCGTGATTTCTTCTCACTATATTCAACTATGGCTGATGGTGGAAGACGACCAATACAGATCTCGTGCATTGTTGCAAATAGAGGAAACAACTCTAGCCATCCGCGGTGGCTTAAAACTTCATAGACCTCTCTGGCCGTGGATACACCCTAAACATAAGAGAAGAATATCAGATAAGATATTAATTCGGAATCAACAAACATATTATACTCAAAAGCATCTTTTAATACAGCTAGAGAACTTCAACATTTTGTATCTGTTGAATTCATAGGATAGATATGGACTCTTATTCTTCAGCATAAGGATAAGAACTCTTATTCTACTGAGATGTCAAACCTTTCTTTTTTCTTTTACCAGGACTTCATTTACAAACATAATCAATTTGAATTTGCCCACAGAAATTCCTTTTTCCAATCTAGAAAAACAGGAAGTCTATTAGTGTCTTCACGTTTAGGACAAATTTTAAGATCTTGTCCAAGGATGTTTGTGTTTTAGATTTACTCAGAATTTCTTTTTCCATATTTTTAGGACCATACTTTCCTTGTTTAATATCTACCTGTAATTTCTGGCCCTGCATCATCTCAGCCTCTAGTTCATCAAATGATCTGTAGATGACAAACAGTATGGTCACAATTTGCTTTATATCCTTCTACAGAGCTTGTGCACCAAATGTTTAAGGCTAACCTTTTTCCTCCACTCTTAGCAAATGCCTCAGCAACTTTTCTGTTTCTTCCCCCCACTGCCACAAAGGACATAGTTTTAGTATCGGTTAATGTCATATTTGGCCCAAACAGTTTAAGAAAAATTTTGATACGGTACCTCTACTCTCTAAACAGTGTAATGTGGTACACGTATTATCCTTCCATGTGACAATTCAGTACCTAGGCCTAACACCATTAACTTAGGACAATTACATGGCTATCATCCAGTCACATGATGGCATGTGGCATGTTTCTGTCATGTCATCATGCCATGTGGCATGTGGCATCCACGCGGGTACCATGTGGCAAGTTGACATGACAAAACATGACACATACCATCATGTGATTGGATGACAGCCAGTTATTGTCCTAAGTTAACTGTCTTAACCTCGAGTGCTATATTGACAAACGAAATTATAGTAGAGATACCAAATTACACATTTTAAAAGTAAAGGTACCATATTGGAAAATTTCCTAAAGTACAAGGGTCAAGTATGACATTAATGCTCTTAGTATCAAAGGAGATTAATTTTCTCAAATAGAAGGTGTGAAGATATCTGCTTTCTTACAGCATGTTGTGAGGACATCAGCAACTCCACAGCTTTCAAAGAAGGTACTATCCCTAACAGATGAAAATAACAGCTTGGAGAAAGCTCTCATCTCTTTCAGACCAATTCTCATTATTGCAGCCTAATAATATGCATAACAGTGAGAAAAGATACAGCCCAAACAGGTAAGATCTATGTTAAAAAATCTTATGTACAAACCTTAGTGGTGTTTCCCATGTCAAGTCCATCAACAAAACCTGTAACATTAGGAAGTAGGATCGCTGTTAGTTCACAAGCTATGTAGAAGGATGAAAACAAGATGTTACTGCACAACATACCAGCCGCTAAGGCCACAACATTCTTCAAAGTGCCACATAGTTCAACCCCTTCCACATCCTGGAACTGTTCGTTCAAGAAAACAAAAGCAGAAACATTTCTTTAAAATGCATTACAGTTTGTTCATTTATGCTTTCTTCCTATCCAATGATTAGTCATGGCAATTTTTCCGACTGTTTCGACTTGCAATTATAAGCTAGACTAGTTGTAACTGTAAAACAGTCCATAAATTAGATGTTAACTGAAACTTGAAAAAATATCACATCAATAGTACTCACAGGAGTGACCATGAAATAAGGGGTATTGAATAATTGAACCCATTGTTCTGCAATCTCTCTATTGTCTCTGTACCCAACTGTTGCTTCACTGAACTTCTCCACCGCAATCTGCAGACTGGACCAGTTAACCTTTTAAGAAAGCAAATGGCAAAATGATGTTGTATGTGAATTTCTCTAGCAAAATCAGATGATTACCTCATTTGCAATATTTGCCCACATCAGAACAGAACAATTGATACCAAGCTGCTCGGAAATAAGAGTGGAGATCATACAAGGGCCTTCCATCTTGACGTCCATTCCTTTAATAAGGGAAATAGCCTCCGCATCTCCCCTCACTTTACCGATAAGGCTCTTACATATACCGTCTATAAATTGATGGGGGGTCACAAAAACCAACATGTTTGCATCTTTAACTGCACAATTTCCATTATGATCGTAAACGGAGTGAACATCTATCCCCTAATACAATCACTCAAAAATCTAAATCAACCAAAAAATTTATAAGAAATCTAAAGAAAACAGGAAATTAACTACCCGCATTGTGGATGTCTGGATCCGCAATGACATTTTTACCAAGCTTGATACCTGGGAGATATTTAACATTCTCCTGTGAAAGAAAACGAGTTCAGTTACAAGTTGTGAAATTTACAAGCACAGAAATGAATTGCAAATGAATGTCTTCAAGTGCTCACATTAGTTCTGTTAATGACATCTGTAAGCTTCTCACCACTTAGCAATGTCTCCTCAAATACCCACATTCTCACTTCATCTGAATTTTCATTAGAAAAAATTCAAATTCAATTCCAAGCTCAGTATTTTATAGCTCCAAATTATCTTAAGCCTTAAACTTCCAATTACCATGGTCAATCTCAAAACTTTAAAACACAGTTTAGTAAATTTTTCATCATTCAACCATATGAATTTCACAATTTAACATCTTTGTCTTGTCCTCAGCTTTTAAATCAACCAAAAGACAAGTTAAAGTAAATACAAATTCTAATTAGCACCATTCAGTCATTGCATGGAACAAGAAAAAAAAAATGATGGGCACATACCATGAAAAGAGTTGAGCTTGAGAGTGTTAGAAGCAATGAGTTTAGCAGCAACACTACCCCAATTGCCGCTACCAACAACAGTAACCCTTGATTTATACCCAACTTGACCATCATTACCACCATTGTTTCCAGTATTAGTGTTATGGGGCGTTGCGGTTTCCGTTCCAGTTTCACCCTCCTGTGGGACAGGGTCTTGTTCAAAGGCAGGAGCCATGGAAAGGAAAGGAGAGAAATGAGACGAGGAAAAGAGGAGTGGCAATGAGGAAATGAAGGAATTATAAGGAGAGGAAGAGAAGTCAGAGAAGAGAGAAGAAGAAGAATATAATGGGAAAAGAAAGCGCATGGAGGCGGAGATGACAGACGAGTTTTCGTGAGAAACTATGAAACAGTGTTATCCTTTATGTTTTCTTGAGTCTGGCGATCTACTCCTTGTTTCTTTCTTTTTTTTTTTTTCTCTCAAATCAAACCTACCTGTTACTCTCTATACGTGGGACCCTTACTCTGCAAAATTTTTTCTATATCTTTGGAATTTTAGGGTAAATTTTTGTAATTCTTTTATGGGGTTTATTGATTTTCTCTTGGTTGGAAAATAATCAAAATCACCTATTTAACTTGAATTCCAAGTGTAAAATAGACAAAAATCGAATCACTAAACATTGTTAAGGCTAAGACAAAAGTGGGAGAAGCAGTGATTATGGTTCATGGCCTGATGAACAATTAAGGAACTTGACTTGGGTGTTGGGTCCATACTGAAATGTCTGAGCTTGCCAATTGAGAGGAGGATGCCAGGCCCACTCCCAGTGGCTCAATATATTGTTGTCCAACAGGGTTGGTCAGATGCACAGGTACACAGGCCACTGAGATTTTAATTCAAAACCGCATGCCATGCCAAGTGGCATGCAACTGGAAATATAGAACATTTGGCAACGAACCGGACTTGGAAAAGAAAAAAAGAAACGGAAATTGTTATGTTAAATATTAGTAATACTATTAGCCAAGAAGATCAAAGGAAAATACTGTTATTATTATGCCTAGCATTTAACAATGAGTAGTAATAAGGAATTCTTATTCTCTTAATATGACCTCAATAACCATTAGTTTAGAATTTGTAGAACATTCAGAAAGGGTACAATCCTTTCCTTCCGGTCATCTCCAAGAGGGGAAAAATGTTTCTTAGAGAAATGAATATTATTTTTAGATTGAAATGCATGCAATTAAAGAACCAGGGCATGTTCCTATTCTACAATACAAAAATAGGATTCATTCATGAATCATTTGTAATGAAATGTCAAGCAGAAGCTGGTTAGGGTTGCTATGACCGAATTTCAAGGAGCTCTGTCAAAGGGCTTTGTGTCATTGTAACAGATATCCCACACGGCCTCCATGGCATCCCTTGCAGCTGTTTCGGAGCAGAAAGTATTAGCAGTCACTGATTTCATAACACTTCTCCTCACACAGTCCTTTAAAACCAAAACATAAATTACTTAGATTCGATAGATAATATAGAAGAAACTATATTAGAAAGATCATAACTAGGTTAAAGTAAATGATGAAGAGACGAGTACATAAAGTAAAACGCAATTTAATATAAATAAAACCTTAGCAGGATAAGGTCTGTTACCATCACAATTTTTTTTTTTTTTAATTTCTAGCTCTACAAGTGCAACAATATAACAAGCTGAAACCAAGGGTGGGTAACTGGGAAGAAGTAGATGTGATGGGCTGGTCCACCAATACATTTCTCAACATGAATCTGTTAAGAACAGGGGTGGCCACTCCTCTTCGTCTTCCAGAGTATTTTACAAAAATAAAATGGAAGTATTAAACAAGGAATTGAGAAGTAGATGATGAGCTCCTTTTTAGGAACCCAACCCCCTTAATGTTTTATTTGAATTCAACTTCGTAGCACAACTCCTACTTGAGAGTTTGGTTTTATAGGAAGCTAACCCTCTTACAAGATAATCAAACCTTGGTGATAAAGCCAACTGATATACAACCTAGAGATAAACGTAAAATAATTTCAAGGAATTACACAAGTAAAATAAGATAAAATAATAATTAACTAAGTTCAAGAGATAAAGGTCACTTGACTACCATCTTGTTGCCACCCTTACACTTATTTTAAATTTAAAATACCGCTTGAGACAGATTTTAAATCTAAAGTTTTATACTGAAACAAAATAAGGGGTAAAAGATTTTATACTGAAACAAAATAAGGGATAAAAGAACTCGCTTGTTCATGGCCCCTTATCTTCATAAAACCACGCAGCAATTCACGTTTGTAGTGGCAATCACCACTTAGATGGCCAGCTCGAATCTGCAATAATTGTAGAAAAAGTTTAAGTCCTCTACTTACCAAATGTGCAAAGAGAGCCTAGAGGACCAAATGCAAAAAACGTTAAACTAAGGTAGTTGTCAGTTGACACAAACCTCACTACAGGCATGATGAGCACAGTTTGTCCAGTCCAAATTTGCAGCATGGCATTCATCATATGCATGAATAAGCCCATGTATAACCATTTGATTGACCTCGTCTTGCATGTTGATATGGTTGCTACACACCATTATCTACAAACACATAGACAAAGATTATAAAAAGACAAAGCATTAATCATAATGAACTGTTGCATCAAATTCACAATCCTTGGAAATGATTTAACCAGAAAAACAAAGCTCTTACCAGCATGTCAACAGATAGAAAGGCAATATGACTTAAACTCACTCTGTATAAACTGCTTTAAGCAATTCACACTCTTTAACAGTCAAATTACCATGTTTAATAAGCTACCTTAGTTGGACTAATTCTCAAAGCATTATTTCTAACATAAAGACAAATAAGCTAAAAGATTCTTATTCCTTCACCACGAAGAAAGTGTCCCCCCATCCGCCTATCGCAATGAACTGCCTTGATGAAATTATCCCCTAACTTACACCCAGCTTTCTCCATATGCTCCTTCAAAAATTTCACCATTGAAGCTATGCGAAATATATACACAAAAAAATTTAAATAAATGGCCTATTCAATCATATATAGCCCTGGTTGGTGCTATGAATTGCAGGGAAAAAAGGAAGGAGAAAAATTACTCAAAACTTGGAAACTGACAATTCACTCCAGCCAAAAAAAGCATTTATAAAAATCTTGAATTATTTGATTTCCTTCTTGATAAATCTTAGAAACTGAATTGGATTAAAAACAGAATCCTTAAACCCAGAAACCCTTAAACCCTGAACCCTCAATGCTTCGATCTAAAAAGCAACAAAATTTGACATTTTTCATTTACCCTTCCAAAGAATTACCATTAGTTATGAACTAGGTATTAGCCCAAAAACCCGAGAAAATTTATAAAAAAATCCTAAAAACTTAAACCCTAACACCCCATTCCAGCAAGTACAGCTGCAACATTTCCCTATGTTTCCTATGAATAAACACCAATAGTTCTGACAAAAAAAAATGCAATAAACCATATGAAATCCATAAAAACTATACATTTAACAAAAAAAAAAGAAAACAAAATTGAAAGTTTACTCCGGAGACTTCTTTGAATCATGGTTTGGCATTCGTTAACGGTGCATCCTCTTGATCGGGATTTCGCTGAGGGTTCCGCTCTCATTGTTCTCTGTTGGGGTTTTGGTATATATAATTTTTAATATTTTACATAATACGAATATACAAACCGTTAAATATAATTTAAATAATATATATATTTTTACATGTGATATTAAGTTAAAGATTTCGTAAATTTCAATCCGTTTCTCTCAAAATTCAAACAACAAACTTTAAAAATGAAATCTGGAGCTCTAACAGGAAAAAGAAAATTATAGTAAAACATTGTTATAAGTTTAATTTTTAGAAAGGAATAGGTTATATATAGAACATTAACTACCAAATCAAGTCTCTAACAAGTAGAAAAAGCCAAACCACGTTGTAGCCAAGTTACAAGGTGTTTAAGATTCATTTCTCCCACAAAAAAAACCCTGAAACTCGGTCAACCAAATTGTTCATTTTCCTGGCATTTCCAAACCATTCCTTGGCCCCATTCTCTTCTTTACCATCTATTTAAAACCTCTGCCTCTTGCTTCTTTCAAATCATTCATCAGCATTGCAGTGTTTTTCTCTATATATCTTAGAGAAAGTGCTGCATTTCTCTTGAATCACATATATAGTTTGCAATAAAACAAAAGGAAAGATCATGGCCCGCCAAGTTATTGTTGTTGCACTTGTTTTTATGGCTGTTGCTGGGGCATTTGCCGCCGATTCATCACCTTCACCTGCCCCTTCAACGGCTCCCAAGGCTTCTTCACCTGCAAAGTCGCCATCTTCTTCCCCTGCTGCCTCCCCCAAGTCATCATCCTCTGCCGCCCCATCTCCATCCTCCACCACCAACTCTAGCAGCAGCCCCGCCTCCTCACCATCGAAATCCACCGAGGCACCCAAGTCCTCTGCTGAATCCCCAAAATCTTCAAGCGCTCCTGCTGCTACCCCCACCAGCTCTAGCTCAAGCGAGAGTGCCAGCAGCGAGGCACCCTCTGCTGAGTCCCCCGAGCTCGCATCCCCCCCTGAACCAACCGCTAACGCCCCTGCTTCTGGCCCTGCTGCTGCTGATGGCCCTGATGCTGCAGCCAGCGATGAAACTACCGCAGCAGCACCAGATAGTGCATCTGATGCCGCTGCTCTCCAAGCCTTTGGCATCGTTGGTGTTGCAGCTGTTGCAGGATTCTTCTTCTTCTAAGCTTGACATGCACATGCATCGAGGGTTTTGAGATTAATGTTTTTCTAATTTTTGTATGTAATATCCAAGCAAAACAGTTGTATTCATATGTGAAAGATGTTCTAGAGGCCTCATAAAGGCTCGGATTCTTAATATGTTTTGTGTTTCTATTCATTCATAATACAAATGTTCCAATAATTACTATTATACTGCTAAATTTTGGTTGCCTCGATCATTTTTATAACAGGATTTCATGTTTCATCTTTGCTTTTTGTTCTTGCCTGTAATGAAATTATATGAACATTTTATATTATTGAGCAAGGTTCATAACCATGAATTGAAAAACATTTTTTCATAGTTACAGTTAGACAAAACAAATCTATGCTTGATTTTCTGCCCACCCAAACAATCATAGAATAGAGTTACTGCAATGATTGAAAATCAGAACACACCCGATCGAATCAGTTGATCATGCCTTCAACCACATGGTGAAACTAAACTCTCCACATATGGCATTACTGTAGTCCCAAATTTGGATGCCATTGACAGCAAGTTGGGTAAGGATTTATCTTTCAGATCGTATAGGAAGAAATTCTTATGCTCCAAACTCATCAAGATTTTGCCATTCCCAGTAAAACATATAGGAAAGAATGATCGAGAGAATTCATCCAATCTGGTTCTTGAGAAATTTTGAAGGATATAGTCCAAGATTTGTTCATCCCATTTTCTTCCAACACCCACATGACATCAATATAGACAAAAGCATCGTGGCCTAAAACACAAAGACTCCCCTCCCAAGTGCCTCAGGCCACATTGTGGTTGAGAATCTCCATGATTGACGGTAAAACTTGGGTTTAATTGCCCCTTATAATCAAGAGTTTAATTCACACAGCAAAACTAGCTAGAAATCCCTATATATATATATATATATATATATATATTTGGAGAAACAATTGCAGCTAAGTCTTAATTATTAGGATTTTTTTAATTTCCTTTGCACCCTTGACGGTTTACTATTTGTCAAAGGGACAGAATTTTTGTTTCATTAATTAATTTCAACTGTGTTTGTTTGCATGACTATTTTGGGTACTTCAAAAGCAATAACATTTGGGTATTTAGGGTACAATAAGTCCAAACGTTCACAACATTTTGTCCTCAAATTTTCCATTATTATGTCTCATAATTAATGTTTTAATTTGACTTTTATCCATCCAACCTATTGGATGATTTGTTTTTAATTTTTGGACATATATTTGTTAATTTAATGAAATAATTTAGATCAAAATCCAAAATGTTTTACAAAAGTCAAATTAAGATTATCTTATGGGAGAGTTAGTATAATTACTCCTTCTATCTCATTTTATTTGTCTCTTAATAATTTTTTAAGTCAAACGAACTCAATTTGATCATTAATTTTGATAAAATCATAAAACTTTAAAATTTTAAAAATAATATTTGTATAATTTGATTTTCAAATTTTCAAAATATATTTTTTAAAATTTTAATTTAATATAATATTTTAAAAAATAATAGTCATAGTTAAATTCATTTGAAAAAATATTCAAATATGAACAAATAAAGTGGCAAGGAGGGAGTATAGCTTAAGTCAAAATATATTCTCTATAGATTGAATAAGCAAACCGTCTTATTAATAAAGACAGTCACTATCATGAAAAGTATTTTGGCCATTCATAGAGATAATATTAAATTAACACTAAACTGCGATTGCATATGCTTTGCTCCATCAATGGATATATATGTCAAAGTACAAACAGTAGGATTAGTTATTAACCCAAGTTGCTTTTCTAAGGCAACATGAAGAGGTTGTCGCTTCATTACATTCTTAGCTAGCTATATTAATATAACCAAACAGGAAAACTAGCAGCGGGAGCCCTTCCTACAGTTGAGTGCACCAGCAGTCGCGGTCATTGTACCCACGAGAGAAGATGGTCTAGCACTTAGACTAGAAGCCTTGGCAAAGGTTGAAGATGCACCGGCGCCGCTTTGTCTGAAGAAGGCTCCATTCAACATCAAGTCACCTTCTGACCTCCAATTCCAGTTTCTCCATTCACTCTCCGGTGCATCCTCATGCTTGGTCACCTACATGAAATATTCCAACTTAATTCTCAACTCAATGTTTACGTTTAGGTCTTAAAAATTAAGTGTTGCTGATCAGGTCTTAATTTAATACCTCTTTCTTAGAGCTATCATCAGGTGCAAGAAATCTGTTGCCTTGGCTGTTGATAGTAGGGTTAGCACTACCACCAATTGCATACATTTCCCAGTGAGTGTAATCGTTGTTCACCACATGGAAATATCCATGTCTACACCTGCAAGTTAGAGTACACATGACAATCATGAGCATATCACGTGGTCTGTTGATAAAATACTGGATTCTTAGTTTATGTGACTGGGTCTGAATCCCGATAACTTTGAGTATAAAAAAATAATTACCTCGGCATTCTTTGCACCAGTCCTTCCCCAAAATGGTTAAAGGCAACAGTGATTTGCATGTCCTTGTCTTGTGTATAGGCATCACTGTGACCCAAGAGCATGACTTTGTCATGATGGGTCATGTAGTTGTTGGAGATAGTCACGGCTGTGGATCCATGGATAACATCGATGAGTCCATCATGGCAATTAGACAGTGAACAGTGATCAACCCAGATATTCTTGCTGGCAAAGATGGACACACCATCACCGTCCGATGGAGTCCAATGGCCGGCATGATGAGGAGAGTTTCTTATAATGGTACTACCCCCTGGCTTACAATCATGTATGTTGATGCCATGGATGATGATGTTTGATATATAATGGATGGTGATGCATGGTCCTCCTGAAACGTGAACGCTTGCACCTCTACCATCAATTGTCTTGAATGAGTTCATCACTAGCTCTTCTTTCAACGTAATCACCATATCTCTCTTGAAAATGATCCATAATGGCTCATCTTGAATCACAGCATGCCTCAAAGTACCTGGCCTAGGATTCACAGGATCGTCGTCACCAGCATCTGTGACAACATAGATTCGACCATTTTTTCCTCCCATGGCATTCTTACCGAACCCAATTGCACAATCAGCTAACTTTTGACGGTTACTCTCCCAATTCGGGTCACACCTCCAGCAGTCATCAATGGGATTTCCTGTTCCACAAGACAAGTAACCCAAGTTCCTCCTCGAAGCATTGATACTCCTATAAAACAAAAAATAATAATGAAATAATTTTATACATTGTAGTGAATTATAAAAACCGAAATCTATAAATTATATAAACAAGTATGTTATAGGATTATTTACTTGTGGACTTCGTTTACAACCAATTCAGGGTCTTGAACTGCCAAGGAAGAAATTACAAGATTTGGAGCAAGGAAGGAAATGAAGAAAATGTGAAGGATCAACGAAAATGTTGACAAATCCATTATTTCGTTTCTTAATTTGGATAGTGAAATGGGAGTCAAAGCAGGTGATGATGGGCAGCCAAGCCTTGTTCCATGGGGGTTTATATAAAGGGTAAAAGCCGAGGGGTACGGCGTGATGCGGTGATTAATCTTAGCGAGTAGGTCCAAAGTCAGTCGTAATTTCAGGGTATTTAGGTCTTGGGAGTCATCTGGTTAGTTTAAACCGTTAATCAAGCCTAAAGAAATTCAAAAACCTCTTAAGTAAAGTCAATTTTATTGAATTTATTGAGTATTGTATTTCCTCTGCCTAGCCGAAAAGTGTTATCTTATCCTTTGCCAACCTTCTCCTTTTGCCAGTGGCCAGTAACATGGGAATTAGTAATGTAAACAGCAAAAGAATAGGAAAAAAATTTCAACCCAAGATTGAATTCAAGTTTCTGTACAATCATTTTTAAAAAATAATATTTAATAGATTTAGATTCAAATTTTAATATTTACTATTTTTATTTTTGTCTTCAATTACAATTTTTTTTTTGTCATCGTGACTTCTTTAACATAAAAAAAAAATTAAAAATTTTGTGTTTTATACATGCTACACTCAAATTTTCTACTTCATTTTACCCCATGAGTCAAACGCAAGTGTCAATTAATATTTTGTATATATCCCAAATTATCTTTAACCAAAACAATTAAAATATTTTTGACATAGCTAATAGACTTTTGAGGAAAAATTAGTTAAAGAAATCATCAAACTCTTTCTTCAAAAGAAAAAAGAAAAAGAAATCATCAAACTTTCGTAATTAGATCCATAATGTGCTCAACAATGGAACATGTTTTGCCAACCATTTCTTTAAAAAAAAATGGTGCTAGACTACCTTTTTGCTTGAAGAGATGAAATTTGGAATTTTGGATGTCTTTTTTTGACTTGCTAGGATGTGATACATAGCTAACAAGGAAAATCTGTAAAACGTTCTATCCTTTTTCTCATTGTTCCTTAATATCAGCAAAGAATCTCATCAAACTTGCTCATATGGGTAAGGTGCATCATCTTTCTTCATGCTCCACTGTGCAGGATCGATGAAAATTGACTCCAAGAGTTAATATTCTATCATCTTTGATAGCATTAATCCCCAAAATCAAGGCAGTAATCCAAGAGTTAAATCCATTGTTGTTAAGACGATCAAAAGGTAGAATTTGAAACTTAACTCTAATAGTTCATGTAATTACGTTTAACAAATAGTATCCAACATATATGATATTCAAATGTCAACTCCGACAATCTTTATCCAACATATATGATATTCAAATGTCAAATCCGACAATCTTTTTTTTTATCTTTAATCTGTAATTTTTTTAAAAAATTATATATCATAATGCTTTTTATACTTTGTCTATATTTTGGATTTTTTTTTTAATGTATACTGAATGTGCATAAGTCTTTTAGAGATGTTTTTCTTATCAAAATTAAGTAAGATGAGATTATATTTTATGGGGTTTTAATTAAGAAATTTGGAAGGATTGGTATATATATAGTAGGAAATTAATAATATTTTCCTTCTCTTAACCGTTTAAAACCTAATTGGAATAAGCAAGTTCTTATTCTTATTTAGGATATATAATCAAATCAAAACCTGTTTATCTTACCCTTAAAAGAATGGTATTAAAATGACCAAGTGGCATTTGGAGCTATATGGTCTACTATTCTTATTATTTTCTTATTTGAAATCATCATAATTTAAAATTTAATTATTAAAATTAAAAATTCAACATTCTATTAATAAATTATATAATAATTATTATTATTATTTTATTATTTTATTATGTTTAGAGAGCATGAACTAATCTTAAGATTTGTCCATTTGATATTTTTATTTACCTTTTTTATCAGATTTTGGTCCAAAGATAATACAAAAATAGGAAGCTTTGAGCCCTTGAGTTTATTTTTTAGGAATAGTAATTAATAACAAGAAGTAACTAACACGCCTTTATTGGGCTGTTTGTTTTGGTCGATACAGCTGGCATTTACAAATTCCCTATTTAAGTCAACATTAACTTTAATTTAATGCCGTACATTTGCGTCACCATTGTACTTTTGTCCTATAATTGAATCCGGTAGCCAGAGAACATCAAAGGACACTTAAATCATAATTGTGATGATGTTGGTAAATAGTCCACAAACATAATTTATATAATTATTTTTTAAAAAATTTGGCGTTCAATAATATTTTAATTTTAATTTTAATTTTAATATTTGTAATATTAATTACATTCAATAATAAAATAGTGCTCTGCATTCATCATTATCCTTTGATTAAATAAGCTAGATTTGGGTAATAATATTACAGTTGAATATGTCGTACTTGGGGTTTTGCACTTTGTGCATTTTTGTTGGGTCCAATAGACCTTTTAAACCAGCTGGAGATGTGGCCTAGCTTAGCAACATTTTTTTTTTTTTTTGATATAGCAACATTTTGTGGTTGATATATAGATTACTATATAGTTTCCAGTTACTTGATTTTAAATCTTATTGTAATTTATTACTTTATTTTATTAATTACATGCGTCCAACATGCTTGGATTGCTCATACCTTTTAGCTTTTAACTAACTGCTTAATTTTCTTTTTGGATATGTTAAATATCATATTTTAAAGATAATTATATAATCTAATTGAATTAGATTCCATATTCGTTTTAATTACTTTCTTAATAGTAGGAAGCAACAGTTGCTATAGCCAAAACAGAACCCTGCTTTTCCAGTATTGTCATATGTACATAATCAACCTGTCATGAGCTTTACCGGGGAAAATGAAAGTTCATTTTTAATTTCCTAACGAAAAAATGTTGTTCAGGAAACGAGATAGGACTTTTTTACCAATTGTGTAACTAATGAAATAAATTTAACAGTTTCAAGTATTTTTTATATTGTGGCAAGTGCTAGTGGATGGTTGGGGTAGTGTTTCCAAATTCCATTGTGTGGAAGGTCTAGGAAATGGTTAGAAGCTTCAATATTAAGGAAGAATTTGATGGAGAAGGCGGCATAGGGAAGCATGTATGTTGAGATACAAGGAAAAGAGGCAAAATAGGCTCCTCTCTAGGCTTATTCGATATGAAGTCAGAAAGCTCAATGCTAAAAAGCCCCCCAGGTTGAAGGAATTAACCTCATTTTTATATCTTGCCTTTTCAGTGTTTTTAAATAATGCTTGGATTACGTTTGAGGATTTTCTTTGATTTCCAATTTCTATTAATTTCAAGTATTTGGTCACTGGTTTCCATCCCCATTGCCCTTAGTTCAAGCATTACTGTTTCATTCAATAGTCTAGAAAGTTACATGATCAAACCTTTTTCAGGTATGAAATTTTAGTACCTTTCTGCATTATTAGCTTTCAAGCACTATTGTTTTCTGAATCTGAATCATTTTAGCAAGTGGGTTGGCAGTGCACTAGCCTCCCTACTGATTGGAACTTGGATCAGTTCATCCAGGAGAAAAGATTGTTGCAGATTTTGAGTTTAAAAAAACATGCTTTGTACAAACAGGAAAAGAGAAGATGCTTTCACAGGATTCTTGAGTTATTGTGCAAGCTGTTCATTTGTCATCCATTTGAAATCTATGTGGATGATCAAGTCCTCAACCTCCCTCTGGTACAAAAATTAGTCCCAATCACAAGTTAATAATGATCAGCTGAACAACTCCCTACTTTCAAATGCATTGACTTTCCAATTATTATTTTATTTTTAACTAAATTAATTAAGACTCCATAGGAAAACAAATAAAGAAAAAAGAGAAAAAGTAAAAAAAAAAAAAAAAGAATTGCCTGCAGACTTCATCATGAATTATGGGCCTAAGATAAGAAAGAAGATAGATTTCTGAGAAATGTTTAACAACAATAGCTATCAAGGCCTGGAAGCCTTGGTATCAATGAGTTTGGCATGTTTAAAAGCAGAAAAATATGCTAGATAACCATACCTCAGCTTGGCTGAACTTGGGATGACAGAAAGAAATATATCAAAGAAGTGATGCAGTGGCTGAAAATTCAGTTGACAGAAGAGCAGAGAGCACAAGACTGCTCATACACAGGCCTTTCCTGGGTATGTTCAGCTGTGCTCTCTCTCTTCTGTCAACAAAATGCATCATTATGGCCTGCCAAGAAAAGTTAGTTTTGGAACTTTCTTAATTAGCAAGGAGGAACATCCCTTTTGACAAGGTAGAAGCAAAGTTACATACATGTACATAAGAATTTAGAACTAGAATGTTTTTCTTCTAGTATAAGAGAAATTCATAGCTGAAATATGAAATAGAAGAGAGAACAGAGAATTGTCTTCATGTTTGACAAGGGAAGAAGATGCATATGGAGAGGGATGAGAAAAGTTGGTTCAAAGGTCACTGAACTGTGAGTAAGGGATGAGAAAGGAAATGGTCTTTGTGTAACCAGGTGGCTGATTTGATGTCCCTCTTGTACGTCAACATCACATTGATTGAGCAATATCAAGTGATTATCTTCTTTAGCTTTCCTTTTGATTGTAGATGATTTTTATGCATTTGTTAATCCAAACAGTGTATTTTGATAATAATGTCAATGTTGGCATTAGTTCTTTAGTACTTCATAAAGGACAGAAACAAGTTGTAGTTGATTCATTGAAACAGAAAAAAGTGAAAAAGTGCAAATGAAGTTCAAAACTTTTTTTACCAAATTATTGAAGTAAACAAAGAAATAGTTTTACATTGTAGGAGAATCTCATTAATCATTGTTATTAAAGCTTTAACAATTACATATAACAGTACACAATAGATCAATCAATCAGTTAGGTTTCTCAATTAAATTTACATGGGAAACAGTTTATACCTTTTAACCTATAAAAGATCAGATGGATAATCTTGATGTTTTAAGTAACCATGCAAGCTATTCACCTTTCATTCATCAATTACCATGGATGGTCAAATCTCCTCATCCTAACTGCAGCACAATAATTAGTCACAATCAATATAAAATAATGATCAGCTGATCAAGACACAAGAATTCGTAAACATCAAATTGATACATTGACTTCCAATTATTCTTTTATTTTGAACAAAGGACTTGTACAGGAAAACTGCTGCTTACATTTATCAATTATCTTTATATGTCATGGACAATCACCAAGAATATTTGACAGAATTTTAATATTAGAATATTCAATGGAGATGGTGCATAAAATAGATTCCAACAGCTATCAAACATATATGTTTTCTTTCAGAGAATAGAAAAAAACATGATGACCTTTTCTTAAAAATTTGTATTGGGTCTTTGTTTTCTCCTTAACCAATTCTTAGGTTTATGATTATTTTTTTCCTTGTCTTTTCACCTAGCTAGGTTGTTACTTGTTAAGATATAGTTTAAGCAATAGATGAAACCTAGTAAAAAATGGAGATATTTGGGGAAAAGAAAATGTGTTGATATATTTTCTGGTTTGGTGATCTGAGAGGTTTGCTAGAAGTTGTGATGAAGAGTGTGTTGGACCTGTGAAGAAGATCAGGGGTGCCGGAGTTAGTATTCCGGAGGTTCGCTCCAATGCTCAAAGTCAATGAGATAGAAAGGAAACAAGAGAGAGCATAAGGTATAACAAGAGAAAGCAGGGAGAGTTGTGTAGAAATCTAAATATCTATGGGGGTATAATCTTATCTTACCTTTGGTTGAACTTGGTATAATGAAATCGAATGAAGTGAATCCTGACAGAAAATTTAGTTGACAGAAGAAAGAGAGCACAAGGCTGCTCATACACAGGCCTATTCTGGGTATGTTCAGTTGTGCTCTCTATCTTCTGTCAACAAAAGCATCTTCATCCATCCTCATCATGAAAATTGCTCAGCTGTACAACGTTCTTCACCCTCTTAATTTGTAGCCTGCCAGCAGAAAAAACCAAGAGCTTTTCAAAGAAAAATAAGCTAGCTAGGAATCTAATTTCATGCATCAATACATATTAGAAGTTCAGAACTAATTCATTTATTATCTTCAAGTATAGTTATATCTGAATTTCCAAAGTAGGAAAAGGAAATTGGAGTGATTTTTTGTTTGAAAAAACTCAGATTGGACAGGGGAAGAAGATGGTTGTCGGAGAGAGGGTTGAGCGCTGTTTAAGGGATACTGATATATAACTGGTGGATCCTAGCTAGATTTATGATGATAAAAAGGGAAAAGTCATGTAAAACAAGTGGCAAATTTAATACTTTTTTATCAATATTGTATCAACATCATATTATTAATAAACCAATTCAAAATTTCTCTTTTGATTAGCTTTAGTTTTCCTATTGGTAGAGGAATTTCATGTGATAGGCTTATAAATCCTCTTTTGATTATCTTTAGTTTTCCTATTGGTAGAGGAATTTCTTGTAATGAGGTAGTTAAGCTGAAACAGTCAAGGGGAGTGTTGTCAAGTATGCATTCGTCCATTTTAATTAGGATTTGAAGACTTTGATGTTTATATTTCTTTCCTAGCTAACTATGCATTGATCTATTCGGATACTACTAAGGTTTGAACTCGAAACCTTTAGCCTTAGAGCTGATTTCAGTACTGCTAAGCTAACAGCGCATTGGTAATACCTCAAGTAATTTTAGATCACTTACCATGTTGGCAAAAGATCAATCAAACCAATCAAAGTTTGAAGAGCCTGGGGAAATGCATGCCCTACCCTCCTCCAGTTGATATACAAATTGTGACCTTACTGATCAGATATGTTTCAGCTGGATTGAATTTGAAAAGCTATACAAGTAAACTCTCACCGAGCTGATACATATATTCTTGCAAATGCAATCAAATATATATATTTTGTTGACGTCGTAACATCTTGGTTATAGCTGATCCAGTGACACAGACAAGATTCGAAACGGGACCGCTTGTTATAAATGTCGAAATTGTTGTAGCATGCTAGTCTGTTGATCAATTTTCAAGATGTTGTATCAACATTGGTTTAGCCTAATTAAGAAATGAGCTAACCTTGATGAATTAATTGCCTACTCAGAGCAACCTTAAGCCTTGACAGACAATAGCTATATTATGCCAAGTTAGATTTGTTTCTTGGGACTTGAGGCCGTTAAAGCTGTATTCAACTCCTCCTCAACATATATTAGAAGGCGTGATAGGCAATGGAATTGGATTTCTCAAGCAGCAAAACCATGGGCCTGAAGAGGGTAGCAGTTTTTTCAGGCCGAAAACTGACATCGGTTAGAGTATGGGCCTGCTTTAGTCCTTTTTCAGGAACTTTCCCTAAAATAATGCATCCATTAGCTTCTGGAACTTGCATTAGATAATGTCAAAAATACTTGTTGACGACTTGGTTTCTTTAATGATGAAAAAGCATGAGTTCCAGACACTACCATTGGCAATTGTAGGGAATGTTCAGGTTTAATCAACAATAGAAGACAGTAGAACATGAATTTATTAGTTACAGCAGAAATCAAGAAGTCCCAAGAAAGTTCAGGAGACAGGTTGTTCATCCTTTATATATGATGTTCCACTTGTAATGTTAAACCACAAAGGCAGAGAGATACATCAATCAATTTCATCAGCTAATCTATTTCTCCTCATTACTTCAACCCATTTTTCCTAGCCATATTCTGTTTTCATAAATCCAAATAAAAAATGGCTCTCATCTCCCAATTGTTTGGTGATGAAATTTATGATCCCTTCCTTACTATGATCAACAAATGTCCTGTCCTTAACACCCCAACAGATTGGAAGGAAACCCCAGAGGCCCATGTGTTTATAGCTGATCTTCCAGGGCTCAAGAAAGAGGAAGTGAAAGTTGAGGTCGATGATGGGAGAGTGCTTAAAATAAGTGGAGAAAGGAATGTGGAAAAGGATGATAAAAATAATAAGTGGCATAGATTTGAACGTTGGCGAGGCGAGTTCCATAGGAGTTTTAGGCTGCTAGAAAATGCGAAGACTGATGAAGTTAAAGGCATCAATGGAGAATGGGGTGCTTGTGGTGACTGTCCCCAAACAAGAAATGAAGAAACCAGAGAAGAAAGTGATAGAGATTGAGGAGATCAAGGGTTGAGAAACTGAGTTCATATATAGAAATGATTGGAATATTAAATAGTTTTCATGTTTTCTCTAGTGTTTTTATTCTGTTCTGCATTTTCATGTAATGTGTGTACTTCTGTCATGTACTAAATGCATGCAAAGCTATAATAAATAAAGTTGATTGATTTCTCTTGGTGTGCCTTGTTCTTGGAACATAATGGAAGCCTTCAAAAACATGTTAGAATTGGAATTTGAAGAACTAATTAAAGATTAACCTGAGGAGTTAAAAATTAACTAGAAAGAACTCGAAATAATCTGAAATGATCCGACCCGAATCTCAATATGTCAAATCCTGCCTCTAACTTAAATCAAATCCATAAAAACATTTTTGCATATATATGTATCATAGTGTTGGCCACTTACAGATTAATTATAGAGTTCAAAGTTTTCTGAAAGTAGCTTCCCTACTTATCAGATTTGCATTCAAACAGAAGGAATGTAGTGCCTGTCATGGGACCATATGTGCTTAGGCATGCAAAAGTACAAACATGAATAAATAGAATATGATTTTGAACATGAAATCTTTTCCTTTCATTATTCAAGGAAATGATTTTGACACTATGAAGGACCTGACTTTTGGCTTAAGCATTATAATTAAACTCAATAACCCATCAATTGCCAGCTCTTATTCCTTAAAATTTTCTCACTTTAAGTGTTCTTTTTCCTTGATTATGACAAATTTTTCTACAAGTGAGAGAAAGGAAAAATATTAGTAAAATTTTACATAAAATGAGGAATCAACATTTTTATAAACATATTAAACTACGCAAAATTATGTGGACATGCATCAGTGAAATATAACAAAAAACACTTCACCATATTTTGATCACTTGCTTTTTTTGGTGGTTAGTGAGTACAATATAGTTGTTTTTAATCAGTGTCATACACTTATGGTGTGATAAGCAGTGCCAATTTGTTGGCTTCCTGCCAATCCATGAAGCTTCATTTCCTTGATGGCCGGATCTTCTAGCAAAAGCACCTTGTCTTTGTCTCTAACTCCAACCATGTGTAAATATTCATCATCTTCCCTTTCTTTCCCTTTGAATAATAGCCTTTGCTCTCTTGGCACCAAACTTGTTACCAAGGACAAAATCATCTTCAATTCCCCTGAAGAAATTTGCCAAAAATTTTCATTCAATACCCCCAAAAAATTAAAGGACTAAATTAATTCTGGCTAAAAGAAATTTATAGATACTGTTTACCGGCCATCCAAATGAAGCCTAAGTTGATTTTGATATGAAATATATAGTTGATAATTTGGTGACAAACTTGTAAGAAGGCTTACCAAAAGTGGAAGTTGCTTCCATGGAAATATCATGCCATTGAGAAACAGTTGAGACTCTGATAGTGATCATCCCATCTCCAACACTTCCACCGGTTTCTCTCTTTTGAACAAGCATCCCACCAAGCCTAAGTTCCCATTTGATTTCACTAATATTGTTGTTTCCACATGCCTTTTCACCACCCTTCACATTGCTACTACCATTCCCATTGCCACCATTTCCACCACTACCAAACCTAAAGCTGCCTCTGCAAAACCTCTTTGACTTCAACTTGATCATTTTTTTTCTTTTTTTTTTTTTTTTCAGCTGACCTCTCTGTCTTTATGAAAAACTCGAGCTACAAATGGGGAGCGGAAAGTGTGGCTTTAGCTAGTTATATAATAGCAGAGAACATGGGTTAGGGCAAAAGCAGACATGAATAAAAAAAACAAGCCGCCTAAGGCTAAGGGAATAGCCCAAAAAGAAGTGAAGACTTTCGGAAAGTGCTGCAAATGAGATGAAGACACATGGAGTATAATCAGGGCGTGGGTTTGGTCTGCTGATTTTATGGGAGGCTAAAGCACATGGGGGATGGATGCTATGGAACACGTTTGCTTGATTGGTGGACCAAAAACATAAAGATTGTCATGTTCTAATCACTGCACTCTTGTCAATCTACAAACTATATTAAACTAAACTTGGTTGTTCAACAACTAAAGAACTCTCTTGATTATAAGATTTTCATAAATCATGTTTCTTTGCTTTTACTCTTTTCTATAAGTGGCAACAAGTAACTTAGACAATTATCTAAAAGCCCTTCATTTAAACCTCTTCCAACATTGGTTTTTCAACAAGACAGCAATTTCATGATCAGACCATTAGCTAAAGAGAAGATTGGCAAGATTGAGTAACCCTTTTGCTTCCTTTTCCACCAGAGACAAACATCTTGTTAAAAGCAATGGTACCTTTTTTTTTTCAATTTTGAAGACCCTTTATGTCACCTAAGTTGTAGCAAAGAAGGAGAATATTATCCTCTTCAATCTTTATCCACATACATGTCATTTCATCTCTATATTAAATCAATTGACAGCACTACATGTTTTCGAATCGTAGCTACATCGTTCACTTAAAAGAAAAGGTAGCATTATTGATAGGCAAATTTTTGTTTTTCATTGGTCTTTTCAGATTCCCAAAGAGAGCAGAAAGGAAGCAAAGATGTTTATCTTGACTTTCTAGCTTGTTATTTATGGTTTAGTTAGGTTTAGTTAGTGAGTCTTGTCATGTCTTTTGAGATGTCCTGGGGGGGTTTTACTTTCAGTATGGGTGGTTAGCTATTTTATATGGTATCAACTATCAGCCCATGTGGGAGAGACGGAGATTCTCTTGTCTATCTCTCAAAAGTCTCAACTCTCAACTTAATTAATGTTTCCAAGTAATTATTTTTATAAGCATTAAACTTGATCAAAGCTCTCACTAAATCAAGGGACAAACCTCCCATTTTAGACACAAGATTGCTTAAAACTTGATAACTCTTTCTTAGTGGCCGGCAAACTTAAAAATGAAGCTCAAAACTTATAAAGAATTGAAGAAATTAATTGATCAATGTACTACAAAATTTTGATTATTGTGGTAACAATTACTATATTGCATAAGACTTGGATTTAGAGTTTCATTGGAAAAAGAGAAATGAAAAAAAAAAAAAAAAAAACCATTGCACTGAATAAGATTGCTAAAGCATAGATACCATGGGATCATTTTTTTGGGCACCTTTGTGCCAGATTTGGATGATAGGCTTGTGTTAATGCTTTCAAGGTCACTTTCGAGATGAAACAAAACCAAACCAGAGCCCATTAAAGAGACAAAGCTTAGCTTAGGCATATCGGACCATGCCCCATCTATCGGACACGGAAAGCACAAACGATATGGATGAATTGCCCTTTCAGGTACATCCAAGCATGATTAGAGTTTTTGGAAGTGACAAGTGCAAGGATGCTGCTATGGCCCTTGTCACTGGGTCAAGAGGTGGTGGTATTGACCCAAACCTTTTTATATAAACAGCTTATTGGGTGCTGTGAAACACTGTACACTATGGTGAAATGGAGAAAATCTTGGAGGATATGGCCGAGAAGGGGTTTATTCCCAATATTGTTACTTATAATGTTCTGATGGCAATTTATTTAGAGCAAGGAAAAGCTACAAAAAGGCCCTTAATGTTCTTGAGGAAATTCAAGAGAAGGGCTTCAGTCCATCACCAGTATCCTATTCTACAGCCTCATTGGCTTATCCGAGAATGGAAGATGGAAATGGAGCTCTGAAGTTCTTTGTTAGGAAAACTTTGACTGAATTCTGCGACTCAGCTGATGTTCGTTGAAGAAGTAAACCATTTGATAGGAAGGAAATTTACATCCCATAGAAAGGAGGAGACCAATGAGCATTTGTACATTTGGATTTTCAGGTACAATTCAAAATGAAATAATACATATACAGCTCCTATTTCTCTTTCTTTACTGCTTCTAACCTAGCAATTTGCCTTTTAACTGATTACTAATCTAATTGCATAAAATAAAAAAGATGGCATCTTTTGAGGACTCATCTAAAAGGTGACATTTAGATAATGGATTCCTACCGTGTTGGGTGTTGCCTGCCATTGAATCACTGGCATCATCAGGATAAGCTTGTTATTAGTTTCCCAGGGTACATGGTAGTTGTTGATTGCTGTTCATAATCCCATAACACTGGCTTAATGGTACAGCCTAACATCCATTACCCTTTCTGCAATCTCTCACATATGCAAAAGGCATAATTTAGTGCATTAGGGTGGTTCTCTGCTCTCCCATACCTGTCATATATGCGCCTCACATCTGCCTCAGATTTCCAAGTTCTGTAATTTTAGGATCATATTCTCTATCATTACAACAATACAAATGGACATTTTGATTACAATTTGATGAGCAGATTGTGACATGGAACCCATTAAAACAAGAAACTTTCATAATTGTAGAATTATAATCAATGCATTAAAGTTCAATGGATACAAATGTCAAAGGAAAATCAGAGTACAACTTAAAAAGTTCTTTGGAAGCTGGAATCATGTGATTATTTCAACAGTCAAAAGCTCAAGTGCTGATATCTGGTATTATCTACAAAAGTCACATAAAGTTTACTTTTTAGATATTGGAATGGAAGGAAAATATCAACTCATATTCTAAACCTAGAGTTTTCATGAATCAAATTAAAATTTCAAGACACATTCTTTTATGTCAGTTAGATACATTCAAAAATTTACGCTCAAAATTCTTCCTGTCTTCCCACAAAAATGAATCTGATTAATAAATATAGATTCTCTATGCTTGGAGGACTTTGAAAGCATTGAAAACGTTTGAGATCTTTTCACTAAACTGATAAGAAAAAAAATGAAATGATTGAAAGTAACATTGGCACAAGCCAACATACCACTTTATATGAATTATGGAAAACATTTTCATTGAGGTTGCTTGAAAATCCAAACTATACCTTGCGTGTTCATGGTTCCAACTTTCAACCTCGATAAGATTTGGGAAATTTCATTGATGGAATATGGAATCTTCAGTCACACTATTTTGAAGCTCCTTCACTATTTTCCATGGTTGAAGTGTGAAGGTTACAGAAAGCACTATTAGAGAAAAATACAAAATATATATATAATTATTTTTTTCTTAAACATCACCTTAAAAAATGTCTAAAAAAACCATGAGTGGTCATGTTTTTATGTTTGAAAAATTATTATGTAATTAAGTAAAACTAATCCTTATTAAATACATCATCAATGTTGGCAAAAAAAACATTAGTTCTTTTTTTTTTTTATCAACTAGACATGCATAAGCGTAAAAAAAAGAAAAAAAATAGGATAATGGATAAAGGACTCATAATCACCCAAAAATCAAAAAGAAAAAAAAAAAAAAAAGAAAGGATAACTTGAAAGATTCTTTGTAATAGTAATAGACAGTGGAGCACTTTTCACTTTCATCATTTCCCCAAAAAATATTTTGGAATCTTAGATGTGTGGATGCAGTGTAATTGCTAGTCATCTTGATCTTTCAAAATCAGTCATAAATTACATAATTTGTATGAAAACAACTTGCTTAAATTTTTTTTATTCTTCTTTAAAAAAGTTAATGCACCTTTTTAAAAAAAAAATTATTTATTTATTTAAAAAACATTTCAATTGACAAAAAATAAAATATTCCACATTTAAATCTTAAAATAAAAAGGTTACTTTCGTTATGTAATACAGAATTTATTAATTTTTTTCATAATTGTGTTTATTATGCATTATGGATAGCAAAGTTTTTAAATTTCATAAATAAAATTAATAAATAATACAATTTTTAAAAATATAATAAAAATTAAAAATAAAATAAGTAATAATGTTTTAATTTCATTTATAAAATAAAAAATTTTTATTATCAATATATAAAAATTAACTATTTTATAAATACATTTTTAATGAAAAAATTAATAAAGTGGTCCATCGTTGCAAAATTTTAAAGTACACATAAATAAATAAATATTTATCTAATAAATGCAGCACTTTAACCTTTCTTCGAGAGTTGAAATGACTTATGTGTCTAATAAAATATTAAAATTTATATATTTAAATAATATTTTATATAAAAATTATATATTATAATTTATATTAATATAAAAATAAAAAATATAAATTGTATTAAATTTATATGTAATTAGTATTAAATTTTTAAATCGTATTATATTTATATTTATATTTTTATTATATTATTATCGTATTATCATATTTTATATTATCACATTTCTATTGGTTGCTGATGCAAGACCAACCTTCTATGGCCACGCGCTCTATTAATCACTCCGCAACCCATGCAATTCACTAACAAACTAACGTTTGCTTTTAAAAACAAACTCCGTGTTGCTAGAGTCATGCCTTGATGATTCCATGATATACAGTGTCACTTGTTTGGCGAAAAATAATTTTTGAAAAATAATTTTTTGGGTATTTATTTGATAAAAAATTGATTAATTAATTAAAAATAATTCATTAATCAATAAAAAATGAGATTATTTTTTTAAAATTATTTTATAAATTTAAGAAGAGAGACATTTTTTGAAAAATATTACTAGAACTATTTATTAATATTTTTAATATAATTTTAATTATAAATAATGTTATATTAATAAATAAATAATATTATATTATAATATATTAATAAATAATATACCATTAATAGAATATATTAATAAATAATATTATAATTTATTAATAAATAATATAAAAAATAATAAATAGTTTTATTTAAAGTATTTTTATATTAATATAATATTTTTAATATTAAATATTATTATTAAAATACAATTATTTTTAAATTTTAATAATTTTAATAATAAATAATTTTAATATATTTTAATATTAAATAATTTTTAATATTTTAATAATTATATTAATATTATTTAAAAAATTATATATAATAACTAAATAACAAAAAATATTTTTATCAATTCATTCAAATAATAAAAAATTATTTAATTTAAAAAATATAAATATTTTTTTAAAATTATTTTTCAAAAATCATTTTATACGAAAAGAAGCCATAGTTTATTTTTGTTCACCAATATAAACAGTTTTCTCTGGAGTGGAAAATGGAAATAGCATTTTAATATAATAAGACAAAAACCAGTGTTCTAATCCAAGTTTTTAACGTTAATTGCATTTCTAATACGACCAATACAGTTTTGAAATTGACTGTTTCTGTCTGAGTTAGAGGTTGGTACAGTATCCCAAGATTGCTTAACTTCCAATTCAGGGGAACCAAAAAAGAATTTCAGTGAAAAGAAAGTAAAGAATAAGAAAACCGGAGACACTAAAGAATTCTTTGCTTATGCCAAGCTCTTGACAGTGACTGATATGTCCAGGATTCCCTGTCAAAATTTGGGGCCTTAAACGGTTTATCAACTGTTAAATTTCCTCCTGACCCATATATCCCATGTGAGATTTTTCAAATAGTTTTAATCATTCAAATACCCTTTCGCGTTCAAAGTTGTCAGCTTTTATTAAACCAAGGTCTCAAATATTTTGCCAGTTTCATGGTGATTTGGAGGCAGAAGAGAGACACTATAGTTCTTTTTGGTAAGTTTTTTATGTTGAGTTTTGAAACAAATTGGTTTTAGTGGACTGGGTTTTGTCTTCGCCTTGTATTTGGTTTGTTTGTTGATCTTTTTTTGGTAAGTGGTGTTTTCCAGGGAGGATTTTGGGGTTGAGTTCTGATATGGGGTTATATTGAATTTTGTGGAGATCTGGAAGGTGAGTAGGCAGGAGAAATATGGAGCCTCCGAAGGGAATTTTGGCTACTTTGTGGAGCTTTGTATGCTTTCTACCTTATTTCATTGGCTTGCTGCTGTTAGGCACAATTAAAGGTGAATGCCTTCGAATTGTTTTTCTTGTTTTGAGGTTGTTTGGCTTCTTTCTTGTTCCCTAAATTGGTCTTCTTTCTTGTTTTGAGGTTGTTTTTCCTTTGTAATCTGTAAATTGTTTTACCTTTTTTGATTTGGGGATGGCGGATTTTGAACCTTGCTCTTTGAGTAGGGATTGTGCACCAAGCATTGAGCCAAATACTTGGGGTGCTGTAAATTGTTTTTCTTTTGTAAAAAACCAATTCTTAGCAATAAGTGGAAATGATGTAAAGGCTCTAGGGTTAATCCAGCATAGTTCCTGTTTTTGTGAACATTTCCTTTCTAGGCATTTGGTATGGTTCCTCAGCTTGATAAGAAGTAAAATCAAAGCCTGATAATGGTATTTTGTGGCTGTAGGTTTAGAGAAAGTAAAATGGCATTTTAGTGATTAAATGCAATGCATTTTGAATCTGGTCTGGTCTGTATAAACCTACTAACGATGAAGCATCACTACTGAACCAAGCAATTCAAACCTTCTAATGCACTATATCTTCAGGGATCATTTTCTGCCCACTGATATGTCTTATCATGACGATCGGAAACTCAGCTATCATATTGGGCCTTCTGCCATATCATGGTTACTGGACTTGTTATAGCATTGTGAGGTGATTTTCTTGTCCCTTGACTTTTCCATTTGCTTTGCCTCATTATTACTGTATTTGCTTCTTATTCCGTTAATTTCTTTAATGGGCAGAACTAAACTATTAGGGCCATTTCTGAAACTCATTATCTGCGTATGCCTACCGGTTGTATTGATCTTGTGGATGGTGGTTGGCATTGTTGGAAGTATCATAGGGGGGATATTATATGGCTTTTTGTCACCAATATATGCCACTTTTGATGCTGTAGGAGAAGGAAAGACCAATGTGTTTATTCACTGCTTCTATGTATGTTTTAAATATCCACATTCTGATAATCATTTTATATCTATTAACTTCTCTTGTTCTTGTATCATGAGAGGGAGACTTATATATTGCCCTGTTTTCAGGATGGTACTTGGAGCACTATCAAGGGCAGCTTCACTGTTGTCAGAGATTTCAAAGATGTTTGTTTCCATTCCTACATCTCGTATATGGAAGAACTGAGACAGAAAAGGCCTCCAAATGGAAAATACTATGAGATCAGGTAGATGTAAAGCTCTTGATGCCCATTTTTAAGTGATGTCAATGTCATGGCCAAGAGAATCATTTTTGCCTGGATACATGAATCCTTTATCACCAAAGAGCAGTGCTGATTATGGAACCCTCAGCAACCCACATGACGAGTCTAGATATTAGCTGGGAACCCGTGAACTTATAAGTTTAAGGCCTTGCATCATTCTATTCCTGATTATTGACTTGTTCCTGGGACCCTATAATTCTTAGGATCAGAGACAAGATTCTCCCACTATCGGCATTCTGCAGTCAATAAATTGATCAAAACTTATGGTCTTTCCTTTTTGAGTTCACTGTTTTTTTCACTTGTGGCGTCAAGTAAATGCATGATAGATTCTATTGCCAAGAAATTAGATCAAGTAAATTCTCCTGTCCTGACTTTGTTGGTGGCTGCATCTGGCTAGTGCCTTTATTTCATCATTTAGGTAACTCACAAAGAATATGGTGGTGTTATGAATGTTCATATTGGTTCTTCTTTTATTTGCTTATAGATTGACAATAATGTGTGCTAAATAATTTCAGTTCCACAAAGATATAGATATGTACCTAAAACTGATAATTTTTACTTCAAGTGCTATAAATACTAAATGTTTCATTAGAAATGCGACATGAGCAAATTTGATAAAAAAAATAATTGTGGTATTGCAAAGTATATATGAGAAATATTGTTCATGAGCTAGTTTGTTTAAAGTTTAAACTGTAGAAGAAATTAGGTGAACTATGAATTAAGAGAGTCTGACATGTGTGCTCACCATATATGTTTCTATACAGTGAGGCACTTAAGCTTTATAGGGTTTTTTTTTTTTTTTTCCCAGAATATATATCTCTTTTTGAGTCAACTGACTTTTCTATGATCTTCATTACAGGTTTCTTTATCTTCTTCCGGCTCTTACAGCTGCAGTGCTTGGTTTCATGGTTGATTTTCCAGTGATTTCACTTGTTGCCCTATGCAAAAGTCCTTACATGCTCTATAAGGGCTGGCTTCGATTATTTCATGACCTTATAGGTCGAGAAGGCCCTTTCTTGGAGACAATATGTGTACCATTTGCTGGCCTTGCCATCTTACTCTGGCCACTGGCTGTTGTTGGGGCAGTATTGGGCTCGATGGTCTCCAGTATCTTCCTTGGTGCCTATGCAGGGGTGGTTGTTTATCAGGTTTATATCTTTTATGTTGTTTTAGTGCCTTTGCTTTGTCTTCCAATAAAACATCATTGTCCATTAATTTTCATTCGAATAGGGACATGGAACTTCATAAATGCAGCATTTGGCTATATGCTTGGCTTGAAAAAAAAAAAAAAAACTTCATATCTCCTTTTATTATTATTATTATTTTGCTTTTTGAAATGGTACTTTTTTTCGGTTGACATTTGCATTATGAGATCTCATTGACAACTGAGTGAAGTTATTCATGTGATTTTCAAGAAGGCAAATGGTGCAATCAATGATTGTATTGGCTCCTATTAGTTGTTGTTGTATCATCAATGGTTCCGCTTAATCTTGGAATTTGGAATTTATTGTGTTCCATTTTCTTATCTGAGCTTCTTACTTTCTTGAATGCAACCAAAGTGTTTTAGAGTAATGGAACCTGCAGCACTAAGGGAGATGCCTGAGGGTCACATTAGACGCGAAACCTGTGTCTTCCTTGTCTTTGTTTTCCATCCAACATATAACTTGCATGTGTGGGCTTTGATTTGCAGGAGTCCTCATTTTGGTTTGGGCTTTGTTACATTGTTGCTTCCTTGTCCATATATGATGAATACAGCAACGATGTCCTTGACATGCCAGAAGGATCTTTCTTTCCCAGGTTTCATTCAGCATTCTAATAATTTGTTATTATTGTTATTATTATACACCTTGGCAAATTTTTATAAGTTTTCTTTTATAAACAGGCCTCAGTATCGTAGAAACAAAAAGGAACCCATCTCTAGTGCAAGCTCGTTTACGAAATCCGACTCTAAATCTCGTCCTCTTGCTCGCATTGATTCACATACAAATACAGGAATTGATTTAAAGCCACTTGAGGTGACTTGTTTTGTTGTGGATGTTTCCATTTGGAATAAAACCATGATTTCCTTGCATTCATCTAATGATTCTTTGATGCTAAATTTTAAAGATATTCATTATTTTGTTGTAGTCTGGTGCTAAAAAAAGTTTGTTCATGATTAATGTAGCTACTTGCGGGATTTTTCAAGGATTGCTGCCAGCAAGGTGAAAAATTGGTTTCCGAAGGGCTTATAACTCCTGAAGACATTGAAGATGCCAAGTCTAGCAAAGGAAGTAGAGTGGTCAGCATAGGCTTACCAGCTTATTGCTTTCTTCAGGCACTCTTGCGCTCTGTGAATTCCAATAGATCTGGCATATTATTGAGTAAGTGAATTTGTTTCCTCTTATGTAGCCCCCAAAGAAGAGTTACTTGTGAAAGAGATTTATAATCATGGTGATACTTGTTACAAACTTTAAAATGTCTTTGACAGCATCTAAGGAATTGCTTTTATGTAGGTGACAATACTGAAATAACGGCCACAAACAGACCAAAAGACGTGTTCTTTGATTGGTTTCTTAACCCCTTTTTGATACTAAAGGAGCAAATAAAAGCGCAGAATCTTTCCGAGGAAGAGGAGGATTACTTTGGCAAATTAGTTTTGCTGTGTGGTGATCCGGCAAGGTTGAAAAATATCGACTCTCCATCTGAATCTGAGCGTAAACGAGCTGAACTTGATGCATTAGCCCGAAGGTGAGAATATAACGTATGTACTTTTCTTTCTTGATAGTCTGTCATGCTTCCCAGTCTAACCGTACATTTCTGCTTCATAATGAAGGTTACAAGGGATTACCAAATCTGCGTCAAGGTATCCAACTTTCAGGCGTTATTTTGAGAAACTTGTCAAAACACTATCCGAGGATTTGTCAAAAAAGAACGGGCCTCAACCTGTTCAGAGATCAAAGAGCGCCTTCATTCGGATATTTAGCGATAAATCTTTCAAGCGGAATACAAGCCACAACATGTCTGATCAAGAGCCACAATCAGTTATTGCTAGGGATATAGAAATTTTATGATGGAGGATATCAATATTTGTGTCCATAATCATATTTCGATTTTGGTCGAATGCGCTGGCCGGCAGCATTTAGTTTTTGTTCATTCATTTTAAGTCGTTAATCCTTTGGAATGTTTGACAAACAAGCGAAAGTAATCATGCATGGCTACAGTAATTAAGAAATCAATAACCTGTAAAAAGAAACATGATTGGACTAATCAATTATCTGAATTGACTGTTTTTGTCGCGTTTCGATATTAAGACGTAATACGATTATATTATTTTAAAAAAAATTTTAAAATAATAAGAAGCGTTTGTTTTTAAAACATTTTAAAATTTTTCAATAAAATAATTTACTAAATAAAATTTATATCTTCAATCTAATTGATGATACATTTTTATATATTTAAATACAAATCATATAAAATACAATTATTTTTTAAGATCTCATTGGTCAATATATTTTTCGACGATTAAGTAATCATTTTTATTTCATCTTTTAGCTTCACACAAGATTAATTAAACTTATCACTTAGTCATCTGTAAAAAAAAAGTAAAAAGGGAATGAACACACTATAGCTCAGTAAGTATAGGCTCACACACTTTATCAGATCAAGCATCGTTTTCTTACACATCATATATATAATTCAAAACATCTATCAAATCATAATATCAAAACATTTCAAGATTATCGTTTTGTCAAATATTTCATAAATTTCATAAATCAATATCAAAATATGTCACTTCATAAATCATTACAAAATATGTTATCATTCAAATATCATAATCAAACCAAATCATGGATCAATCATTAAAAATTATCGTAAATCATCATTATCATTGGTTTATCGTTAGCTACGGTCACTGCTATAACCCGTGACATTAACCGTATCAACAATTTCATCCTCCTAATCATTGCTAACTATTATAACCCACTAGCCAAGACCTTATGCTAACTACTATTACCCATTAGCTAGGATTGTATGATCATGTTTTTGCTAACTACTATTACTCGTTAGCCAGGATCGAAGAATTAGTTCTAGTGTTGATTATCCCACTTCCCAGGGATATAAAAACGTAGCTATCATAAAATTATTCTTTGAACATAAACCATTTTTTCATTTCATTCATAAGCATGATCCATCATTTATATAAAGAAACACAAAATAATCATATGCTTGATCATATTTTCATACATTGAAAATAATGAAATAAAATATTCATTCAATTAAAAACATACATATATAAATAGTTTAAAAAACAAGCAAAGTATGTGAGATTCTACTTACCTCAATTTGACTCCACCACTTAATTTTTCTCCCAAAATAATTAATTGCCTATCTAAGATCATTTCAATAGATCAGAATTTAATCAACCTTTTTTGAGACCATTTATACAAAAATCAACTAAGTTACACAAAAAGTTAACTTAACTAATTAATATTAGCAGTCTGACCTCTTTTTATTAAAACAGTAATATCTTAATATATCCAAATCAAAATTATGATATCTTTAATGCGTTAGAAACTAGACTTGATAAGCTTTCTAATCATATATAGCAAATAGTAATTCCTTATAGATTAATTATAACAATTTTTAAAATCCACGTCATATATTACTGTCAAATAGCCTGTATACCTTCTAATAAAAATTATATATTTATTCACAGAAAACTCCAAATTCAATTCCGCTTATTTCATTGGAAAATATACTCAATAAGCTTTCCAAATATATATGGTTTAATCTGTAAATCTTTGTATACAAATTAAGAAGAATTTCGTAATTCAACCCTGATGTTGTTGTCTTACAGCTTGCATATCCTTAAGTTAAAATTAGACAACTCTTCATAGAAAACTTGGATTTGACTTTCGTTTGTTTCATTAGAAACTAGATTCAACATGCTTTCCAATGATATATAATAATCACAGCAATAATCTATCCATTAATACAAAATTTTATTTTAATTCATTATTACAGATCACAACATCTCATCCAAAAAAAGAATTTTTCCTTCAATTTTTAAAAATTCAAATCCTTACTTTCAGCCTTCAAACTCCATTCAATAATCATCAATAAATCTTAAGAACATGAAATAAACAAAGCTCAGTAATTTATTCAAATAGATCATGAAGATTAATGAAAATTTTCATGATTTTTCTTGGTTTTTGCTCTCAAAACTTTAACTCCAAATAATAACAATCAACTTGATATTTTTTTAAATAAAAAAAAGACATGTACTCACCTTTAAGGGATTAACTTGATTGTAACATCTAATTGTGAATCTTTAACTTGATTTTTCATATTTTCTTACCCTAAAAAAGATGAAAAAAAAAATTTTTTTTATTTTTTTTATTTCACGATAATTAAATTTCTTTCATCTAATATTTTAATATTTATTTTTATTAAATAATATCTTAATAAATTAATGGGTTTTAGTATTAATCTAACCCAATTATTATTTAACCCAATTATTATTTGACTGGGGCATTACAGCTTCACTGTTTAGTTTATGTTGCAAATTCGTGATTGCCTAATAAGGAAGTTGAGTTGATGAATTCCCTGAGCCACCCGGTTCAATAAAGACAGCGGATGTCTCCATATTCCATCAGCAGGAGCAGATACAAGTTGATGAATTCCTGGAATCACCTGGTGAACCCGAGTGTCCTCCATGGAAACCGGATATTGCAAGTTTCATTATCCAAGTCTCGAACCAAAAAGCCAGCTGCCAAAATCAGCAAAAGCAAAAGCAATCACATTGGTGATGGAACTAGCAGCATTTGTTTGCCTTTCACACACTTCTCAATGAGAGTATATCTTCCCTTCACAATCCACTAGGGGCCATGCCAAGCACACGCCTAAGAAGAAACAGAAAAATCGAAGCAAAATGAATGCTCCAGGAACCCTTAACCAACGATCCAAATTCACTCATGTCATCATACCAACCCCAAAAAGTCGACCCAATCCATGGCTTTTAAAGGCCAAAACTTCAATTCGCCAAACTACCCTTTCTGATCACCAAACAGTTACTTATCATTGAAGCCCATTTCCGTCATTCCACAATATCATTGAACTGTTTTTCTCCATTCTTTTCTTCCTTGGTCTTCGTTTTCAGTTTTTTCATTTTCTTTCATTAAACAATGGCGACCAGTTTGATACGACGGGCGATGAATATGACGTCACGCGTTTCGTCATCAGCTGTTTCTCCGGCGTCGAGGCTGGTGGCTGACAGGCCCTATGCCAGCGAAACGGAAGCTCAAAAGGTAGAACCAAAACCAGCCGCCGCTACCAATATGAAAACCTTCCAAATCTACCGATGGAACCCAGATAACCCAACGAAACCACAACTCCAGGACTACAAAATCGACCTAAAAGAATGTGGGCCCATGGTTCTCGACGCCCTAATCAAGATCAAGAACGAGATCGACCCATCGCTCACCTTCCGTCGCTCCTGCCGTGAAGGAATCTGCGGCTCTTGTGCAATGAACATCAACGGCTGTAACGGCTTAGCTTGTCTTACCAAGATCGAATCAGGATCGTCGGAGACAACGATCACGCCGTTACCACATATGTTTGTGATAAAAGATCTGGTGGTAGATATGACCAACTTTTACAATCAATATAAGAGCATTGAGCCTTGGTTAAAGAGGAAGAATCCGCCGCCAACGGCAGAGAAAGAGATTCTGCAGAGTAAGAAGGATAGAGCAAAGTTGGATGGGATGTATGAGTGTATTTTGTGTGCCTGTTGTAGTACCAGCTGTCCCAGTTATTGGTGGAACCCTGAATCTTATCTGGGTCCTGCTGCTTTGCTTCATGCTAACAGGTAATAATGATTTATTTTTGGGTTTTAGTTGTTCATTTGATGTTGATGATGGTTTTTGTGGTTTGGGTTTGCCATTTATCTGATTGGTTGATAGGAAAAGAGCGAGCTTTATCTTCAGTGATTAATAGAGGAAACAGAAAGGGAATGCTTTAGGTTTTTGATTTCTTAATTTATGGTTTTTTTGGGTGGTTTTGGGATTTTTTTGAGCTATCTTTGGATAATGATTATTCCCATTCATATTAATCATTTCAAAATTGGGTTTCTTTGATTGGTTCTTTCTAGTTTAATATATCCTTCTAATGATTGTTGGATGGTTGAAGACTTGAAGTTGTAGGACTGTATTGGACTTATGGTTTGCTAAGAAGGTGTGTTTCGGTTTATGCTCTGTCTTGTATAAGGGAAATGAGGAGTCTTTTTTTTTTTTTTTTTAATTCTTGGTGCATAATTGTAGTTTTGATTTGTTAATTCAACATTGGAAGTAGCTTTTGACTATTCATATTGTTATCTGTGTTCTAAGGTTTTGCTAATTTCACTATTTGGTTGAGATGAAGGGTTGTATTCTGTATTCACCTTAGTATCCTGATTACTTATGTCCAAAATTTTCAAATATTTTTCTGGTCTATTTTCTATGAATTTTGATTGAAAACCTGCAAAAGCTACTGGTTGAACATTTAATAGCTGAATTATAGTATTTGATCAATGCTTAATGAGCTATAAATTCAAGTGACGCAGCATTTGTTATAATGTGTTGCAGGTATTGAGATTTAATCTTCAAACATGTTGAATGCCATCTCTTAAGGGTGGTGGAGCTTCCTTTATACAACTCTTTACCATTAAACATATTGTAACCAAGCTTGGTCTTTGGTCTTGAAGGCTATCGCTTGTAAAGGCACCTGTCTGTTATAGTACACAAATTAGATTTTTGCTTATTGATCTTAGTTCTTTCTGTTTTGATTATGTTGAGTTCTTATATCATTTTATGTTTTTCAGAGTTATAAATTCTTTCATTTTATATTACTATCTTTTTTCTCTGTAGAGATCGAAGAGAATGCCAAAGATTATTGATTACCTTATGAGTTTATGAAGCTTCTTAACCTTATGCTCTTATATGCAGATGGATAAGCGACAGTCGAGATGAATACACAAAGGAGAGATTGGAGGCTATAAATGATGAGTTTAAGCTGTATCGATGCCATACAATATTGAACTGTGCTCGTGCTTGCCCAAAGGGCCTGAACCCAGGAAAGCAGATCACACACATCAAGCAGCTTCAGCTTATCGGTGCTTAAGGTTTCAAATTTTAACAATAAAATGTTGTGTATTGATCAAGTTAATCTGGATTATTTTTGTGAGGTCTCCTCGAACAATTTGCTTTGAGATAATAATGCAAATAATTGTATTCTCCCTCACATTGTACTTAATTTTGTTATAATTTGTTCTAGTGCTGATTTGGGTCTTTTTTCCTTGTTACTCTGTTGCATGCAATAAATGAGTTAATAACATTCAGATTGGTAATTTTATTTGCTCATCTTCAGCAGAATAATGGTGTTTTTACTGTAGATTTGGAGTTTGGATTTCCAACTGTAGTTCAAAGCAAAACACAATGAATAGAAAATAATTCATATCCCATTTGTACTTTACAAAAACACAGCATTCAACAATTATGGCTTTTTTATACATGTTGGAAAAAGAATGAGACCAAAAACTTTGCATTGTTTGGATCATTATCACCAAACGGTTTTGGGATGAATCATTCTCATACTTGCAGAAGTAGTGAATTTTCCAGTTTCATGATCTAAGATAATGAGTTAGGTTCCTCATCTCTGAGACTTGAGCAGCATAAATGCCTGCCAATATATGAAAACAGGTGCTAAGGAGAAAATTTCACCTGCTGCTAAGCAGCTAAATTTCTTCATGTCATAGAATGGAGGAGTTGTCAACAGTGACATGGATTTTTGTCCTCGTCATCTCTGACATCGGGACTAATGTTGTTCAAGGCAGCAATCGCCTTTCAGTTCGCATGGAAGCTCAGGGGCTCGAGCCACCAAAGTATGTTACCATCACAGGTAAAGTAATTAAACTGGATTGTCCAATTTATTTCGACTACACGTTCGCTAATTTTCCATGAAACTTCCTTCCAACACACTTTTAATTGATGCGTCAGAAGGATGAAAATAACCAATGATTTTTCATAAACACTGATGCATAAGACATACATCTTGAAAAGTTTTCATTTAACCAGAGGAAACGCTAATAAAATTTCTGTTTTCAGATTCAATAGGTAACATTGACTGTGATCCAGCTTGCTGTAATTGTGACATCAAGAGACAGCCACCGATATGCATCTATTGCCAATTAATGGATAAAAGTTTGAACGCATTAGGCATACATCATCTTTTAATGCAGTACACAAAGGGGATCTTCCATCATTGGAAGGACCTCAATTTCATGTAAGATGTTGCCATGAAAAAGCCATGAATGAGAACAGTGATCTAGATGTTGGCATTCTACACATAAAATGTGATATAGGATTATCAAGAACTCTGACTACAAGATGGATTTAGTAGCATTACAAAAAAACCCCTGCTGCCTGCATTCTCTTTCCCACAAGTTCAAAGGCATTTGACAGTTGATCTCGCAATACAAGTTGAAGAAAACCATTTGAACTCTTTCGTATTCAATTATTCATTATTTCAATAAAATCCTCAATCTTACAACAATTAATGAGTATCACATTAGGCGATACAAAACTATAGTAGAAAAAAATATAGGGTAGCCTCAAGACCTCCTCAATCAGAAAATGAGTTCCTCCTTGAAAGACCGAGGAACACAGCCGCAGATGAGATTTGTACCTTGAGATCAGCAATGTCAACATCATGCCCACCTTCAACAAGACCCCATTTATCCACCTACATACATATGAGAAGTCTCATGTTAATGCTACCACAAATAACCACAATAAGTTAAAATATAATTATGTAACATACACATGCAAGTGCATGTGTCTCCATGAGAGATCTACTAAAATGAAGAGGACCTGCAAATCTTCCTCAAGTCTAATCAACTCAATGGCTTCCTCAATCTGCAATTTACCACGAAAAATTCCTAGAGCAATAACCAAAGAATGTGCCGCAGCTGCAAGGGCATCAATTGCTGCCAATTCACAGTCATCTGTCTTCTTTAGAAGGTTTTCAACAGCCTTTGTGAGACCATCCCCTTGTTTCCCACCAAAAAAGCTGGAGTACACAATAGGCTTAAAGCCAAATTCTGAATTTACCCAAGCAAGTAAAGGATCAACTTTCTCAACTTGTCTTGCTGCAAAAAACCATAATGTGGGATATTATTGCATTTTAGTTTTCATACTGAATCAAGCATATAATAATGAAACTATACTGAAAGGAATTCAGTTTTACATCAAGCACATGCCTAACGATTCAATTTCAAAGAAAATCTAGTAAGACACAGTTAAGCATGAATATCCTACGCACCATGGAGGTCAACCGTCAGAGTATTATCCTCTGGAGCACGACAGAATACTAGATCTTGATTAAATTTCTTTATCAGGTTTTCAATGATCTTCACCCGTGTGAGTGTAACTCTCTCCAGTGCCGTGCAAGCAAGTTTCATCAATGGCATTGTAAAGGGCCTGATCCCATCTGTTTGCTACAAAAATTAACATCCCATTACAGAACTCAGTAAACCTGCTGCACTGATTCAGAATTGGACCCAAGATCAACTAAAACTATATATAGTAAATCTTTTGGATTCAATCTCAAATTAATGAACTTTTCTCAAATTCAAAAAGAAACCATTTTGGGTACCAAGAAAAACAAGAAATAAAATACAATAAAACACAAAAAGTAAAACTAAAAACAAAGAATTACAATAAAAAGTGATACCTGATATTCCCATTCAGCAGCGATGGCCTTAGCAAGAGCCAAAGTAGGCAACTTGAGAGGCCTTTTAGAAGGACTTTTAAGAGTCCGATAATCAAGCATCACCATCCAGCCAACTCCATCATCAGACTCTCTCGTACTAACTTTCTTGTAAAATCTCTTCCCAACTATCGAACCAGTCATGAACGACATCGGCATCGTCACCGAAGACGACGTCGTAGTTTCGAGCTTCACATTTGAAGTCGGTGGCTTTAAGTATATGCTATTATTGTCTTGTTCTTTGGTGTTGGTGATGTTGTCGAATGTGAAGGATGATGAAGAATGGCCGTCGGATGGGATGTCATGGACGGTGGCGATGGAAGTGAAATTTAGAGAGCGGAGAGTTGATAGGAAGTAGGACTGTTTCATGGGTTTTAAGGCTTTGTTTAAAAGTGAACTGGCCATTGATTTCTCTGGTCCTTTTCCTAAAGAAATGCAGGGGTTGTTTGAGACCATAGGGTTTTTGCCATTTTCCCGTGGCAGAAGAAGGCGAGAGAAAACGTTGAAAGGGCTTTGAGCTGTGGCCCAAAACTAGTTGCTGGTGGTCTATATTGGCCCAAAATCTGGACTTTGGGTGGTGTTTTTGGAAGGCTTTAAGTTGATTTTCTTTTGAAACTTCAATCTACTTTCGATGCCTACTTGTTTTCTTGAACGGTATTAATGCCATGAATCTTCACCAATTCATCAATGAAATTCATTGTTTCAAGTTTCAACAGCTCAAATTTTCTGTCATATAGCCGCAACTTGTTTTTGATGTTGTAACTTTAAAAACCACTAGGCCACTTAAACCGGAAAAGGTTAACACTTAACAGGTCAACAGCTAAAGAAGGAAAGAGTCGTTGACTTTTCTACTTTCATAATCTGTTCGCAAAAATGACTTGTTAGTCAAACTGATTAACTCCTTGGACAACAAGGATCACGACAAGACAAAATCTCGCTTCCAAAGCACATGGTCCCAATTCTATGTTCTATAAAGACGGCTAAAGAAGGAAAGAGCCATTGGCTTTCTATTTTCGTAATGCTGTTCACAAAAGTGACTTGTTAGTCAAACTGATAAACTCCTTGGCCAACAAGGATCACGACCAGACAAAATCCTTGCAACCCAAGCTTACGGTCCCAATTCTATGCTCTATAAAGTCATTTACGAACAGGTGAAATAACCAACCCCATTTATCATTCTCATCATTCAATTCAGCCTACAACATGAAGAGGGAGGCTCGCCAACATGGTATGGTTAGGACTTATCCGGTCCTGCTATCTCCATGGAACCCGAAATCCAAATCACGCTCCATTCAAAGACTCGATTCACTCCCGTTTGCCGGATTATTTTCCAGTGTGTCATCAAAACCCAGCAACCATTCCAAGTTTACGGGAAAATGTGGTAGGCCACAATGTCTTGGGTGTCACCTGAATCCGGTGAGTAAGTCCAAGGACAAGACCAAGGGTACTCGAAAGCTTAGGACAAGTAATATGGTGGTAAGTCCTAGGCTGATTACTTGGCGGGTTGTGGATCGGCGACCAGGTTTGAAGTTTTCTGGGTTTTCTGCTACGGGGATTTTGGAACATTTATATAGTGGTATTGAACAAGATGAGATTGATGATCATGTAAACGATCATGACGATGACTATGATAATGGTGGTACATGTGCTCTTGTTGATGGTGATGATAATGATTTCATGGCAAATTTTTGGTCTCTACATGAGAAAGAGATTGAAGAATATGTTGATGATGAAGACAAAATTGATAGTGATGACAATGATTTTATGGCAATTTTTTGGTCTCTACATGAGAAAGAGATTGAAGAATATGTTGATGATGAAGACAAAATTGATAGTGATGATAATGATTTTATGGCAATTTTTTGGTCTCTACACGAGAAAGAGATTGAAGAATATGTTGATGATGAAGAGAAAATTGATAGTAATGATAATGATGATGATGATGATGATGCTATGAGTATTTGTGATGTGGGATTCATGATAGACCAAAATGAGGAAGATGAAGGCTGGTGTTTATTGAGAGAGACGTGATCGGGCTTGTTTGTATTTTTTTTTTTTTCTTTTTTTGAAGTTCTTGAATTATTCATGTAATTATGAGAAGTTTGGGTTTAAGTTTTGGTAACCTAATTCTCTATCAAGTAATCTTTTTTATAAAAAAATTAAAATTTTAATTACCAAACAAGTATTATGCTTGCTCCATATCATGTATCATGGCCCAACAAGTTTGAAAATATTTTATTAAACAGTGCTACTAATTACAGAAAGAAATGTGCGTACAAATATGAATTTGCTAAGAATTGGAAGTAAACTTCTGTTGGGGAAGTTTCCATTCATTTACAAACAGCCTCCTTTTCATCTAATTCTAGGCATCCAACAGTGGTACTGAGTAGTAGTTTTGGCCTCAAACAACTGACATGCAAAATTTTACAATGTTGTTAATCTTATGCATGCTGGATATTTGGAGATGTATTCTCATGATCAGTCATTGCAACACGTGGAGTGAGAGAACGAACTGAAATTTGGTTTTTCTTTTCCTGGACATGCTCAAAGCAAATATTCTTAATTGAAGACTTACGATAAGGAAGAGAGTTTTTGCTTTGGGCAGCGCTTGCTTTGCTGGGAGTGGATTTTCTTCCTAGGGCAGGTGATTCTGCTTGTGTCAATGGAACCTAAAGTAAATAGAAAGAACTTAGCTATGTATTACTGACTAAGAGGTCAATATAAAATCATTTTTCAACTTGCTTGTATACCTTTTGCATCTGATCTTTCGTTGTTCTTCTTTCTTTATAAAAATCTGGCAGTGGTCTAGCCTTGAAGCAAAAGCTTTGACTTAGTTTTTTGAGTTCTGTTTCTGCTTTTTCCTGCAAATGTAGAAAGAGAATACTAAAACCTGATTAGTTCACATATGCTGTATAGAATATGACAAAGGTGATATTGATTTGATCCTATAACAAATAAAGAGGATGCTCAGGGTTAAGAAGTAACCTTGAGTGTTGTTTGCTGCTGGACTTTCTGTTCCTGACTGACATTGAATTTCTCTTCAAGCCTCTGAAAAAATGGACAACATTGATGAAGTGAGTGAATGTTGTATATACATATTCATCCCATATCCACAATTAATGTGGGTCAGTTAAGTAGGTGGCTAAGTCGAGCCTTACCTGTTTTCTTCTTGCAGCTCTCTCTTCAGTTCTCAAACTGAAAGATGCAAATATACCAGGCGACTGCGATTTTTTTCTGCAGGCACTCAAAAACTTTGAACAACTGGCATGAAAACACAATAATCAGGACTTCAAGTCCCTTTTGAGTGGCACGTGCCACCATAACTAACACATAATATGACTATCTCTTCCAGCATTTAGTTCTTTTATGTTCACAACAATTTATAGTAGTCAAAGAAAAAAAAAGTTTCTTACTCTGTTGGAAGAAAGTGCCATTTTCCACGAGCTGTTTTGCTCACACTGGCTGAGGAATTAACCGGTGTTCTAGCACTGTAATGTATACATATGACAAAGGGTATGTGAGGATAATGTGCAAACTTCGTAGTAGTTTCAATAACTAGCATCTTTTCTTAGGTATAGATCAGATACCTTCTGTTTTCGGACCAAGGGGTGGCTGAAGATTGTTTCGGTCTTCCACTTGTAGAAGCCTGCAGCACATAAATGAAACCCAATTTAGCATCCATGACAAGAACTGCCATGCCAAGTTGAAAGATCAAACACAAGAGTGAAGTCGCAGAGAAAAATGGCACCGTGTTTGGAGTCCTTAAAGGTGTTGGACATTCTTTAGATGCTTTAGAATTTGAAGCAATTCTTGAACCATCTATCTTCTGGTTCTGGATAATTGTGGTAGTTACTTTACAAAATTCTTTCGCAGGGGTGAAGTTGATAGACTTGTGACTTGATTTTGGAGTTGATCTCTTTCTATCAGAAATGTCCATTGCAGACTTCTTGGCCACCGGAGTGTGATTATTTCCCTTGTTGGGACGAATGGGAGCTGTGAATTTAGCAGGTGAAGATGGCACCTTGGATGTTCTTGCATAAGCTGACATCTTTGAGGAAGAATGTGGTGGCTTCTTCTTGCTTGTCACCTCTAATTCATCTTGATTAGTACTGGCACTCTGCATCACAGCAGCAACAATGTAAATTCAAGGACATTGACATTCGAAATAAAACAAAACCATGTCGTACGGACTAACTCGTTAGTCTTTACCTTAAGTAGAGGTTTCTCCATCTGGGATCCTTCACTGAGCTCCAATTCTATTGCCTCCCCGACCTTTCTTGACTTTTCAACTTTCACATAATTCTTCACTTGGGTTGCTTCTCTATGCTTCACATCTCTAATTTCAGCCTTATCAACAACCCCATTCTTTTCAAAATATTCATTCTTCAAATTATTCTCCAAAAGAACATTGTGTTCTGCAACTGAGTCAGCTCCTTCCACCTTGCTGCTGTCAAACTTGACAAAATCTGAATTATTCTCTTGACTATCATAAATGGAGCCAGTTTCTGTACTTGATGCCTTGACTTGTTGGTCAGGGGCCGCCATTTGAGAGTTTGAGTTCATAGTATGCCGGGCCCTACCTCCAGCTTCACTTTCTGTAGCATTGTTTGCTGCAGCATTGGCTTGCTCAAGTAAGGCTGCTGCTTTCCTTGCTGCAAGGGTCTTGTAATGAGCTTCAAAGAAAGCTTTCTTTTGAGCAACTGATCCTGGCCTAGTATATCTCTCAGCCTCTTCAACATATTTGTTATGAGAAAATGTTGACCATTTCTCCCAAGCCAAGGACTCTGACATAAACCTCCCAAAAGATATGGACTGCCCAAGTGCATGAACTGGGTTGCCCTGTAATCACAAAAATATTTCTAATTTTTCTGCAGTTTCTCATGGTAGAAGTTTCAAACTCAAATTCTAGCTCAACCAGTTTCTCAGAATTATTGCCATTTTTGAAACAGGAAGATGGAAAACTTAAAAAAAGCAAGTTAAAACCATGAATATACATTAATATCATCCAAATATTGAAGCTTTAGTGTACAATTCAAGAGAACTATGCTGGGTTGAATTCATTATGGACGTAGGACCAACACAGGGAAGAACCTTTAACGGTTTCAATGAATTATTAGCATCCAAAATCTATCATAGATTTGAAGAAAGAAAATATGCATGAACTGACCTCCTTGGCTTCATTGGGAATGCCTGCAGTATAAGAAAATGGTTGCATGAGACAAGCTGATTCTCCCATGTCTTTGCAAATGTTTCAAACCTCACAAGATCCAAATCTCTAGCAATTATTCTAGCTGCTTATGTGCTCTGTCTCCAAACAAGGGGAAAAAAAACAATTTAAATTTGAAATTCAAATGAAAAAAGCACTGTGGAAACGGAAAAGGTTGGCCATACGGAGATGAGAAAGGCAAATACAGAACACTGTTTTTTTATTGTCTTAAAGTGGGTCCAACTTCCACATTTAGAACAGATGCAACCCTTTTTTCAGCTTCATCTTGGGGCCCACTTGTTGAAATCAATGGAAATCTTATAACGTCCATATTATTGGGAAATTTGAATTTAAAGAGCCCTGATCATTGGGCAGTTTGAATATGGAGACAACCCACTAACATGTTCTAGCTTTTGTCTGGTTTTAGAGGTTTTTTTAAGTTGATTTTTTAAGCAAAGTGACAGTTATGCTTTCTAAGGATCTACATTTGGGCCATGAGAAAGGGATTGAGGAAGAGGGGTGATAACGGATTCCATCATATTGAATTTGATTTTGATCAATTTTTTTAGATAATATATAATATTATAAATTTTTAAATTTTAATTTGAATTGGAACTGATTTTTTTTTAAATTGATTTGATTTGAATCAAAATTTATTAATTTGATTTATCAATTTTTAAATTATTTTATTTTATTTTTATATGTTATTTTAATAAGATTTTTAATATATTTATATAGATTTTTATATAAAATAATTATTTTTATTTTATAAAACTTAAAAAATATATATAAATTAATAAAAATATATAATTTGGTTCGATTTGATTTTTTTTAATTTTTCATATTTCCATCTAAAATTTGATCTAAATTTAATATGTATATTTAATATCCGACATTGATCTGAACTGAAAAAAAAGATTCAAATAAAACTAAATCAAATGCTATAATTTTGAATCAATTTTGGATTTTTCGATTTTTTTCACCTCTATTGAGAAAGGTTTTGGAATTATTTTTTTTAAATAAAGTTATAGTCAGAAATTAAAAAAGATTATAAATATCAAATTTTAAATTTAAATTTATTAAATATTATCTTTTAAAAATAATTATATAAGCTATCTGAACTAAGCTTCAAGTTGGTTTTGTCATTATTTTTACCAAATAACATCTTTGCAAAAAAGTGGGAGTGGGTTAGGTTTCATGGATGTTCCATGTTGAACCACCAGTAGTTGCAACATCAGTGTTAAGTAACAAAAACATTGTCAAGTTTGGGATTGGATTCCTAGGAATTCTTGCAAGTTTTACTTCCATCTACCAATCTAATTCTAGAAGAATAGGACCATCAAAACCATCATTCTTGAACTGTAGACAAATTTTTGTACATCAAGAGTAGATATACTCCAACTATCAGGAAGGTGGTAAGAACAAAATCCAAGTAACTAGTAATATATAATTTCAAACATCTTGATGGTGTTTTTAATAATTTCAAATTTACGTAAACTGTGTTTAATAATTTCAGATAAATTAAAAATTAAATATTTAATTTTAAAATAATATTTTAATAAGACGGTAGTGAAATATTAGACAAGCTTTTTCTTTAACGAGTAACGAACCAATTCCATGAGTAAAGATAACGTAATAACTTAGGACGTGCACTGTCTATGACTGACTGAGTAAATGGGGGTAACTCCCTTCGTTGGAAACGGGTTAAGCTACCATAGTTGTCGTGTATGTATCAATATTTTTAAAGAATATGGGTTCTCAAGGCTACTGGCTTTTATCTGGGCGTAATGAAGGCCCAAAAGAAACAAAAGGATTATAAGAAAATAAGATCCATATAAAATCCTTGATGTTAAGGTAAGGCCTGTATGCTCAGAATGGCTCTGGTCCAATAAGATTACTAGGTGAAGCTTTTAGCAACTGTAAGAAGACTGAATGTATCAGTTTGAAACAAAGAATTATCGAGGTAAGCATTCTGAAACAGATGGAGTAATTATTATAACAAAGCAAAGATCTTAGAGAGTATTTCTTCCTAACCTTTTCCATTTTTTTGGCACTATGATAGTGGAAGAACGGCAAGGAAACAGCAGAGCCCGAGACTGATCCAACATCTTGAAAACAGTAGCATAATACATTTCTGATTGACGTTCCCTTTTAATATTGCAAGAGCTTGGAAGCTCAAGATAAACTCTAGAGTAATATTTCACAATTCCCAAACCAAAATTTGACCAAAATAGCATGTCAAAGTGGTCATCTAACTGGGAGGAGCTTCGGCCGATGATGCCAACCAATGATCCCTCTTGCCAGTTAGAAAACCTCGGAAACCTTGTACTTTTGTACTGCATTGAAACAGTTCTTCTAATCTGGAACTATATATGTCATTGGCATTCACTTCACCATGCTCAGCCATGTTCCTCCCTCTAAAATATATATATATATATATATTATAATAATATTTCACAATTCCCAAACCAAAATTTGACCAAAATAGCATGTCAAAGTGGTCCTCTAACTGGGAGGAGTTTCGGCCTATGATGCCAACCAATGATCCCTCTTGCCAGTTAGAAAACCTCAGAAACCTTGTACTTTTGTACTGCATTGAGACAGTTCTTCTAATCTGGAACTATATGTCATTGGCATTCACTTCACCAGGCTCAGACATGTTCCTCCCTCTATAATACATATATATATATATATTTTTTTTTTTTTTTTGCTCTACAAGCAACTTGATGTTACAGAGATACATCAGACTTGAGGATTTGCTTAACGGTTCCATTCATTTTTAAGTACCATGTATAAGATCTTCTCCTGTTTTTGTTACTTTTACCTTTTGATGATCCCTCGCCTTTATAACTCGAAAACAACACTAACATGACTAACATAAAAGATAAAACCCAAGCCTGAAAACACCCATAATAGAATAAACCATGCAGAACCTTAAAGTACTGAAGAGACCATCTGTAGCTTTAGGTAGAGATGATTCCTGAGAATGATTTCTGGGCAAAGGATTGCTTTTTATATGGTCATTCCAAGCCAATCTACCAAATTTCCTTGAATTTGTGACATGACATCGTTTGTCGTATCCAATTTTGGATTGAATAAGGCAGTAGGGGCAGTGCAGTTTCTTCTCTTGTGATGCAAACACAATTCTTCATTTAATGTTTTTGTATATTCGATGCTGAGCAAGTCTCCTTGAAGTAAGTTCTCATTGGTTTGTTCAAGTGTTGAAGGATTAGGTGGGTCTGGAAAAGTAGCCCAGCATTTGTTGATCCATGGTGGAGAACTCCGTACTTGACACCGGGTTCAGGAACATATCCCGGATATAGTAACATCTGATCTCACAGCTTATGAGGTGCTGTAACGTCAACAGCTTGATAAGAGGAGAGGAGGATACCATTAATAGTAGACTCAAACAGAATCAATTCCTCGAAGCATATTATTGTCTTTACTCCATGATTTTGTGACAAGAAATGTATAGGACAAATGAGATAATAACAAAAGATCATTAGTTTTGAATAGGGTGATAAAAGTTTGAATTGGATTAGATTTTATTCTATTTTTGGGATTTTGTATTATATTTTGAATTTTTAAAATTTGAGTCTGAATTAAATATTTATATTATTTGAATCAAATTGAATTTTATTAATTTGATTTAATATAATTTATCAATCTTTAAAATTAAAATTAAAATTTTTATTTATTTTTTTAATATAAAATTTTATATATTTAAATAAATTTAAATTTAAATTTTTATTTTTATTTTATATAAGTTTAAAATATATATAAAAATTAATAAAAATATATTACTTGATTCGGTTGTATTTTCTTTTACCTTTAATGAATTTTTTATTTTTTCAATTATTTTTTTACCTCTAGTTTTGGTAAAAAAGTAGATAAAGACATTCCTGCGAGAAAGTCAACGAAATTGGTGGACTTTACGTGGCAGCTGTCAATTGGCAGCAGTGGCTGGATGAAGAGGCGGTTTTGCTTCTTCCACGAGGACAGTCCTTCTTCCACACCCAAGAAATTTGCCGGATTTCGAAATCAAAATAATAATAAATCTTTGTTCTCAATCCAATGAAGAGATTCCAAATTGAAATTCGAGAAATGAGAAAGTGGTCAAAACGAGTCGTTTTCTTGTTTCTTTGCTTATCAATCTGTCTCCAAATCCCATCAGTTTCTTCCTCTACTTCCCCTTTTCAAGAAAATGAGGTATCACAGCTTTCTTTGTAATTTTGGCCCTTTTGTTCATCAAATTTATTGCTTTCGAACAAAACCCAACGTCAAAATGATGATCAATGTGATGTAAATGAAGAAAATTTTATGGTTAACTCACTGAATATTGAATTCAAGTAAAGAGTAAATTTTGTGAGGTTTTCTTGATTTGGGTAATCATAATTTGTGTCTTCAATTTCAGTTTTACTAAAAAGATTGAATTTTGAATTTTTGGACTGCATTGATACTTTTTATCATTTGATTTCTTGTTGTGTAAGTGCAACCATTCTATGGTGTTTGTATGACATTTATTCTTTCAATTTGTTTTGTTATTCTTGCCATGATTTGCCACTCAATTTGAACCCTTTGAGTTTCTTGTTTGTACAGGGTCACAAAGAATCTTCAGCTGCAGGGTAATGCTATGAGCTTTGATCTTGGTTACTTGGGTTGTACTTTGATCTTGTTGTTTCTTCAATTATTAGACACTTATCAACTGTGATGACCCGAATAATGTAGCATTTCTTTTTGTTCAATATCACATGGCTGGATTTAGTACCATGAAGCTTAGTTGTGCATTGATTTTTGTGAGATATTGTTATAATGTTTTCTTCTCTTTTTCCCTTTTTATATGTAACTAATGTGCTTGTGAAACTGCAAATTTGATTTTTAGAACGCTTAAGCTAGAGCATGAGGATGCTCATATAGTACATTGTTCAAGAGAAAGGAGTAGGTCAGCATGGAAAATAATTGAGGAGGTATTAAATGGGTGGTGTTTGCTCTTTTAAAATGCTATTATCTGAAATATTTTGCTTGCCGTATGTCATTGAAATCAGTAGCCTTTCATCTTTGTTGCAGTATCTGATGCCCTTTGTGGAGAAAGAGAGATACAAAGTTTCAAGTGGATGTAGGCTTCACTCTGACAATGATCTGTTCAGAGATCAGGAACAGCACAAGCTCCATGTAGATATAAATGAATGGCGATGTGGGTACTGTAGAAAGAGCTTCTATGAAGAGAAGTATCTGGATAAGCATTTTGACAACAGACATTTTGATTTTCTGAATGTGGTATGTGGACTATCATAGGATAGATTAGCGTCCACTGCCTGCTTCATGTTTTTTAAAAAATAATAACTCCTTGAATTATGGCATGCTTGTGTTGAATACAGAGTCACGGTAGGTGTCTGGCTGATCTCTGTGGTGCCTTGCATTGTGACTTTGTCATGGATTCTGCACCCCGCAAGACTAAGTGCAATCCTGCAGCTGCTGCAAGGAATAAACATCTGTGTGAGGTGCCCTCTGAATAATTTCTTAGGCTAATTATATATTCTACCATTCTTCATGTCATAATTTTGGGACTTTTGTGCAGAGTCTTGCTGATAGTTGTTTTCCGGTCAGCAATGGTCCTGTATCAGTCCGTCTTCATGGTATTTATTTTTTTCCCATCATCAGTGCTATTTGTTTGCTGCATTTACATGTTTTCCAACCTTTAATATTGCTTTCTTATATTTCTGAATCAATAGAATTCTTCTTGCGACAATTCTGTGATGCCCACACTTGTGCCAGAGGTCCAAAGCCCTTCTCCAAAGGACGAAAGGTAGAATTCGCTGTTATCCTAAATTGTTCTAACCTTTCCTTACACATGCTCATACACACATTAATGGTCAATTAACAATAAAGTTTGCTTGTATATACTTTTATAGAAAAAGCTATATGAATATAGCATTTATAAATGTCCTTTCTGTTATAGAAAAAGCTTATATATGTCATTCTTTATGTGGATATATTGTTATTGATCATCCTGTTTGATATGTGCAGAAGCGTACAAGTATACTTTACATTTCTATATCCATTCTGACTTTGATGTTGCTGCCACTTTTCTACTTTTTCATTTACTTGTACCAAAGGTAAGTCTTTTGAACACTTGTTTTTTACTGCCATCTTTTGAACATTTGTTTTTTTTACTGCCATCGTCTTATGGAGCTTTCAGAGACCATTATAATGTGCAACGTTTCTGTTGCAGGGGAATAAAAAGGGGCTCACAAGAGCTAAAACGCATCTTGCCAAGTGGGCGAAAGAAAAAACCATTTTAGATCTATAAGGTTTCTATATCATCAATCATGGTGAGGTGTTTAGCTGTTTGTGCTTTCTATCTGTCAGAGAGAACTATGTATCCTACCATTGAGGCTGAAAATTTCTATTGTATTTTAACATGACACCTTCTTGAATCTCAATCTGGATAGAAATTTATGGTGAGAAATTCAATTGTGGAACAAAAGGTTCTCCGGTTGTTTACTTGATTGAGTTTTATTTGAAAACTACTGCATAACCTACATTTGTTTCTGTTGCTGTAAATATGGGTGGCATGCATTTCAATATTGCCAATACATTTTATGTTATGGACCCAGTTCTTCTTCTTGTAGCGTTTCCTTGAGTGAAGAGTTTATGCTTTATAGAATGTAACTGGAAATCTAAAGAGCATGTTCAGAAAGGCAATCCATGATCTTGCAGATCGAAACTTGATCATACTATTAATCCCTTGATCATAAAATTATTTTCAACTCTTTTCTCCATTTAAATTTCACCTCCTTTCGCAATGAATAAAATACTTGGAAGAATCCATAGAAGAAAAAAAGCTGTAGTGTTCCAATTACAATGTCATTTTCACCCAATCACCAGCAGCACAGTTTCTCAAGTTTAAAGCCAAACAGGTAAAATCTCCTAAACCAATTGTTATAAGTGATTATAAGCGTATAACTGGACATAGAACCATAATACAAAGCAATCGCCATTAAAAGACCGGAAACACAAGGTGATTATGACATGAAGCTATTTTAGGTAAGATCATCTTCCTCCAGTTCTTTAGCTTTCAGCTTTTCCTTCACTCGAAGTAAAAGGGTAGTCTTCCAAGAATCCTGCAATGCATATTGTGGAAACAGCAAACACTTTAGAATTGTAATTTCAGTGGTAAAAAGACCACTCTACTAGCTCATCCAAGAGGCATTTGTAATGGAGATTGACGTACCAATGGGGTCATGCTATCAAATTCCTTGAGAACATCTGTAAACTTCGTGACATCTTCCTCATCAATAGCAGAAGCAATGTCCTGTCACAGAGAGCATAAGCTCATTAAAATCTGTATTTCAAAGGGTAAGAACCAGATTCTAAAAATTACCACCATTTATAGTAAATGAATAATATAGTTAACAAGTTTTTTGAAGTTTTTTGATTCGGAGGAAAGGCAGTAACTCGTTATATCATCAGGCAATGCACATGAAGGATAAAAGAAAGGAAAAATAAGACAAATGGCAAAATAACAGCCACTGATTAAGCATCTTTAAGCAAAACCAAAAGAAATAAAAGGAACCCCATCAACTCCTTTAATGATAGAGATAAATTAAAAAAATAAAAGAAATAAACTGTTTTCTTATGATAACTTACAGCCAATAATCTATACTCTCGTGTTCCGGAAAAAGTTGGATCCAGGTCCTGAGGAAAGCAAATGCAGATATAAGTTTAATATAACCAAAAGTTAAAGTGTTACAATGCAAAAGGAGCCAACAAGTCAACCTGATATCGCTCTAATGCATTGGTGATTGCAACAACATCACCTTTGCAGAGCTGACAAATGCCAGCATTAAGAAGATGCCCTTTAACTCCATACTTCAGCAAGTTATTGGTAAGTGAGTGTCGTGCTATCTCTTCATAAATCTCAATGGCTTTCTGGTATCTGGAGAAATATCATAAGCAGAGCTATCAAAATTTTTCTCAAATTTTACATGGGGGGCTGTGTACATGCAACCATGTTAGCAATGTAATACACCAATAACGATTACAAAGCATCCATAGTAGCAGACAACAAAAAAAACATTGCAAGAGCAACGTCTACAAGAAGTGAGCATGCTTACTGTTCTATCTGAGCAGCAAATTGTGCAACTTTCTGCTTACACTGGTTGGCAGAAGTAGATACTTCTTCATTTTGGAAGAAATCTGCAGCCTTTTCATAATAATCAATAGCCTGCTCAATGTTTTGCTCAGACTCATATAATTCAGCAATTTCCTGCATATAACAGAGGCACCTATGTATATGAATAACTACAAAGTTATGGTTGTGGATGTTGAGGGAATTCGGTAACAGAACCATGAAAAAAATGAATGCCTAGAAGGTTTAACACTACTGTCAACATTGGTAATGAAAACTGAGGAAACAATAAGAATCCAATCAAACAAAAGAAAATGAAAAAAAAAAAATGCTCACTATAAAATTAAACTCACATATTAAAGAAGAAACAATACCTTAAAATACCTTGCAGCCATGCTAAGCCTTCCAATATCACAAAACATGTTCACTGCCTGCTGCAAGCAAGATACAGCCTCTGTATAGGAACACAATTTAGTCACGGGTAAAAGCATTAAAACGTTGTGAACGATTTTCATGAAGTGAAACTATGCACTCCACACTTACCCTTTGTATTTGTTTTCTTATAGCAATGAGCAGCATCAACATAAGCTTGAGCAGCTTCATGCTTGCTTTCTAACTACAGATAAAATAATAATAATAATAATCAAATTAAATCTTACAAAACAGTTCATTACTAAGAACCCAGAATGCTATTTCGCCGAAGTGCTTACTTTCAAATGACAATTTGCCAACTTTACATAGGTTGATCCAGCTTTGTCCCCTTGAAAAAAGAAAAATATCAACAGAGTAAAAACTAACAGCTTTTTTTTTTAAAAAAAAAAAAAACCCAATTTCTCCACATTTCAAATATCTATTGAATTATAAAGTAATTAATCAATAATCTGATCTTAAAGAACTAAATTGATTCTTGACCCAATCGCAATTAACCGGCAACAATGAAAATTAAGAAATAATGGAAAAAAGCCTTTGATCGCGATAAAAAATTCTAATTTTGATCGCCTCAATAGCAACATTAATCAAAAGATCTCGAATATTTCATTTCTTCGCAAGTTTTCTCTGTCCAACATTTTCCCGACAAACAAACAAAAAACTTTTGTTAAAAGTGATAGAATTATAAATATGAGATTACGGTTTCTGAATCGCAAAATTAACCAGAAGACCTGGAAACTTCCATTTTATTTTAATCCAGCATTTTCTCCAGAAACAAACAGAAAATAATTAAAAAAGAAAAGAAAACAACATTAAAGAAAAAAGATTGCAAAGAAGTACAGGATTTGGCGAGCTTGAAGCAATTGGCAGCTTTATCAAAGAGATCGGAGGCGTCTTCATATTTCGAGCCAAACAAGCCCCAGCTGCTTAGCTTTCTCTCTGCTTTGTTCTCGAATTCTTCTCCTCTCACTAATTGATCTCCCATTTCCCCCCTTTTTCCTTGTGTTGATCAGAAATGAATTAAAAAAAAAAAAAAACCAAACAAACGAGGGGTCTTACGATTTAAGGAAAAAAAAAAAGAAAGAAAAGAGGATATTTCTCAAGATTGACCGATTTCTGTTTTTCCATTTTAAAAAAAAAAAAATCTCAGCCTTTGAATTTTCTAAAGCGTTTTTTTTTTTTTTTTCAAGAAAATGAGTTCCTGTTCGGCCCCTTGTTTTTTGTTTTGAATGTTTGGGCTTAATATGGGCTTCACTTAAAACAAATTGGGCCTAATCTCATCATTAGTTTGGGCTTAGTAGTGAGCCATAAAATACTTTAAAATAATTGGGGCAAACTCCGTTGGCTAGCCCTACACCTTCGGTCCTCCCATCATCAAGGAACGATAGCATAAGCTAAAGGGTTCAATAGTAAACTAAAAGGCTGGCTTAATTGTGTTAAGGATAGTTTTTTTTTTTTTTTTGTAAAGTATTAGGTTTAAGATCAATGACTTCAACTTCTTGTTAGGGTTATTTTAAATTTATAATTTACAATCATTTTTTTTAAATTATTGAATACGATAAAATTTATTTTAACTTGAAGATTAAGTAACTTATCTATTCACATATTTTTTGCACAAAAAAAAAAAAATTCAATACATGAATACATACATATAAAACTGAAATTACATTTCATCAACAAAATCTTCAATGTGTGACATAATTCTCTTATTAGGAGAAGAAAAAAAAATCTATATATATATATGTATGTATGTATGTATGTATGTATGCACGTATAACAACTCTTGTATCCAATTAATTAGTAACTGACTTAGCTAATTTCTAAAATGGAAAAGGAAACTAAAAAAAAAAAAAAAAACCCAAGATATCATTCAAATTAATTGTTAAGAGTTAAAACTTGTTTTTGGAAGGAACAAGAATTAATTATTACTTTAGTCTATGCACTGATTGCACTCTCACAATCTCTTAGATTTTTATGTTTTGTTGAGAATTATTAATTGCCTTATGGCCTTAATGTGTACAACAAAAAAGGTCCTCTTTTTGTTACCAATTTTGAAGGAAATAAATAAGTGTCCAAATGCTAAAAACTCTTCAATCTCATCTATATAAATGGTACTACCTCTCCTATTTTGCGGCTCGTAATAAGTTTGAAAATTCTTAACGAAACCATAGATTTTATGGTTAAAGAGGAAGTCAGACATAAAAAGTAGTACGAGTGTAATTGAGTTGAGTCGAATTGAATCGATATAGTGAGAAGCTCGAGCTCAAGCTCAACTCTCAACTTGCGACTTGATACTCGATTCGAATTCGATTGAATTTTTATTTTTTTAGCTCGAACTTGATTCGTGATCGAAATTAAACTATTCGAGTTCACTCGATTAATATATAAAAATAAACTTGATTTATATACTTAATAAAAGTTTGATTATTGGTGCTCGAGTTCGAACTTAAATTTCAGATATTTTATTAATTAAAATAATAAAAATATATTTAAATATAAAAATTTGATTAGACTCGTGAGTTATTCGAGTAGGATATAAAAATATTTGAACTTGACTCGATCGATAAGTTAAATTATTCGAGCTCGAACTCGACTCGATAATAATTGAATCGAATTTTAGTTTTATTCGAATCGAACCTAAATAACTTGTAAGTATTAATACATCATTTATATCCCTATGAAGAAGCGAGGTCAAATAATAAATTCAATTGAAGAAAAGGGTCAAATAATAAGTTTTATGAAAAATAAGTCTGATATATATAATGACAGTGACGAATTTTAACATTTGATTTTGAGGGGATCAATTAGTATACTAAATTTTAATTTTTTTTCTTCATATGTAAACTACTATATATATTATCAATATAAATATATATATAAAAAATATACTAAAAATAATTTACAAAATTACAAATTTCATCGGTTCATAAATAAATGTACAAAGAAACATAATACATTAAATGATCATTTTACTTAAAATTGTGAATGATTTTAAAAAAACACAAATAAACCAATTGCTAAATAATATATTTTTTTATCAAAACATGAAAAAAAAAAAACCATTCAAAGAGTAAAATTAAAACTTTGAAATTAGAAGTTAATAATTTTTTAACCTTTTAAAAAATTATTCAAATTTAACTTTTGTGTTGCAAAAATTTGCATTATAACTAAATAAAAAATCTAAAATAAAATTAAAAAAATATTATATGAAGAGAAGTTTCGGTTTATTAAAAAAAATTTGGATTTCAGGTATTTTTACAATACCCTTTTATTAGTTTTTTATAAATATACCATTCGGATTTCAAAGTATTATTAATTAATTTAACAAAATTAAATGGATATAATACATTCACATCATGAACAAAACTTATCGATTATTTAATTCTCTTAACAAATTTGATTGTTCTTAAAATTTTAAACAAAGTAAAAGTCCCTTTTGACTTACATAACCATCCATCTCTTCCTCGTATTATTAAAAATTTTTAAAATTTAAGCGGGCCAAAATCCCCTCTAGCTTTAATAAGCATCCGCCCTTAAATAACAACGTTAAAATTTTTTGGGGGCCATGGCCCATGCCTGTCCCCTAACGACGCTCCTGTATACGGCCGTGGCTATGCCATTCAATAATATGTGTTTGGCTGTTTCTTCCTATAACTATAGTACTGCTTTTTTTTTTTTTGCTTCCTTCCATTTACACGTGAATCGAAGAAAGAAGGGACAAATGCCTGCCCCAGCAACTTCTGATTTGCTCCATATATTCTTCAGTAAAGGATTTGGCTTTTTATATATTGATCGTTTGTAACTGTGATGAAAACTGAAAGTATATCATGTTGGACACAAAGAACCTAAGTAACCATTCAAGATATGACTCCTCCCCGTGACCTAAATTCCACTCATTTTCTCACAATTCAATTCAATTCAATCCTGACTGTACTACAACATGTTGGTACACACAGTATCACTATAGTGTTGCAAATAAGTTAAGATATACTTGCGAAGCACTTGAGTTTGATTCGAAATTTAAATATTTTTAAAATTGAAGTGATTCACTAGTCAAAATATATGATATTGCATTGGCAATGGCATGATTTGCTTAGTTATCACTAATAATTTCATTGTTTGACTGTTTTTCACTATTTTAAGCAACTAAGAAAGATATAAGGCCATCGGATCATATCAATAGCATAATTTGTTAATATAATATTGAACTCTTAATTATAATGATTAAATTCAAATTGTGACAATAATTAAAAATCAGTCCACAACATAGTGTGAGGATAAGTTTTCATTATCTCACTATCTCTATAGTACTTCTTGAAAGTTGAAACACAAGTTTTATTTTTTAGCAATTTTGTTCTTACATCAAAAGCAAACATCAAACGTTGTCAGATATTAGCTAGGGATTTGAATTTTTTTTAATTTGACAAAATGTTTTGTAATATTCAAAGAAAAATGGACAAAGAACACTAAAAATAGAGAAGAAAACAATATGCCATTGCTTGGCAAAAGATTTTTATTTTTTTCTAAAGGAAAAGACAAATTATTAAAGCTGTCAAGAGTGCAAGGCTAATTTGTCTGCATGGATAGCTCTCTCGTCACCATAACAGCGAAGCAATTTGTAGGCATTAGACATTAGAAATTTTCTAGGAGTGAAGAGTCATGAAAGCGACCCTTTTATTTTAGAGAAATAAAAAAGTAATTAGAAGTAAGAATTTTGCTTCTTGAAAACTACTTTTTTTTTAACCCGGTTTAATTCCAAAACATGTGGCTTTTTCTTTGTTTCTTTTAATTTTAATGCGACAATTCAATTTCATATCAAAATGTTTTAAAATTTTTTTATGATATATAAGTAAAAATTTAAATCTAAATTTATAAAATATTTTTTTATGAAACGAAATCATGAAATATTTAAATTAAAACGGATAATATTTTATAAGTTAAATGTGAATCTCCATAATTTATATGCTCATATTTATCCAACAAAACTTTGATCTTGTCTTTGTTTTCTATGTTATCTTTCTAGATTCTTTTTTCGTACATGAATTTTTTTTTCTCTCTCTACATGCATACGCAACAAAAGCACTTATCACTTAACTTTACAGATTTATAAATTTTGTTTCCATTGTCACATTTGCATGTGAATGTACTTTCCCGAAGTGAAACTCACGTGAGTTTTGCTATACCAAGTCACAAGAATCCTATATTACTACTCTGCAAAAGGATAATTTATACAATGAGAAAAAAAAAAAAAGAAAAGAATTTGCCAAAAAAATAATCATAATAATATAAGTTCCTCTCTGGCCAAGTTTAACCTAAGATTAAGACGAATTCAAGTAATTAATAAGTAATTAACCTGCATATCCGATTCGTTTCCAAAGACAAGTGATTCGGATTAAATCGAGTTTTTGAAACAAGTAATTCTTGAATGTTGAAGCTTTTTACTTAGGAGATGTGTCTTGGGCTTAGCTTTCTAAAAAATGGAGGGAATGTCACGGGAAACATTTCTGAATTCAGTATTACGATTACTTGGCTTATATAAAATAGAATCCTTTTTTGGAAATTTCTTTTGTTTTTCACTTTGTTTTTTTTTTTGTCACATGATATGAATTCAGATGAGCAAATAATTCTCAATCACTTTTTATATATACATGCATATATATGTGCTTTAATTAGGGTTTAGCATGTCATTATCAGGTTTACAATAACAGCATGTAATTTTCTTCACGTACTCTGTTTTATGAATCTTGTGAACAGCAACAATCAAATCCAAAAAAGAATCTTCTCAATCTCCAACCTTTTTGCAACTAACAAATCTCCCTCCCTCATCAGTCATATGACTAGTCCAACCATGTTCAAAATCAAGGGCTTCACCTTTTCAAGAATATGCATTGATTCCAAAGTGAGTAGAGAGAAACAAAAGCTTTGGTCAAATAATACTTTTCGAACTTTTGTTTAAGGTCATGCACTCGTATATCAATTTGATACATTCAAAATTTTATTTTCAAAATGTTCGTCTCACGGAAATTGAATCTTAATTCCTTATATGATCATTCATTAGATAAGTACAATTTCCTTGACATTGATTTAAATTATTTTTTAATACAAAAAAATTTTAGTCGGCCGATCAAAACCTTACAAGTAATTTATAGCTAGGGTTTATTATTAGTAGTTCAAGCATCAAAGAATTATTACACATTTGCAAATGAACTATGTCGTTAAAACCCTAATCTTGTTAGAGGTGGGGATGAGTACATTAATTTGATTGACATGAGCTAGCTAGATAGGAAAGGGATCAACTGTATATAAGAAGAAATTGATAAGCTTCCAGGAGTGTGAAGACACAATTCCTTCTGTTTTTTATTTGTATTTTTTCTCACTTTTTCTTTTGTTTCATACCACTTATAAGCAATTCTGTCACACTCATTCAACAAAAAAGTGTTGAAGGGATATGAGTATTATCAAATAATAAAGCATTATTCATCCCATTCAACCCACATTAATTTCTAACTGTGGTGGATATATATTTTTCATCAGAAATATATAATGCAAAAAAAAAAAAAACCTTAACCATTTGGTAGGAAGGAAAGTATGAGGAAAGGAAGGAAAATATTTTAATTTAACAGTTAAGTTATAAAATAGCAATACATGTTGTCTTATAGCTCAATCATTATATTTAAACTTTTTGTTTTTGTTTTTCTCTTTCTTTCCTTCTTACCAAACAGAATGTAAATGAGAAAATAAAATAGGAAAGAGAAGAAAGAAAAAAAAAATTAAACCGCACAATTCTGTGTTTGAAAAGAAATCAAATCTATATAAAAACATTCGAGTATTTGGTTCAATGATAAATATAACTATGCATGTATTTTGCACTTAAGGAGCACATTTGAGTTTCTCTCCTCCAAAATTTTTTTAAAAAAATCTACAACTGTGATTGAAGAGAAAAAATGGGGATCAAGTATAGAAAGTTAAAAAAACAAAAAAGAAATGGTAAAATCTGAAAACTGATGTAGGAGAGGTTGAAGAGCAACATTTCATGGAAGGCAAGAGACAAAGGTTGGCACAGGTATATGTATGGAGAGTATTGTTTTGTTGTAATGATTAAAGGGCACACATGTGAATAGGTGGGTACATGATTTGGCTGTGTTGAATGGAGACAATGCTGGAATTACAAGGAGCCAATTGATCCAAACTAGATATAGCTTGCATATGAAGAAGATAAAAAAACAAAACTCTCTCATGTTTATGTGATAGAATGATACATAACATCTCGTGACAAGTTCATTGGACAATGGCCAGCGATTGATCAGAAATTCTTGCTTCGAGTTCTTCTCTTCCCGATGCATAGATTCATATGATCCATAGATATGTGGGGTTTTATCATTTATAGAAGGCTAGCTTAGATTTTCTATATCCTCCCAGGCATAGAGAGATCATATGCCAAAGTGAAAGGGGTGTTCTTAACATCCTTGACAAAAATTGTTGTCTAATTTGTTTATATGCTATTGGGCCTACCGGAGATATTAATGTTAAAGAGTAAAAATGGGGTTTATAATGAGGAGTTCTTTTGGATATATCATATAAGTGCTTAGCTTCTCAATCCTTCTAACTTTGGAATATCACATTTCATACATGATTTTCAGTATAAACCATTGACAAAATTAAGAGAACTTTTTGCATGCTAATATATTTTATAATATGCAAGTAACATTGAACATCAGTCAATAGCTATCATGGAAATAACGTATATCAAACCAAGTCAAAGATTTTGCCATTAATGGTTTTTCACCAACTTACTATGAATTACATGAGCAAGTTAATGATCATGGATTCAATTTCCAAGAATTGTGTGCATGATCAATTAGTTGCCAAATTTCTCATATTGATGAGAAGTTGGGAAAATATACAGTGATTAATTAGGAGAAATAAGGGTAGAGAAAGGCACGTGTGGAGAGAGAGGGAGAGAAGACAAAAAGGTGACGGCTAGCTGGTGATGACAGAGAGGAGAAGGAGAGGGGGAGGAGTCTAAAAAGGCCCCCGTGAGGAGTGTTTTTGGAGGCATTCCAATAACACAAACTAAACATCCATCCTTTTGTTGCTTCTTCACTTCTTTCGATGCCCATTTTTCACTCCTCTCCATCACGAGCTCATGATTCCCTCATTCCCCTCCTTATTTGTTACCTTATGCCATCCCCATTTTTATTTTCCCCAAATACCCTTTTAAATTTTTTTTTCTTTTCTTATAATTGAGTTTGAGAACTAAAATCACATGATCGTATCATTTGTGAATATTCACATTTAATTTGTGAGGTATTATTTGGATATAAAATTAAAATGTCACAAATTCTTTCATTAAAACTTGATATCTTTGTCAAGTTTAACACAAAATACACATAAAATCAAAATCTAATCAAATGTTGAGATTCTAAATGTGGTTGCCTTTCATAGTATAGTACTTAACTCTTATCCAACTGATAACTTAATTCTGATACTATTTATGAAAATTTACATTTAACCTGCGAGATATTATTCTCTTTAATAAGAAAGTCTTACAATTTTATCCTATAAAAGATGTATTATAAATTTTGAATTTAAACCTCTACTTATGTATAATAACATATTTTTAAAATATTTTAATATGAGATTGAAATGTCACACATACACAATTATAAAAAAAACTATGAGGCCAGTATTATTTTGCCATTGAAATGAAAGAAAGAAGATATTAAATTAAATTTGTATGGTGCATATTAATGAGCACATACACATGATTGTTCATCAATGATCATCTATTTCATGCTTGAAATTGATCAGCTAAATTCTTGGTGGTAGGATTGTATATCACATAAAATGCAATAATATATATTCATTGAAAAAAAATATTAACAATTACGAGGGGCAATCTGGTAAATTGAGATGCAATCTATATTATATTGTGGTGGGAAGAAAATGACGCAGTCATGTGGGAAGCAAACAGGAGGATCCTATAGATTTGAGAGCTCGTCCCCCTCTCTTTTAAACAGCCTTTCAGAGCATTGCAGAGAGTTGAAAACCAAGTGAAATAGAGGAGGAGAGGGGACAATAAAAAGAGAGAAAAGCTCAAAGATATAAAGAGAAAATTTGCATAACCATACACGAAAAGAATATGGTTTCTAGGGAGCACAAGAGAGCAGCACTGCATGAGAAGCTGCAACTTCTTCGTTCCATTACTAACTCTCATGCTGTAAATTTCCTATCTATCTACGTTTTTTCTGAGCCCCTAATTGCTTTCATTGGCTTTCTTTCTTTTATATTATTCAACAAATTCAGTCTTTGTTCATCTTTTCTTCAGTACTATAGCTATACTGTTGGTTTTAATAATTCTTTGTGTCACTGTTTCTATTTTTTTCTTTCTTTCTGGGGTCTACCTCTTGCCAATTATTCATTTGTTGCTGCCTTATCATAATCTATATTCACTGTTTCCAGCTTCCTGTCAAAGATATTCAATGCTCAAGTTAATTTTTCGAATCAAAGGAATAGGAAAGGAGAAAGATTTTAGCCTTTGAAGTTTCGGAATTTTAATGGTTACTTTTAGATAGATAGATAGATAGATAGATATATTTGGTATCTGATGGAAACTATACGTATTTAAGCTACAAGGGTTTCCTCCTATAGACTCTCATTGAATAAATAAATATATATATATATATATATATATATAACCTTCTTATTAAATCTATGTTGCTCGTGTGTCTCTGAGGAAATTAATGGAAATGAATTAAAAGAGAAAAGGAAAATAAAGCAAGAGCAACTTTGTGCTAACCCCATTTTAATTGTAAACTTATGGCAGCTGAACAAAACATCAATCATAGTAGATGCATCAAAGTATATTGAAGAGCTAAAACAGAAAGTAGAAAGACTGAATCAAGATATATCAGCTGCACAAACTTCAAATGATCAAAATCCATTGCCTATGGTAATTTATTCCAACCTCTGATATTTACATTTATTAATTCTTTTTTATATTTTGTACTTGTTAACTTGTTCAATTTCCTCATTAAATCATGCATTTTTGTATTGTTCTTCCTTTGTTGTTTCAAGTTCAAAACTGTACGTTTCTCTCTTTCAACATGGTAAAAACCTAGTACATGAGCACTAATTTTCCCTATGTATTTTATAGCAGGTTACAGTAGAAACCCTAGAGAAGGGTTTTCTGATCAATGTATTTTCAGAAAAGAGCTGCCCTGGTCTACTTGTTTCTATATTGGAAGCCTTTGAGGAATTGGGTCTTAATGTTCTTGAAGCTAGGGTTTCTTGCACTGACAGTTTTCGATTACAAGCAGTTGGAGGAGACGTAATATATCTTCTCTTATATCTTTCATATGATTCATTATTCTTGAGTTATCTAATTATAATTTTGTTAACGGAAAAATATGGTTTGCATCATAATTACAATGAAATGTTTTGTTTTTTTGCAGAATGAAGAACAAAGTGAATCTATTGATGCACAAGTGGTGAAACAAGCAGTGTTGCAAGCTATTAAGAATTGGGGTGAAAGTACTGATCAACAGGAGTAAATGGATTTTTGTTGTTATCCATTAACTTTCTTTCGTGCATTTTCTTTCTTGTTGTAGGTTATTGGCAATGTTGTTTAATCAATTACTAATCCCAAATTTAATGCTGCAATGTTGAGTGAAGGTTTTCGAAAGTTAATGATATATATATATATATATATATATCTTCAAAATTTTTTTTTTTGTAAGAAAATATCCTAGAGTAGAAAGGTTATTTCACCTCTCATAAGATAAAATATATTGTACATAACAGTCTAAAGAACAATAGATCATGCTCAGTCGAGAAGAGTCATCCTATCAATTGAGCCAACCTTTTATTGATTATCTTTAAGAGTATCATTAAAAAACAAATGACTCTATAAGTTTACGGAAAGTTTTGCAAGAATAAAATGCAAAAGAATAAAAAATGATTGACTATTTGCAATTAATACATTTCTAGGAAAGAAACATCTGCTTGATTTTCCAAGAAAATTGAATTGCATATTTCTCAGTTTATGCTTTAATTCCCTCTAGATAATTAACTAAGTTTTTTTCTATTTCCTTTTCACACATTTTAAATAAATTTATAGGAATCTTATATATACCTCCAAAGAAAACCTACAGAAATGGAATAAAACTTAACCTAAAATTACTTTTCTTAATGGAGATTAAAAGGAATGTTTCCTGCAAAGTTTCACCACCATGCCATGCAAATGCACCACCCCTCATTCAGTGTTATATACATATATATATATAATATTTAGTAATAATATTTTAATTTTACCACCATAACTCATTTGAATCAAAATAATTTTTTTAATTTAATAATTTTGATCTAATTATAAAGATAAAAAATATAAAAATTACGCTAGTGTAAAGTGAATTCATTCGCATATATATATATATATATATATGTATGTATATGTACATTGGTGTTTGAATTGATCAGTTGGACATCCTCACTAACAAAAGAAATAGATTTTATATATTGATGACAAACAAAGTGATTATACCTTATGAAATGTTTAAGCATGGGCAAGACAAAGCAAGATATTTAACCTGACATCAATTCTTTTTAGTTTCTTTTATTCTTAGTTGCAATATATAATACTCAGGATTTCCTCACATGATGCATGTAGTTGCCATGCATGTTTTTGTGCAACTTGCAAGGCTGCTTCTTGGCATTTATAATAACTTGAGTTTTCACAGTTGTATATGAATTTTCTACAATATTAATTAGATATTAATGTTCAACCACAAAATTAAAGATGAAGAAATTTGATGGTCCTTAACATTTTACCATATATATATGTATGACAAATTATCACATACATTAATAATATAGTTTTTAGACTCTACAAATAGAATCAACAAGGTGACACATATCCCATAGATTATAACACAAAAAATTTTAAAAATGAAACACATGATAATCTTTTAATTTATTTGTGAAATTAAAAAAATTCACTATCAGTATATCAAAATCGAACCGTATATATTATATATTACTATAATGTCTGAAAATCATAATAAGAATGGAAATGTATATGAGGAAAATCCTTGAAGAATGTATGTAAGCAACAAACATTGTAATATGGTCTAGCAATGACTATACATGCAAAGACAATTCCAGGAATCATGGAAGGAAAGATGAACTCTTTTAAGTTGTAATCTAATGGTCTAGGCAGGACGAGCTAAACATAAATATATACTACTTAATGATATAAATGTGTAATAAATTAATGTTAATGTTTTCAATTAATATATATAATTATGTTTAATAATTGGAGGTGATGGATTTTGTTGTCGGAAGTGAATCTCAAAACAATACAAGTTATAGAGTTATTGTAACTCTCATGATTCAACAGGGGACCAGGGCCAACTAGTGCAATTGTAGTAATTTTATTTGCTTTTTGAGTGTAAGATTCTGCATATTCTTCTTGGTAATTTCCTTTTTTTTTTTTTTTTTTGGTTTTTCATCAATGTTTGTGACATCCCAAACTCTGTTCATCACCTCAGTTACACCAAAAGATTGCTCAAGAACAATTTTGGGCCAGACAATTTCCTACACCTGGCTGGGACAAGGCCCTATTAAGCTTGTTCAAGAACAATGTTGGGGCATTTGGATATTGTTCAACTTTTGACGTTTGTTTTATTATAAATAAATAAATAAAGAGATAATTCCATAATTATAATTTCTTGCGTGCCGGCCAAGGTAATCGTGACTAAAATATTTTAAAATTTGCATATGAAGTCTAAATTGAAAAAAAAAAAGAAATATTGGAAATGATATTTATTCATTTCTACAAGTTATGATAAAGAAAACAATCTTAAAATAATATTAATATAATTAAAGAATTACACCACTTGGCCTATTGTTCAATTCTTGTGGGCGATTCCTATCAAAAAGGATTTGTGGGAGATTAAGAGCCTAAGTAACAATTATATGAATAATAAATAATAATTTTTTTAAACAAAACAATGATCCGTCCACTTAACAGGATGATAAGATTAAATTTTTTGTTAAAAAATTTCAAAATTAAAATTTTGATTCATCATATAGCCAACTCGAACAAAATATGAAATTACTTTAATTGTTAATAGGGATTAACATTAGGCATAATAATTTAAAATACGATACGAAAATAATATAAATAAAAAATAAAAATAATATTACTTAAAATTTTTAAAAAATCATAAATAAATTTAATAAAATTAAAAAATTATATGTTATGTTTTCGTATCAACATAAATTATGATACGTAATTTTTATTTAAAATATTATACAAATAAATATTTTTAACGATACGATAATATAAATTATCAGATCTAATTAAAAGTGATTAAAATTTAAAATTTAAATATTAAGTATCCAAATTCAAACTTTTACTATTCTTTATTAATAAATTATTTGTAAGTTAAAAAATCTCAAAAAATCTATCAATTTTTTTATAAATTTACGATTTATCTTGATTTTCAAATTAAGATAACCTCCTTTACTTTCTAATTAAAAAAAAAAAAAAAACTGTAATCATATTGCCAAAAAACAAAATTAAAGCAAGGAACCCATTCTTAATTTTTTTATTAACAAATCAATGATGACAGCAGTGACGATTAATTAGATTCGTACGTTGATGATGGGCCTACATTGGTTAATGCCAAATGGATGTCTGATCTTTTGGGATTTAATTTGATCATGTAAGTTGTCTGGGAGCTTCTTAACTTTCTAAGCCTATCATATTTGACTAGAAAAATAATTGTAAAACATGTTTTTTAAAAGGATAAATCATCTCTTATCATTGGAAGTTAAGGTATCTTTGGTGGGTTGGTAACGTGTACACTGCTTTTCCAGTGAAAGGGGGCTATTGAGACAATAAATTTAAGAGTAAGTCTAATGACATGGTTTAGTTCAATTTTTGGTTTTGTTTCTTGAAGCTTAAAAGAAATCATCAAATGAATTCAGTATTTAATTCAATTGATTCATATAATTATCAAAAATTAACATTTAAAAAATCTAAAATTTAAATTTTAGCATCTAAACTTAAATCCAGAAACTCATGTATTTGTGTCATATAAATTATTCAAAATTTTGTATTCGTGATATGTTTTATACGAAAAATTACATGTCATAATTCGTATTAATAAAAAAATATAAAATATTTTTTTTTATAAAATTTATATATAATTATTATTAAAATTTTAAATCGTGTTCATGTTATAACACTATATCTTATTTATCTTCAGACCGGTCAACTTTGTTCAAAAAATCATCAAATGTCAATAACTTACTAAAGCAGAAACCAACTTGCAGAGAGTTTGAGTTCTTAAATTTATACTTCAGCAGATTTCTATATCTTATGAAAATAATACTAATCAGCTTGGTTAAGCAAGGATCAAGTGTTGTTCCAGGAATCTTGTTTCCGATTGGTTGACTGGTCTAAATTCATCCCTTTGTTCATTTAGTCAAATATGTCATTGTAATTAGTTTTGGAGTCAATTCATACCCTATTAATCAACAGTTAACTGTATGTTTATGAACTTTTGTATTTTTATGTCTTTTTCTTTCCCTTTTTTTCTTCTTTTTCTGCTGCCGAGGTTGGTTTTCCTGACTGTCAATTTATCAGATTGATCATTTTCAAGAAGTTACTGAGGACTATCAGAAATGCTACGACCAATCATACGTAATAGATTCATCTACGTACGTATTTGGTAATCATACGAATTAATGCATGATACAATATTGTACTGGTTTATCATTGTCTGCAACTCAAATTTTGTAAGAAATAGAAAAGAAGCTGAAGTTGAAATTACTTAACCTACAAGTTACAAGCCAAGTTCTGATGAATATGTAAAATTGGTGTAATAAATCTCTATATTTCTGAACAACTATATGGTATAGAAAGGTTGGTTACTGCAACAGAAGGTGTTCAACAATTTAGAGTATGTTTATGCGTTGGGGCATTGTCTCTCTTCAATCAGACCATTGATCGGCTTAAAAGCCAGTACATTCACAATTCCCGAAATGCATACTTACCAGGGTTTGATTATTGAGTTCCATGTTGAGATTCCTTTCCCTGGAATGACATACAGATGCTTGCATCAGTTTAAGTGCTTAGCATGACCTAATTAATCAGGCTATCTCTATCCCCAACAATTGAAATAAACTAAAGAAATAAGCTAAGCTGTTTCCTCAAGTGCATTACAGATGCAGGCCAAAAAAGTTAAATGATAAAGAAATGAGAGTGCTCATGCATTATATTGCAGAAAGCTTTCTTTTTTCTCCATTTTCCTCTTTTTGCCCGTAATGTCAAGTTAAATAAAAGACCATATGTTGTTTTAAAGGCAACAAATGAAGTAAACCTTGGACACTTTCATAATGATGTGTGACACTACAGAGAAATTTACAATTACACTTATCAAGGGCAAGGCAGTGGATCATGCTTTAATGGCTCTCTGGTCAATTGCTACAAAGTATAAACAAGACATACAATGATCAATCCCCAGATAATTTAATTTTAAAAAGATACCTTTTTAATAAGTACAATTTCAAAGTAAAAAGGTAAAAGAGTTGAAGTGGAGAGGAAGTTGCAGTTTTGATATAGCAGATATCATCAATCTGAAACACCTTTTCTGAACTTTTTTATTGCCAAAATGATAGGATTCTAAAGAAACCTGGGCATGGAAGAAGTTTTGTTCAATGACCTATTTCCCAAGGAAAAAAGAATTTTCTTCCAGATGAATAAAGCTATCCCATGAGAGAAATGAATCCACACTATCAACCCATTGCTTTAGAGACTTTTCTTGAATAGAGGCGGTTTCACCCATTGAAGGATTGTTGGATTCTTCCATTGAGAATGAAGATGTGTAAGAGGAAGTATTTGTATCTTGCTTCAACCATGAGTCTAAATCAAAGCTTCCACACAACATTTGATAGCTGTTCAATAGATCATTTGTTTCATCCAAAGTTACTTGAATTTCTTCTAGTTTCTCATCTCTTCTTGGGGAAACTGTCATGCCATGATCATCCTCTGACTTTGACACTAAGCTTGCTTCTTGTTTATTAGACGAATTAGAGTCAGAAGTCATCTTATTTTTACCGTCAGTTTTCTCTGCCTTCTCAATAGGTTTGTGTGTCACAGGGTCTAGACCAAGGAGCTTTAACTTCTTCTTGATTCGAGTATTCCAATGATTCTTGATTTCATTATCTGTACGACCAGGAAAATGTGAAGCAATCTTGGACCACCTAGAAATTTTTTTCTTGTGTTAGAAGTATTAATTAACTAGCAATATAAACTGATCATTCTAGTCACTAACCTAGTATTGCAATTGGAAGACAGTTATGTTTACCTGTTTCCGAGACGCGAATGAAGTTGAATAATCTGATCCTCTTCTGATTCTGTAAAATCCCCTCTCTTAAGGTCTGGTCTTAGATAATTTATCCATCTTAATCTGCAACTTTTTCCACATCTTAACAGACCTGCATCACCATATGAAATGCCAACATTTTTAAGCCATACCATCTTAACATAGTCACAAGTTCATGTGCCTGGTGAGAACAATTACCTGCAAGCTTGGGAACCGTTCGCCAGCAATGAATACCATTGTTCAGTATGAAGTTCATCAGCTTATGATCTTCCTCAATTGTCCATGGACCGCACTTTAATCCAACCTTATCACAACAAGGTTGTCTTCCCATTTTGGAAACTTAGACAAGCAAAAGCCAGTGACCTCTTTAAAGTTCAAGAATTGAAATCCAAAGGGTGCTTAAAAGGAACTTGCAGTCCAACATAAAGATGCTAAAGCCAGCTCATCCAGACATTAAAAAACAAAGGCAAGATGTTGTACAAGAAGAGAGATTCATGCTTGAATGGAAAAAGCAATTTAAAATTGGTTGTTCACAAATGTCACTCCTGCAGCTAAAGTCTTTCTCATTGGTTTTGATTTATATAAAAACCAAAGAAAATTTAAAACATTTGATAGGATTCCTTGGCCCCAAAAGAAGCTGGCCAGTTTTGTCGTTAGAGGTAAACTTTCTCCTTTGTAAGTGCCCCGAAATTCCTACCATGGATCCACTTGAGTTTTGTACCTTGACAAACGAATCAATGTATGCAAAAATGATTAACTTAGCAGTCAATGTTTATACACTTGAGAATTGAAAACAACAGAACTGAAAAAAAAAAAAAAAAAACTCACTGGTGTCTCATTTTTATTTGTTTTTAATAAAAACATCACTTCAATGGTTCTTCTGTAGCAATCATATACAGCTTTTCTTTGTTCTTTTTTGACTTGAAACAACTTTCCAATCTGACGTTTTACACAAGAAACTTGAAAGCTATAAAAAAAAATGGGCATATATTCGAAGAAATCAAGGACTTGACATCAATGAGCTAATTATTTCCTGTAATAAATCAGGTTTCTCCGGTTCAGCTCTTTGATCTTGCCATCAATGATTCCCTATATATAAAAGTTTAAACATGCAGCTGAAAATAATTCAGGAATGAAAGTAGAAAAGGAGCAGACAGGGTCACAATATTCATTAAAACTTCCACAATTTTCTCCATTGAAGATGGTTAGCCTCGTAATACAGTCATATCTTGTGGTTCATGCATATACAAAGTGATGAATATTCCCTATAATGCACAATAATTAGGATCAATGCTGGCCTTGTTGGAATTCGAGAAACAAAAAGCTAGAATTTCCTAACAAGATTGCTCTGGATGACAAAGCTTCACCTTTTAATACTAGTTAGCAAACATTTTGCAGCTATAATTTTATCAGGTTTATCCAGTTCATTCCAATGTAAATAGGCTCCAGACTATTCCAATAATTATTATGTTTTTATAATAAGATCATGGGTATCCCAAGTTTTGCGAGACCTAATTCTTTCCAAGGCAATTTTAAATATATAATATTATTCTTCATCTATTTGATGCATTTAAAATTTTATTTTCAAAATATTTCTCAAAAAAATCGAATCTTGATCGACAAAAACTAAAATCTCCTCTTACTAATTGAACTAATCCTCTTGGATCTTAATCTACAATTTTTAGCAAAGGCCACATTTAATTATAGATCTTTACTTCAACTATTAAATTAACTTGAACAGAACATTGACATGTTCCACATTATACTACATATATATATATATATATATATATTATTTTCATGACTGAAAATTTTGAAAGTATTGGAGGAGGAGTCCTAATCTATGACATAATCTATGGTGGAACAAGTCAAGAACAAAGATGATTAGCTGGTGATATAATTGCCAATGCACTTAAAACAACATCAAGCATCCTGCAAGAAAAATCCTACCAAAATGACAACTGCTTAAAATATACTACTCTCAAGTTGTCAATGACACCTAACCATGAAATGAGAACAAGAAAGAAATTACTTTAGAAAAGCAAAGATGCCTATGAAATTTTCTTTTCCTTGCTCAGCTGATGAAAATATTGAAATATCATGTCATACATCATATTGGAGCCCATATATATATATATATATATATATATATATATTATGAAGAAAGATTTGTTGTTTGTGGAATGAATTTGAGAGGACAATATGGGGTTATAAAATTACCAAGTTTACAACAAATTAGTCAGTAAAAACTCTATTATTATTCTTTCATAGAAGTGTTTATAGGTCGGATTGAATCTAAGTTTGAATATAAATTTTTCAAATTTTATTTTAAAATTAAAATATAAAAATAAAAATTTAAATATATATATACTCACATAATTATAATATTTTAATTTTATATTTTAATTTTATATTTTATTTTAACTAAATTGATTGAGTTTAAACTTTAATTTTTTAAAAAATTCGATTTAATTTTTAAATAAATTTAAAAAATTATGATCAAATTTATTTAATAAATTTTAATTTTTTATTAAAATTTTCTCAAAACTTAGACAATCTTCTGAACGAATAAATCATCCTTTAACAGGCGTGTTCCTTCGTATCAAAAGCGCACGTTAAAATTAGTAATTAAAATACCCTTTTTACCATAAGATGATGAAGTGGCAGAACCTGATTGGAACTCAGCCGGTAAAAAAAAAAGAACAGTGAAACACAGAAGATCATCACCGAAAAAACGGAAGAACAAATAACGACCGAATATAAACCGACACGAACGGTCGAAACAGCCAAGGTAATTTTGATTTCAGCCTCTCTTTCTTCCCCAAATTTTCTCTCTCCTTCTGTCTTTTCCTCTGCGTTTTATTTCCTTTCAGTTTTCAAGCACTTCTAAGAAAATCCAAACAAACAGAAAGAAAATTTTTGGATTTAAAGACTCAGATGAATGAGAAGATCTTCGGTTGTTTTTCATTGGTCTGGAAGAGAGCGCAACATCGATGAGGGATCGTAGGAGGCACGACGTCGTTTCCTGGAGCATGTTCTTCTGGTTCACTACCGTCGTCTTTTCTTTCGTTCTCTTCACTGGCTTCTCCTTCTCCACCTTTCACCTTCTTTTTGGAGGTAATTTAATAATTTTTTTATGCTTTTTGTTAGCTTTTAATTTCGTATTTTTATTGTTAATCCTGTTTAAATGATTTTTTTAAACAGAAACGTTCCATCCTGTGTTGGCCCTTACGCGCCGAATTTCAACCGTAAACGCCGCCGTCTCCAACGAAACTCGGGTACCTCCGGTACTCTCAATTCGTGAAACCGTTTTGCTCCCTGATCAAGTGATACTTTTCCTAAAATACCCTCCATCGGCTCGTTTATTTACCAAAGACGAACTCGTTTGCATTTATCTCTCGGCTCATGATAACCCAACCAAGCCTCGGTTTAAGCAGCCGCCAGCTCGTGTTGATACCGAGAAGCTCGGTGAGCAGATCGTACGATGTCCCAGTTGTCCACGTGGGATGATTGTAACCGTCGGTTCAAAATCAAATGGGGTCTTACCACCTGGGCCCACTCATCAGTGGGACTCACTGGCTTACGAGGCTTTGATTGATAATGATAATACTACAGTTGTTTTTGTCAGGGGGCTTAATCTACGGCCAGAAAGAGTTTCCAATGCATCCAGATATGAGTGTGTGTACGGCTGGGATTTTACGAGGTTGGAACTATTGTTAAGATCAGAGGTTTTATCAATTGCTCAAGAGATCGTACGGTGCAAAACTCCTTTAAGTGTTTTGAACAATCAACGAAAAGTCAATAGTTCTGTTAAGGCTTCGGTTAGGATAAAGGGCAATGGAATATTACCTTCCGTAGCCCGACTGGGGCACTTAGCGGATTCGGGTCATGACCCGGGACCCACCCGAAAACCACATGAAATTTGCATTTGCACCATGGCACGTAATCAAGCAAGGTTTTTGAAGGAATGGGTCATGTACCATGCCCAAATTGGGATACAACGTTGGTACATTTATGATAACAATAGTGAGGATGACACAGATAGTGTTATCGAGTCATTAATGGATGCTAATTATAATATTTCTCGGCACATCTGGCCTTGGATTAAGACCCAAGAAGGAGGATTTGCACATTGTGCCTTGAGAGCTAGGGATTCTTGTGATTGGGTTGGATTTATTGATGTAGATGAGTTTTTTCACTTGCCAACAGGGTTAATGTTACATGATGTGATTAGAAATTTAAGCTCAATCACAACTAGTTTCGATACTGAATCTGGGAACATCCCTATTGGTGAAATGCGAGTCTCATGTCATAGTTTTGGACCATCGGGGCTCAAACATGTGCCACAGCGAGGTGTGATGGTTGGGTACACATGTCGGATGGCGGCACCAGAGAGGCACAAGAGTATAGTTCGACCAGAGGCATTGAATTCTACATTAATCAATGTGGTACATCATTTCCATTTGAGGGATGGTTTTAGATTCGTGGATGTAGATAAAACAATGATGGTTGTGAATCACTACAAGTACCAAGTTTGGGAAGTGTTCAAGGAGAAGTTCTATAGGAGAGTGGCTACATATGTGGCTGATTGGCAAGATGAGCAAAATGTAGGGTCCAAAGATCGAGCCCCTGGGCTGGGGACAAGAGCTGTCGAACCTGTGGACTGGTCAAGCCGTTTCTGTGAGGTCACGGACACTGGGCTAAGAGACAGGGTTCTGCAAAACTTTGCCAACCCAGGAACTTCCTTTCTACCATGGCAGAATGCAAATGATCTGCAAGCGACAGGGCCTAGTTTAGAGTAGAAAGAGCAAGAGAAGGCATAGAGTACTATAATGACTTGTTTTTTCTTTTATTTTCTTTATATGATTTGAATTTATGAATTTATCATTCTTTTTTTGGATGGACTTTTTCTATGACAAAATCCATTAAGGCTCGGAATTATAGCCGTTGCAATAGCCGACGGCTCAAACGAAATTCAAAAAATTTGGCCGTTAGGAATGAAAGCGTTTTTCTTTTCCTTATGAATAAACCGGGAAAGAAAGAAAATCCAAGAAAATGGCAAAAGAAGTACCAAAACAAACCTCACAAGATTAAATTGAAAATAGCCAAAATATCGATTCATTGTTTAGTCCCAGATTTAAATCCGTGGCTGCGATGGCTGGTTGGGACGAGGAAGCTCTGATCATTGCTCATCTCGTCGTCGGAGACACCCCTGATCGACAATCTAAACAAAAGAAATGCTCTGATTTGATATTCAAGATTCCACCATCCACCACTTTAAGAAGGTAACTAATAATCGCAAAATTGGAAGACCCTTTATTTGTTTTCTTTTTATTTGCTTTTTGATTTATTTCTTCATGGTTTTGTTTTTAAGGAAACGTAGGGCTTAGAGAAGGAGTCCTGTTATGTTATGTTATGAGCTGCATTAATCATATTCTTTGCTGCCTGTTAGTGCTTTGGCCAGCTAATATCATCACATTATTTACTCCATCTACTGGCTTTATTTTAGCTCCCAACTCAGCTGTTGATTTAAGAACTCTCGGCTCATCTTCTTCCTTCCTCAACTTCATTTCTATTTTTATCAGCTCAGCTTCTAACTCCTGGTTGCAGCCCTTATCTTTCACTGTCTTGATAATGCTCGCTCTTGTCAGGTCCCTGTCAATCTGCAATTGCATCACCAAGGCCTTCAACTGCATATCATCACTATTACTAGCATAAGAATTCATCACAATGGATGACTTAGAGAAGTCAGAAGAGCTTTCTTATGCTGTATGAATCTTCAGATTTTGACTATGTGATTAACATATTCAGCTTTGATTGATTAAAGACAACCAAGTACCACTCCTTTTGGACACAAGTACAAAAGCCAATTTCATATTTAATTCAACAAAACCAAAATCTGTAGTAGCCTCTTAATTGATTGCCACTTTGGTGAAACCCTTTTCTCTTTGATTGTAGTTTCTGTTCCAGGCCCCAGCTATAAATTAACTGATTGATTAACGTCATTTTATGAACTTTTGCACTTGTATAGTTCCTGTTTCAATATGAGGCAATGGAAGATCTTGCAATGTGGACACGGTTACAGCTTTTGTTTCCCAAAGAAGTTGAAGCAAGGAAGTCTTCTGGATCCTTAAATAGCCGGGAAGTTGAGTGTCAAAGACCAGAGAGTGGAAGTCCTAGTACCAGAAGGACTCGAAGTATTAGACCTCGGATTGTCTACCTACCAGAGATGCAAGTGTGACTGTGTGAGGAGAAGACGGGTGATGAGCCGAGATGAGGATGCAGCATTGGCTTTAAGGCTGCAGGGAGAGGATCTTTCACGTTTAAGCACGGATGCAAGCATGAGAACACCAAGCCAAGATGAGGATGCTGCATTAGCTTTAAGGTTGCAAAGAGATGAATTCATGAAGTCTTTTAGCAAACGAGAACCCCTCTTTTAGCTAGAGCAAATTTGCGAGCAATGGCATCTAAAGCCATTAACATTCATACAAGAGGCCAGTCTGTATCAAAATTGACTTTCCTGATCTTTAAGATTTCATCATATGGCACCACCCAGGTATTCTTTGCTGACAATAATTGTCTTCCTTAAACAACGTGTGTATCTTTATATGTAAATTCCTCGATTCAATGCTATACTAACTCTTTTTTTGTATATTGAAAGCAAGGTTTAAAGCACAGGTCTGATCTCCAAATTCTTTGTATTATGTTCCAATTGAATGAGGTTGTATTCAACTACCTTAGTCTACAGTTGATTATATCAAACATCACCATGTTTGTTTGTTTGACACTGCCACACCAGGCTTCATTTTCTCTCTGGAGGCTCATCATTACTAGTCCTATTCTTGCAGATTTTGGATCAATATAAAGAATCACATGATGCCCAGGAAAGAGAGGGTGCTGTGCTGCAACCACTGTTGGTTTGCCAAAAAGTGTCATATTCATTGAACCACTGATGCTTCATAATCTTGCAGCACCAATGTTTTGTTCCCTCACTGGTGTCTTGGCTGCAGGTGTCAGATCACCCAATTGCTATGCCCTCTCTGAGCTTTCACAAAATATATCCTGTTTTATTTTGTTGATGACCTTTTTGTGTGGTTGCAGAGAATAGGGATGCATCAATCCTTCATGGTATCCCGAGTTTCATCCAAAAATTTTACTAAATTAAGATTTCAACATTCTATCAACAGAACACATGATTATCAACTATGATCAAGTAAATATTTCATGGGAATCTTTTACTTGATCAAGTCCAAAGATAAAATTTTCACCTTTGATAACAAATATATCGATTTATTTTTGGTTTTATTAATTAAATATAGATTAGAGAAAGATATGGATTAATCTAATTGTTTAATTTAATTATTTATGCAATATGAAAGCGACAATTTCTAATCACTTTAGGTGATTTACAAGTTGAAATGTTATACTAATTTGGGAATATTTTACTAAAGTTGAAACAAGAAATTCAATTGTCATGTTAGGTTTCTTGTTTGTCACTATATATATATATATATATATATATATATATATCAACTTTAAAATATTTAAACATTGTTTGTTTTTTTTAATATGACAATGGGCACTATTTTGATTATGATAATAATTATCGGATTACTTAAGTTTGGCTTTTTTGTTAATTTTTTATACCATTTAACATTACAAATAAATAAAATTTGAATTTGAATTTAATTAATTAATGTAATTATTTTTTAAAAATGATATCAAATAAGTTTAGAGTTCAAATTCTAACACTTATATAAAAATACGAACATGATTGAAATTCAAATTCCAGTAGCATATGTTAATCTTTTTCCTATTCGAGTTGTACCCAAAAAATTCTAACTTATCAAAGAAAGAAAAACATTTTAAAGAAAATTAGTTGAGACATAGACGTTGAGTAAAGAAAATTGTGTGAAATTCAGTTGCTTTTAGATGATGGAAAAACACTATCAAACAGTGGGTAAAGTAGATAGAAAATTTTATTAAGGCGTTCCATCAAAGCTTGAAAAGAATTCAAACAATGTCGCATCTTTATTCTGCCATTTAGGCCAACTTGATATTCAGACTACTATTTCAACCTGGTTGATGGAAAAACTTGGAACTTTACTCCATCAGCTTTTGCAAACATGTATGGCAAACGCCTGTTTGATAGAGGTGGTTGATCCACCTGAGGTCCAGGAGGCTTGCAGCCATGGCTTTCAACCTCCACATTTTAACTCTCTCCCTCAAATATGCTTCCAATATTGGGGCAAATCAAGCAGAAAAGATGTACAACACCCATTCCATTTCTTGTGAAGCCTCAGTTTCATAAATGCAGCTTCAGCCTCTCCATGGTTCCTGATTCTATCTGGGGATAGATTTGAGAACCAGCTTTGTATATAAAATGAAGCAACCATGCCCGGGAAATCTATTGATTTGCAATTGGTATTTATACTGGAAATTGGGAGCTCTCAACTCCTTATCTTGTTTAAAACCAACAAGAAGATTGAAATAAAATCATTGTCTTGTCAACAATGTAACAGACATAGGACATAACAAGAAACAACTAAGCATTGCACCGCAGACAAGATTCTGCCAATGATGATAACATATTGGAGTTTAACTTCTTGTATGCCTACCAAATTACTCCCAGCCTTGGTAGTCACAATGTGCTGGTATTAATTGGATGTCCTTATCCTTGATGAATCATCCATTGGACAATTTGGAGATCATAGAATTTGTGAAAACCGGATCCAAAATTGTTTATCTCTGCAATTTTTCCAATCAGACAAAAGTATTTCAAGGTTGACAGTGTAAAGTTGAAAACAAAGAGAAGATCTATATGGCACAAGCTTGATGGTTGCATGGTAAGTTGCCATTGAATAAAACTGTCTATTCAGGAGAAATAGTACATTATAATTCACAGGAAAAAAATGTTACTGACAACATCCCAATGTGGTGTGCAACACTCAAAAAGGAGTAATCTCATCTCACAGCTCACTAATCTACAATCGGAAAAGTTCTCTATCTTACAAAAATAACAGAACAGGATATTTGGAAAGTAGATGATGGATTAGCGAGAAAGAACAAATGCAATATATTATTCCCATCCTGTGTGAGGTAACGTTGCATCATTCTCTTTCAACTGAATAACAGAAAATGATGCTGGTGGATGATGCTCTGCCACAAATCTGTTTCCACATTTGAAACCTTCCACTTAATAAGAGAACTCGTGACCTCGCAATGAGATGTACTTCTTAACCCAGATGGCAATGTCCTCGGCACAGGCCTCAGCCTGAGGGGTCTTTAGAAGCATGTCAAGGGTTGCAAATTCGTGAACTGCATCCTTATACTCAAGAACAGGTGCATCAACATTTACCTTCCGAAGCGCCTCTGAGTAAGCAATGGCCCGGTCTCTCATCCAGTCATGTTCTGCTACAACTGTCAGTGTTGGGGGCATGAGCTTCAGAGGTGGGCTCCTGTTTGGGATGAGTGGATTGGCAGCTGGGTGGTCAAGGCTGAACTCTTCCTCGGGAAGAAAGAGTTTCCATGCAAGTAGGCACATTGCCTTGTCATAGAAGTAGGAGTTTGCCAACTTTATTTCGGACTGTGTGGGAACATTTCCAATGAAGAATGGGTACATTAGGACCTGTGCTACAACCTTGACAGGATCCAGAAGCCTGCCAGCCTCAACAGCTTTGCGAGCCACATAATCTGCGATGTTTGCTCCACAACTCACCCCAAGTAGAACACATCTGTTTCAACGATATCACAATTAAAGATTAGCCAAAATAGCAATAAAAATTTTTATGCAAGATAGAAGAGAATGACCCATATATTAGAGAAAAAAAACTAAGAACCAGGCAATTTTACAGCTTAGCAATAAAATATAATTTGCCAATATTTTATCTCATCCAAATGTCGGGCATGAGTTCAAACATGGATGCCTTCAGATAGATTCTTCTTCAACCTGAATTCTACCTCACTCAGTGGGATTTCCAGGTTGACTCAATATTCTTTGCATGTCCATTCCACATGACAACTATGTACTCAACTAATACCAGAGATTATGATCCCGAAATTTGTTGGTCATACTTGAGACACAACACAGAACACAATACAATCAATTGTCAACGAGACATTAAGCGACTAACTCAAACTCTAGACCATATACTCTCTCAAAGACGCTTGATCATAACATGTTAAATGTGAGACGCTGCATGATACAACATAAAATTAGAAAACTTTGGGCATAAGTTGGTCAACAACAAGCATTAAAATCATGTTCAAGCAAGCAAAGCATATGAATCTGCTAGCCATATGAGAGGATAAATAACATCAAAGCCTAGTATAGATCATAACTACCGATGATAAAGGTCCATACGATAAGCAATTCAGCAATCAATACCCAACCTAATGGAAGAAATAAATCCAGACAAAATCTAATAGAAGGTTCTTAAAGTTTACGTTCTCTTTCTGATACTTGGGTTAAATCAGTAGCACTAGGTACATCCTTCAGACAAAATACAGCAATAAAATAAGCCAACTTGCTGCAAGGGAACGTGAAAACAATTTTTATCCTCAAATAGTGTAGAAAATGATGCATGCACACTTTTTGACCATCTAAGAGCTCAATAAGGAACCTCCATGCAAAAAACCTCAATCAAACTAACAAAATAGGTAGGCAAATGCTAGAACCAAGGGCTAGCATGAACATATTTATATTTCAAGGATATCTAAGGCAATCAAATTTGAAACAGAAATGAAAGGAAGAGAAGTGCTTGACATTACATACACTCAAAACCTTATCCAGAAAAGACAAAAGAAATTGAAATATTGAACTGTGTTCAATGAAGAGGAGGTCATGATGCACAAAAGACAAAAGACTAAGCCACAGAAAATTTCCAGGAAATTTCAGGTTCAGAGATTGAATAATATAGTTTCCAAAGCCTCTACAACCAGAAAGGGCAATCAGATTTGACAAACTTCGAACGTCAAAGACTTATTGCCCAGTTATGCAATTCAGATGAGAGAGCTAGATCACAAGTTATCCAAATGAAATTACTTTCAAAAGGTTCACAATCTAAACCTCTTTCACAAGGATTCATTCTACCTATATCTATCTAACTAAATCTTAGAAATTCAAGCTCACAGCTCACATTGCCCTAATCAAGATGCACTTTCTAATTCCAAACCATTTCAAACAAATAAAAATGAAAAGCACAGAATGCATACAAAATCCATGCCAATCATTGTAACAAATATAAAATCAATTAAGATCAAAATTTACCTACATTGCTTCGACTGACACTGAACGAATTTAAGCTTATAAAGTCAAACTTACCCTATAAAATTGCAGTTTCTAACCCCCCATCCTTAACCAAATTGATGAATAAACCAAACTACAACCAATGCACAGCAGATATCCAGTCAAAAATACATCAATCATAGAAAATCTAACAAGAACAACAAACACAATCAAAGATCACAGCATCCCATTCATGCTGTAATCAAATTACACTTATCTAACTCCTACCCTTTCAACCAAATCAATTCATTAACAAAAACAAATACAGCCAAGATCAAAACTTTAAGAAAAAAGGAATAACCTTGACGGATCTCCATGAGCGGCCAACCACGGCTCGACCATAGAAGCCCCGAAGGCATCCACAATATGTCTCTGAACTTCAGCCTTCGTAAACTCTGCTCCAACCCCACGCGCCCCACTCCCCATCGACTTACTACACTCCGCTAAATTCGCTTGCTTTCCTAACCAATTCAACACCTTCAATCCATCCTCAAACGCCGCCGGATACTTATTCTCCGGCGCCAACCTATAACCGACCGCCACAACTATAACATCACACAATTTCGCTATCCTACGACAAAAGAAATCGTTGGCAACCGAATCATTGCTCCCACTCACCCAACCGCCGCCGTGAAACTGTAACACTATCGGCAATTTTCGACAATTTTGAGGAAATGGTGAATAACCTCGATAAGCATTGTTTTCGGATCTTAAATTCAACACTTCAAAACTGCTTCTTCTTGGATCATTTTTCGGGGCTCCGATATTAGGCGGCCCATAACTATTCCTCCGATGAATAAGGTAATTGGGGTCATCTTGTTGGGACAACTTGGGCTTGGATTTCGGCTCGGGTTGTTCTGGAGGGGATAGGGACGATTCAGGGAGGAAGATCCGTATAGAAAGGGAAGTGAAAGGGTCGATGTGGATGTCTTTAGTGGCGACACCGTCAGTGAAAGAAGGATTGGAGGCGGAAACTGATTCTTCAGGTCGGGTCGTGACACCGTATGGATTGGAGGATTGGTCGAGAGGGGTTTGGATCCGGTTCTGCAAACGGTGCTTCAATAGGAACTTGAAGAATACACTGTACAATTTCACAGCCACGCTTGGCATTTCCCTTAAATTTCTAATTTTTACAAAAAATAAAAAATTCTTTTTTATGCTTTTTTGTTGGGAAAACAATTCTGGGTCTTAATTTTTCAGGGTTTTCCTGATGGGTTTGCAGAAACCAGAAATAAAGATAAAGCTTTTTCCTTCCTGTCTTCCTTCAGCTTCTGAGTCTGCGGGAGGTTAACGTTGAGGTAAAGTCATGGTTTTGAAGGGGAAAGTTTGAAACTTGAAATGGTTAGTAAATGAATGAAATTTCACATGGATTTGGCTGATTAGGTTTTTTAAATTTGGGGAGTTTTGCTTGAATCTGATGGTGTTTTTCAATGGCAAATTAGATACAAGCAGAGGAAGAAAGAAACACAAGGAAAGAGAGAAGGGAGACTTAGGTAGATGATGGGGTCACAGCATACATGCAACCAGCAACTTTATTGAGATGTTTTCGTTTTCCATTTTTGCTTTTTTTTTTTTAATGATAGGTTTGGTATACTCTGAGGATATGTTAGTGAAAACCATATGGAACAGGAATTAAAAGTTGTACTCTAATGACATAATTGACCTTGTAAGTGGGAGGTACAAGGATTAGAAGCATGGATTTCGTATGTAATGCATGAAATTTGGGTGTGGCAAATAATTGCCAAGCTGACAAGTTTTCTTGGGAAATGTCATTGTTTGAAGTTCCCATCATTGTGTTAAAAAAGGAGTAGGAGGGAAGTTAAGGCCTAGTAATTAAACTCTAAATCCTCCATCATTTTGTATTTCTTTTTTTTTTTTTAAATGATTGAAGCTTTGAATTATTTGAAAATCTTAACGAAGATATCAATATTTCATGTATAGATAAGTTTTTTTTTTAATATTTAAAATTTTTTATTTCAATCAACTTTGATATGAAGATTAATTTTGATAAAATTAAAAATAATAATAATAATGTAATTATGATTAAAAAAATTTTAATAATAAATTTATATTGAATAAATTTTATTTAAATTTAATTAATGATATAATAATATTATATCAATTATAAAATTCAAACTAAATTTTAATTATAATTTCATCGCTTCATATTAAACTCATCATATTTTTAATTAAATTCAAATATCAATTTCAATAAAATTAAATCAATATAAATTTTTTATTAAATTATTTTTCAATCTCAATTATAATAACTTATTTTTTTAATTATAATTATAATAAATTTTATTACTATTTTCAATCTCATCACGTCAATTTTATCTTGGACCCAAATAAATACGTCCACAAATCAATGTCTAGTTAAAAAATTGTTTTTTAAGAAGAGAGTGCTTTACAAAAACACAAGATACCTAAACCATTGGCCAAAACTTTCAACAGGTGGTTGGGTTTCCAAGTACTTTAAAATGTTTATACATCAAGGTGCTTCGGAAGAGTTAAAAAAAGATGTAAATGAAATAACCGAAAGTAATTCAACAGTAGTAAAAGAAACAGACTGATGTTGAATCCACCCTTAAAAGATTATGAATGGAAAAGATGTCTACTTTACAAGCCAAACTCATTTGTTTTTTTGTCCCCAATCCATTATATACACATTCTATGCATAAATATGAGCGAAAGAGGCTTAGAGGTACCCCACATAGCATCAATCTTTAATGAATCCCAGTGACATCAAAATCTAGCAAACCAGATATTCAGAAGGTGATCAGTTGATGCAATGAAAAACTCAGCTTCATCTTCTTGTTCTCAAAATCATCATGTCCACCAACCTGTGGTTTGCATACCGATCTTGACATGAAACATCAGCCGCTACAATGGCAATCTCTTGTCCTAGCAAGATGGCTTGCGAGTAGTTATTTTTGGGGAGACAAGCACAGGTTCGTTACTTGCTGCTTTCATTGCAGCAACCTCTTCTAATCGTTTCCATGTGGCTTCGCGTTTTGATTTAACCTCATTTTCTCGTGCTTCGTCTTCCTCAAACTTATGCAAGCACTCCTCAAAGAGCTCAGGGTCGGTGTCAGAGAAAATCTTGCGGACATTTAGAGTCAAGCTCTGCACTGCCTGATTCCAGTGGTTTCTTGCATTCTTTTCCAAGGAGGGGAAGATAATTGGAAGTATGACTTTACGATTCTGTTTTATTAGGTTCTCAATATGATCATTGTTCCATAAGAACAAAGCCCTCTCTGCCACCTACAAACAAAGTATTGAAATTTGTAAAGACTCGATAAAGACTCGATAAAGACTCAATGCAGTTTCACATCATAAATACAACTATGATTAGAAAGTTACAATCCAGCAACAATATCTGGACATCTTCAGACAATAAAGCCTTTCATTCATAAAAAAAACCAGACACCATGGAGATATTCCCCCAATTGCCACAAAACAAACTAAAGAGTAAATTCATCCTCTTGTCAGCGCATAGCAATCCAACTAAATTAAAGGGGAACACTCTACAGTTAAACTTAAATTTACTAAACACACATGAATCTTGTAACCATAGATACCAGCAGGTATTTTGATGCAGAGATTTTCTAATAGTTAAAATCTATTAATCACAAACCGTATGGCATCTTTTAGCAACTGCAAGTTAATACTACATGATAAATTTGACAAGAGAGTTAATCAATTCAAACACAAACCATATCAACCTGGATACCTGGATTTTCAGTTATTTGTAATCATTTCAGTCTCTAACTTGTGGGCTTTGCTTGGTAGGAAGGATAGAAAGAGGTAAAGATGGAAAACTTGTTAATCAAATGGTTAAAATTCATAACTACTGTCCTGTTATGTAGCTTAGCCTTTAGATTAATAAATTTTCCATCATTACCTCTTTCCATCCTCTCTATCAAGCAAAGCCTTAAAGATTTCATTCAAAATGAGATCCTAAATAGAGCATGATGGCACAATATGATCCATTTAGGCAACCAAATCTAGTGGGAAAAGACATAATTTGTTTTTTTTATGTCCTTGTTGTCTTTCAATTTCAAAACTTTGAAGATTTAAACTCTTTATCTGGTGAACAGTGACCTCTTTTTCTTTTGATTTGTTTAATTATAATGAAATCCTGCAGTTTGTCAACATTGACAGAATACAGCTTTGTCATAAGAGGTTGGTCGTGGAACAATTACTAGTTCATTCTTTTTAGGAGGTTAATGGTTAGAGGAGTTAGAGACCTGTGTTTTTCTTCATGACATCCACACATCTAAATTCCTTTGATTAGATGTTGTCAGAGCATCAAAGTTTTCAAGTTATTAGCTTAACCCAACTACACATTTCTATCTCTCCTCTCTTTATGAGTAGAATGAAAAAGTGGAAGCTTAAGTAGTGAACGTCAATAAAGTTCCAACCTCAATTTTGGATATAAACTTTCTGTGGCAGAGTCCAGATAAGATCAACACCAGTTTGAAAGTCAAGAAATATAATCCAACGAGATGAAGGATATATTTTACATGGTTAAAACCAGTCAAAGATTACAGTTTATCATAATGCATCAGTTTCTTGTAGAACTATCCCTGTAGAATAGATCACAAGTTCACAACAGCTTTTCTTGGATTTGATACTGCAACATTTGGTCTTGATCATATGTATTTACATAATCAAGTTAAGCCCACCTCAGGTTACTCGTTTAGATATTCAGTAAATTAGGATTGTATAGTGCATCAGCAAAAGATGACATACAAGATTTTATCATGCTAACAGGAGAAGGGACAATCAAAAGGAACAGGACAAGAAAGAAAAATCATGTCAACCAGTTGCTTTTGCTTTTAATGAAGCCACTTGATCTAAACCATTAAAGCTTTCCCTTTTTTTTAAAAGTTTATTTACTTGTCTATTTATAATTTGTTCAGTTTGTTGAGGGACTTTCATAAATAAAATAAAATAAAATAAAATAAAAAAACCAGACGAAAGTTGCAAGTAGTGAACTGACGAAATCCCTACCTGAAAATGAGAACTACTCAAGCAACGGCCTATCTGGCGGAACAAGGGTACCATGCAGCGTTGAAACTCAGCAGGTTGTGTGGCTTCTAAAACTTCCTCCAGTTCACCCAAGAACATGACTTCTTTTGAGCTATTTGTAATTGGCCAATACTTTAGCAAGCCCCGTATAACAGTATCAGCAAGCTTACAATCTTTCTCCACAAATTGAGTAATGCAGTAAGATAACTGCTGATGGTACATGGGTATGCACTTCGGTTTGTGAAGTGGTATCAATGCACGAACAAGAAACAGCTTATGCTCTTCCTTCAGTGGCAAAGCAAACCCATTGATTATACTTCCCAGTATTTCTAATAGCTCCGCAATTCCATTGTGTTTTTCAGTTTCAAAAATAAAGCGGTAGAAGATGTTGTTGATTGATTTCCTGATGAATGGACGATGGACCATAAATTTTCCATAGATGCGATGCAGAACAGTTTTCAAATACTCCCTTTCTCTGGGGTCCTCTGAATCAAAAAGATCTAACAACCTTAGAACAAAAGAATGATCAATATACCGCTTGGCCATTTTTGCATCTGTCTCAGTTGATGCCACAAACCTCAAGAGAAATTCATAAACAACTTGCAAATGAAGCCATGCAGGGTCCATTGAGGGCTCCTCCTCTTCCAAATCATATGCTTCTAAAACCTTGTTCTCACGTGGTGGAGAAGTAAGTGCCCTAAACAAATTTGCAGACACCATCTTTACAATTTCTTGCATTACAATCTCTGAAAATTTCCCATTAGCAGATGAAACATAATCCACCAGCTCTAGCAAAGTTTGCCGCTTGATATCCTTCTCTTTGAGGTTTTTCGTTGGGTCAGTGAAGTCAAACACAATGCAACACAAGTTTAGTTTTCTGATAAACAAGTTCTGCTTCTCAGAATTTGGAACATCTCTAAAACTAGGCAATGCCTCAAAAGAAGCAGCAACCATATTCCCATTCAGCTTTGCATTCAACACTTGAGAAATCTTATTGCCTTGATTCAGCCCTGGATTTGGAGTAGAACTAAAACCAGAAAAGGGTGGACCGCTCGAGTTTGCATAGCGGTTACTAGCTAAATCGCTGTTTCTTGAATTGGTAGAAGCATTTGATGAAGAGGTAGAGGTTCCTCCTCCTTCACGATTGTCACTTGACTTAGATGGTTTCCGTGGGAGCCTATTAAGTATTTGTTTGATCATTGTAACTTAAACAGGAATCTCTTCTCATGCACTGAACAATCGGATATGCAAAGAAAACCCTTTAAAGCAATTGCACCATCAAATGCCCAGAAAGGAAAACATGGTTGCCAAAACTGTCAACTCATAAAGCAAAAGCCACTGAAGAGCCAATCCACCAATAAATGTGCAATTCCATCCTCACTGAGTTATTACTCAATTCCAACAGAGAAATTCCTGGTTTGCTTGAACAGAAACATCAACCCACTTCATTTGTTGAAAAATCTAAAACACAGAAAACCAGTCCATGATCAATCAACTATGACAAAAGCCCCAATCAGCATAGATAATCTCAATAAAGTTCATCTTCTTTTCTCCACTTCAGTGGCAAAGCATGCATCATTTTGATTTATATCCAAAAACCCATATGCCTAACCGATAAAAAAATAACAAAAATACCCAATTATTATCACCATCCAAACCATAAAATTCAACCCCAAAAACTTTAATTTCTTGCTAAATTACTTTAAAAGGAAAGGGAAAAAGAATATTCACCAGTTGTCTCCTTTTAACTCCATTTTTCCTCAGCTTCCAAAGATTAACAAAAGCGTTCAGCTAGATCAAAAGGTAACAAGATCTGGGTTTGATCTTAAAAACCCAGCCAGCATTTTCCACCAAAAGCAACCTACAAAATTATCCAAAAGAACATAAGCCAAAACATAAAAAAAACAAGACAAAACTTTCACCAATATTAAGAAGGAAGGAGAGCTTGGGTCTAAAACCAAGAAAAAACAAGGAACACAAAATGAAAAAAAAAAAAAAAAAGAACAAAATCCTACACTTGTAAAAGAGATAGTTGAGCAACCCCTTCCTTTCTCAGAGAGAGAGAGATTTTAGAATCTAAAGAGAAACTATGGATTTAGAAAAACCATCATCAATCAACCTTTGGTCGTTGTTGTTGATGTTTTGTTTTTCTTAAAGGAAAATAATTGTTCTAATTAATCACACTTTTTTTTTTTTTCTTTGTAAAGATTTGATCTTTTCTAAACTTTCTCAGCAAAATTTCATTTCAACCTCAAAGCTCACACTTTTCTCTTTTGATTTCAACCAGATGAAGATAGAATCAATTGACTAAATCACCCCTTAGGTTTTTGAAAACCCACCTATATTTCACTTCGGAGAGAATGAGGAAAGGTTAAAAATGAGAAATCGATAACAGTTTATTGAGTGGTGGTTCTCACGCACCTATTGACTGCGAGTGGGATTTTGGCAGACTTGACAGATCCATGTCGCAGCCGGTTGTCATCCAAAGCTTAATAGATTACTCTTGAACATCTTCACTTTGGCACAGTTTTCCTTTGTAGCCGGGCAAACGACCCCACGTGTTTTTTGGCGCGTGCATGAAAAACTACATTAGTTGAAAAAGGAAATATTTACTTGTATTTTAGAATTCTTTATGAGCTGTTTTAAAATCATTAGAAGCTTGAATTACAATGTTAGATAACTTAATTACCACTATAAATTCTTCATCCAATAATTTCTTGACACCTTTCCCTGTTTTCTCAATACAAAGGTTTTCCCTTTTTTAGAAAATAACGTATTTTTTTCTTAAATAAAATATATTTTTACAAAAAATAATAATACAAAAATAAAAAATATCGTAAAAATCAAAATTGATTATATGAATAAATTAAATTAAATCATTTATTAAAATATTATAGCTACCTTACTATTTTATGAACAAGAAAATTTAGATGAACCCAAAATAATATTTTGATAAAGATCAAAGTTTACGAAGATATTACATAATTAAATTAGTAAATGTTTTTGACAATTACATTAACTGTGATTTGATTTCATAAAAATGATCTTTTATCGTATTTACAAAATAAAAAATATATATACTTATTGTTGCCTGTGATTGGATTTTTAGTAAGTATAATATGAATTTATGTTGGAACCCTTTTAATGCATTAATATTTTGAATTTTTTTTAAAGATTACTACAAGAGAAACTTGCTTATTTTATTTGTTGGTAAAGGAAAACATTTTTTTGCATAATTTGGTTCACGAAATCTAATTTTATGAACCGAAACGGTGAAATGTATCCTTTAAGACTACGAAAAAGAAATTAAACGGAAATAAAACCCAAAAAAATCCCTAACAAGATTAAAAAAAAAAAAAAAAGCATAAACGACAATAATGAAATCTTTTTAGCTACTCTTTTCTTTTTTTTTTTTCTTTTTAATTGTACTTGGAAATGTTCACCTGTTAAATCCAATGAATAAGAAGTTGGTGAAGGATCACAATCCAAATTGCTGATGACAAGAATGAAAGTCTACATATTCAAGCACAGATGAAAAGGTCAAATATATCATATCTGAAACCGAAAGAAGAGATCAAATACTAAGGCTATGCACAGACTCTTTCCCAATTCGTTTCTCATTCTAAAAATAATCCAAAAACACAGTCAATAAACCTCGTTTGCAAGCAATGAACGTCATCTACAGCTTTGTGCATAAAATAAATGTGTCCGCCAAGTAATCAGAGAACACGATCTAATGAAATACGCATTACAAGCACTAAGAGATTAAAGAATACTTTAGATTGCCTTGATTTATCTTCATATTGTATTAAAAAATTACGAAACTTCGACGAGCGATCTTACCTCAATACTCGTCAGTACCAAAGAGCTCTTCAACATTCAATACACAGAGTATGAACAATAACCAAATTTAAATTCAGTGTGGGCAAAATTACAACTTTTCTTAAACTTGTTTTAGTTACAAAATAATACCAAGAAATCTTCAAGATTTCAGTGGGAGTACCTGCCCCCGTTGTAGATCTGTCTCTGAAAGTAAATACAAGCATCGTGCATACAACAAATCAATGGGAGAGTGCTGCACATCCCAACCAGGGTTCAAAAACAAAACCATCCGAGCAGGATCGTCTAAACTATATCTCAATGCTCCATCAAGGCAGTTTCTGTTTCTGAAAGTGGAGCTGCACAAACAAACCTCCAAATCAAAAATGATTCCCCATAAGGTAGAAAACGAAAACGAAAACAAAAACAAATAGAACTCTGCCCAAAAGTCAAAACCATGGTAAAATTCCCAGTTAGAGGACTATAATCTTGCATTGATTTGGTAGATGTGATAATTAATGGATAAACAAAAGTAAAACATTAATCTAAAGAATCATATTATACACTTAAAGCACGATGCCTACATGGATGCATAATAATGGTAACAGTTTGCAAGCAAACCAACATACCGAGCAAATCCTCATAAGAATCAACTAATAAGGATGTGTCCATCAGCAAAGGAGGGGAGAAGACCTGATCCTGCACTTCTTCTATGTCAAAAAATGACCTATGCCCATTGGAAGCTGCATAACTTGAAGTAGCAGCTGATAGAAATCCATTTACTTGATCATAATTACTAAGAGAATCCAGATTGTTCAATATATGTGGTAGATCATCATAGTTACTCCCATGGTTGTCAAGCAAGGAATTGTCCGTTTGAGTTGAAAATAATCTCTTACTCCTTATCGAGCCCACTTTAGTTTCTGGTCCCCCACGAAAAAAATTAGTTGATGAAACAGGTACAAAGAAGTGTTCAGAACCTTCATCAGATTGACTGTTTAGTGATGACTCTGAATTGCACGATGGCATTGACAATGCAGCTTGCCTAACAGATCTCTTTAAGTTCTGAACATAAGAAACGTCACTGTCTGCAACATGAAATCGAGAATCAATTCTTTTACTAAAGGAGTTAAATTACTTGTCTTTCAACTGATAAAAGGAAATGCAATAAGCCAATTATATGTAGGGAGACAAGTGGAGCATGAAAGGCAGCAAACCTTTGGGTGGGTTATCTAGGCGATTGTTTGCTAGAGGCTGCTCCACAGAGCTTCTTTCAGATAAAGTGTCAATTTGGTTGGTCTGAGGAACTAAAGTATGTCGCTTTTGCATGTTTCCACCTTTTCCAGATGAATTTGGGGTTAAACTAAATAACTGTGGGAGCTTTAAAGCAGGAGGACCAGATGAAATCTTCTCAAGGTGAACAGTGGACATTTTTGAAGTAATGTCACCAACATCATCAGATCTACTTTCCTGCATGATCCAGAAAAACAACTTCTAAATGAGTCATAAGTTCTAGAAACACAAATATTCTAAGTCTCAAAATAGTTTCAATGTGTGCAGGACATGAAATACTGATTGAACATTTACCAACATCCTTCCACTGCTCTGAGCTTGAATAGGTGAGGTGGCTTGACCATGATGTTTAGCCATTGTAGGTAAGTTGGAGGAAATGCTATTTACTTTCTCTGTACACTCTGATATTGACTTTTGGATTGCTGGAGCAACTTCCTTTAGTTGATTAATAAGTACCTGCATTTGAAATGTGTTAGAAATTTAGAATAGAAACCTGTACATGTCACCTAGAAAATAAGTAAGAACAGTGTCCTGAGTTGACAAGGAGGTTCCAAAAAGACCCTTCAAAGATAACTTAGAAACCATGGCAGCAATTTATGGTTTAGGAGAGGCACATTTGTAAGTATATTTGTAAGTTGTAAATATGCATGTATGAAGCAAAGCAAAGAAGAGGGAAACAAAACTCATATTCACATTCAGTCAGTTCACAATCTCCAAATAATTTAAACCAAAACTTTCATAAACTAAATAAATTGCTAGATTTTTAGGGTTCTAGATCATCAAGATTTTATCATCCTTCAGCAGTTGCCAAGAGAATTTCCCAATTCCGGGCTATAAAAGGTGGATTTAAATCTCTGTACCCGCTAAATTCTTTAACAAATACCAAGCAAACAGTAAGTTAAGAAAATCAGATCTAGCAATATTTAAGGTTCTTGAAGACTTCAGCAACCTACTTGCCAAGTACTATTTATGTTTCTAGGACCTTCAGCCCAACAATTAATTAAATGAAAAACCTACTTGATGAGGATAAGATACAAAGGATATGTATAACTGCCCCAGATGTTAATCAAACTAGAACACTGAAATTGCTCAAATTTATGCTCTAATTCACAGTACTTAGAATTTCTAAATAACTAATTAATGTACTGTGGCTATTTCATTACCTGAAAGCTAGCCAGGTGTTGCTGATGCTCAGCAAGAGTTGCAGCTAATGACTCAGCATGGCCACTTGTGTCACCATCATGTGTACTTTGTAAAATATCAGGACCCTCTCCATCATTAGCTTTTGCCTGCAGAGCAATAGCAATACTATTATTGCATACTAACACCTTACTTCAACACTGGTAATTAGCAAAATGCAATCCATAAATCCATAAAACTGAGACGCATTATTTTGAATTTCCAAATTATTTTCAAATAATTTAGAAAGTGCAAACTGATAATTGCTCATTTCTGATATACCATGAACAATATCATGTTCTCATCTCCAAAAGATGGACAATTTTAAGTGAAGGGCTTTGCTTATAACTAATAAAGGTTTTGTCCATAGAAATACAAGAACACCCAGCACATATTTCTTTGCCAGGACTTCAAACTTAATATTGAAAAATATGTACTTGGTCCTATATAGACATTATGATATTAGAAGTTTAGTATATGATGGCCAAGTATTAGTACAAGCTAAGAAAGCTGACTGAATAAAAACAAAATAAAACAGCATACCAGCAGAAGTGACTGTTTATGAATGCGTTGTAATGCATGCGTCCAACGTCTGATAATTTCTGCTACATCAACAGGCTGGTGGACTCTTCCACTTCTATCATCTATCCGAGAAAGTGTTTCTTCATTGATCTGCGTGTGATATTCATCATTCTGTTCTTTGTCATCCAAATCACCAGACTGAACAGATAAGACGTCTGTATAAGGAACTTGAGAACTCTGATCCATAGCTGCAAGCAAAGACGATCCAGAGATGCGGTACCTGGAAAATAATATCGTGAAAAGGGGAGAAAAAGAGTTTCATATGCACCATCCAAAAGGATAAAAAAGATGTGCGGCAGCAAATTACCTATGCTCCCGATGAGCTATCAAATCCTCAATAGGGCCTGAAGCAAGAACTTCATGCTGACCTGGACATAGAGGTTGATGATATCAAGGCTATGAAAATCAAACAATTTAATGAAGAGAAAAATGAACATGGTTGATTCATTTGGACTTACTTTTACGAGATAATATAGAGTCCCACAAGCGGGTGGCTTTTGAAACCAAATGAGAATTCTGACTTGAAGTAGAGACAAGATCATCCCATAGCTCCCCTTCCAACTTCACTTTGTTCCTCAAGTCATGTAGTTTTTCCAGCTCTTGCTGCAAATAAGCCTAAGATCCAGGTTTTCTAAGGCATTAGTTAAAGGTATTAAGTCAATGTCATCCCTTAACAAAAAGGAAAAGGGGCAAGGGGATTATATTAATAATTTGACATAAATATTCAAAAAGCATTCAAATGAGTGCTTAACTATTATTTGCTTACCTCCTCAGCACAAAGACCACGAAACTCTGCAGTCATTTCATGAGCCAAATTTGACCACATAGCCTGTCTCTGCACTGCTGTTTCTGCATTTTTCAGAAATCTCCTCCGTTCAAGTGCTATTCTAGCCTGTTTAAAAAATAAGCACCTTACTTCACTGCTAATGAAGGTCAAATAAAAAAAAATGCAATTTTGAAACTAATGCTGAAACTATGCATGAAGTGAACTATGATATGAGAAAATAAAACCTACAAACACAGGAAAATGAAGTACGACTTATTATAAGGAACTATAATTGTACTCCATATTAATAGTCTATAGAACAGCACTACCTTTGTTACAGGAAGTAGTGTAGCAGCATGTGAAAAAGCAACATCAGTCAATGGCGCAGGCAACGGGTTAGAAGCAACATCTGATGCAAAAGTCCGTCTATGAACCTCTCTCAACGCATGCAATGAAAGTTGCCATAAAAGTTCAACAAACCTACAATCAAACACATAAGAAAACTTAATGTGATGACGAATTAATAAATTTCATCAACCAAGGAAACCTACTCGTAAATAAAACAAATCAGACTTTTTGAATCTTACACTGACATTCAGTGCCAAAATACAGTAAAATATTCACTCTAATGAGCCTAAGGCAAATAGAACTAAGTAAAAGAGCAAAGATAATTAATACACTTTTCCATTTTGCTTAGCTTTCTTGAATTTTCTTGGCAACCAAACAGAAATTAACTAGCCAACCTCGGTCCACAGCAAGTAGCAAGCGAAGAAACCCTAGAATTACTCCTCGGTAGAGCTCCTTGTGCTTCCAGCTCACTAATTATCCCTTGCACAACCTAAATTATTAAAAAATAAATATAATTCAAATAATAATTCAAACAAAACTGTAAAACTCAAAAAGAAAAACGAAAAGTATTAAATCGAAAAAAACAACCTTTCGAAAATCACGAGATTGCGCTGAGTCAAAAATCGGCCAAACTCTATCGAAATCCTGAAAGATCCAAAAGCAAAACTAAACTCAGAACCAATACGGACCAGATTAAAAGTAAACCGAACCGGAAACAATGATCATTACTCTGGCAGATTGAGTGGGGCCACGAAGAGAAGAGAGGATGAAGTAAAGAAGCTGTTCGCCTAGTTTAGGGTTGGAATGACGGAAGAGTCCGACCCGTGGGGTTCCGTTGGAGGTTCCGAGTCCGATTATAGACGGATCCAAACCTAAAAGCAAGCAATTCGTGTACATTGCGCTTTCGAGCTCTATCTCTCTCTCCTTCTCTCTATCCATTGTCATCTCTCGCTCTGTTTCTCGGAAAATCTTTTTTTTCTCGAGAAAAGGATCAAAAATGGATATTTAGAAATGCCTGATTTTTGAACTGGGATCAGATTTTAATTTTGAGAAAGTTGGGGGACTTTTTTGAAATTTTGGAATGGGACCGGGGAAGGAATACAGGGTGTCACGTTTAGCCGTTTGAGATTGATAGAGAGAGAAAAAGAAAGCAAAAGGGTTGGTCCTAACGTGCGGTGGTGAATTAAAAATGAGTCGAGGCTGACGTGTTCCTTCGGAAAGGAACAAAATTAACGCTAACTGGCCCCGGATAAACCGTCGCCGGCCTGCTTTGAAAATGATTAGGTGACGGCATCAGGTTTTCCAGACGGAGGTTGTTTGTTTTTACCATGGTTCGCATTTTTCAATTTTCCAAATAATAATAATAATAATTTGCTTTTTTTTTTACAAAAACAATTACTTGCTCCCAAAACAGTATATTATAATAATATTTTTCACTTAAAAAAAATGAGGATAGTTAATTTGTTTATTATAAGATTTTTTTTTTTTTGCTATTGATTTAGTTGAAAGCAACTATTATGAAGGTATTTTGTGTGAAACAAGTGCTTGAAATTATTAAAAGTGGGCTCAAATTAATGAAAAAAAAAAGAAAAATCATAATTCACAATAAAACTGTATAATTGAATGCTTTGGTAAGCCAATGACTTTGTTTTTGCTTAACTTGAGTGACAATTTATGGTTTAAAAAGAAAACGATTGTTGGAAGGCAAAGGAAGTAGAAAGAGGGGTATGTAATAAAGAAAATTTGATAATTCGTATATTCGTGTCATATTAAATATTAAAATTTATTATTTATTTAATATTATATATAAAAATTAAGTATTATAATTTATGTTAATATAAAAATATAAATTATATTTTTAATTTTATTATTTAATATATAATTATTATTAAAATTTTATGTCATATTTATTTCGCATCATTTTTTTGTATCATATTTATATCGTGTTATTATATTATATTTTAAATTATAAGATTTAGAATAATATCCGATGGTGATTGATAATAGTATAATTAAACACTTTTTCACATTTAAAGTTTGCAAATAACATGTATTAAAATGAAACCACTCACAAATATTTCAATTTGGCTCATAAACAAGCCAAGTACAGCTTGATACTCAAAGCAACAAATTTGTGAGGTTTGGTATTGAATAAAACTCTAATTTTTTGTCTTCAGCTACTTGATATAATAATTAAGATAATTTTAATGTAGGGCTCTGACTCCATTGAATGATAAAAAAAAAATCCAACCTTTTTATTATATTAAATTTGATTTACATTTATCATGTGGAAGGAAAAAAACAATAGGTTATATGAAAATTTGCAGAAAATTTTTATCCAAGTTCTTGATCATGTTAAAGATGAGGTCGGATTGAGGTTAATAAGATTGAGCAAACTCTATAAATAACAATATTTGTATTTCTTGGGATTTAAATGACACTATTTTTTATGTATGATTCTTTGTATATTGGCTAGAATAATTTTGATGTAACAACTGTATTTTAATTTATTTTTGGATAAATAAAATTATTTATGTCCCTTGTCTCTTGGCCTAATGGTCAAGAAGAGCTTACAGGAGAGGTCTCGATTTCAAATTTCTCCCACCTCCTTGTACTCAAATAAATATCACTTTATAAAAACTTGAATTTTTTACCATTAAATTTGATTAATTTCACACATTACTGTAACCAAAATATAACATTGTTGGTAATGCCATGTAGGGGTGTTAAAAAAAATAAAATTTGATTTGAAATTGTAATATTCAGTTTAGTTTGAATTAGTTTTTTTTTTTTTAATTTGGATTAAGTTTAATATTAAATATATATTAAATTAGATTAAGAAATAAAAACAAAAAAAAATTGAATTATATATTTTTTAAAAAATTTTATAAAATAAAACTAATTATTTTAGATCTTAATATATTTAAATATATTAAAAATAAAATTAAAACAAATATATAAAAAAATAAAAATCTATAAAACGAATCTAATGGAACTTGTAAAATTTAATCAGATTAAATAAATTTTAAAAAAATCAATTAATACTTAAATTAAATTTTTAAAATTTATAATATTATATATTATTCAAAAATATTAAATCAAATCGAATCTTATTTAAACCAATGCTAAATATATTCTCCACCAAAAAGGAGGTAAAAAATTTAATTAAAAATAAAAAAATCTAACAAATATATCAAAAAGTGTAAAGTAGGTATGCAAAGAAAAGGCCCAAAAGTGTCAAGCCGAAGGTCAGATGGCCCAAGCCAATTAAAGCCCAAATTATCTTTGTTTTCTTGTAAAAGAGGAAAGGTCATGGGCCAATGGCTAGAGCACGTGCCGATGCTTATAAAGGAAGAAAGGAATAACATTTAAAGGAAGAAAGGAATAACATTTAAAAGAATCAAAGTAAAAAAGCATCAAACAAGTTCCACGAGATAAAGCAACCAGGAGCTTTTACAGAAGCAACCCACCAAAAGAAAGAGTGAGAGAGAGAACTGAAAACTTTTATTTTCTGCTGATGATTGTAGATAGTTCTTGGCCAGCGGCTTTGAAGAGGAGAAGATTCACTATCATTGATTCCATGGAGGTTGCATCAGCCAAGGTCTGTCCTTTTTTTATGTTTTTCTTGATTTAATATCTATTTTGGGGTTCAACATCTTGTTTTTAATGATGGGTTGATCTTGGGTTTTGCTCTGATTATTGGTTCCTGTTATTGGTCTGGTTCCTCTTGTTGTTTACTCAATTGGGTCTGTTTCTGTTTCTGTTTCTTGATTTTAGATGCTACAAGACAGTAAATGAAAGATTTAACTCAGTGAAAAAGAGATATTGGTATAATTATTTAAGAGGGAATTTTGCTGCATTATGGTGGAATTGACAAAAGTGAATAAGTTAAGAGTCACTATATTGCTAGTTGAGCTCAAGCCTTTTACCATAACAAATTACTGAAATTAGCTTAATTGTGAGGGAATTAAGCTTCATCTTGGTTTCTTTTTCAATATTTAGTATCTTGATTGGTTTATGGTGCCTAGACCAGGTATTAAAACAATCTTTATTATCTTGCGTGGTGCATTTATGAACTGATGATGGCAGTGCTTCAAATACAACAGCTAAAGTTGGTTGGTGCCTGGTGGCATCCTTTTTTTTTTTAAGGTGAAAGTGCTTTCAAAAAGTTAATATGAGTAATTAGATAAAAGGGAAACCAGGGGAAATAAAAGTGCTTCGAATGAGTACCAAGTGATTTAAAGTTTATTACTTCTTTCCCTTCTTTAGCCGACCCCAGAGTTATGAGATATAAGGCTTAGTTTGTTGCTGTTGCTGTTTACTTCTTTCCCTTCTTTGTTTGATTCTTTGAGTGACTGTCTTTCATAAACCTATTTTAGCAATCTCGTTCTGATTTGGTCTACCAGTTTTTAATTCTGTTTTTGTTCTAACTGCATGTTGTGCTGCCTCTGGTGTTTGTAGAACAGATATATAGATGTTGGAAAAGATCTCAAGTATATCATTTTTGAATCGTCATGATTCTGGTCTTAAAAAGAGCATTTTAAGTACAACCTCAGAACAGTGTCGTATAGTATTAGTCATATTGTCTTCCTTCATAGGTGCCAAGGACACTGCTTTTCCATTCTTTTGTATAATGATATTTGGTGAAAACATTCAGTAGGACTTTTGATTTTGGGACTCCTTTAACTTGTGTCAGGTGCAGACTGCTGCTATGCTTGTTATTTATTTATTTATTTTGACTACCTTTGAATGATTTTAGGCTAAGCTTGCTGCTGCAAAAGAGAAATTTGGACGAGAAATTCATGTCCTTGAAACTGCAGGACTATTGCCAACACAAAATGAAGTGTCCAACACTGGTACAACCTGCTAAGACATATTTTCAGACTTTTAATTTGCTTATTGATTCGAAGTGTCAGTTCTTTTGTGAACTGATAAAATGCAATGTTATTTATTTTCTCAGCAGAGGAATCAGATGACTTCTATGAGTTCACTGAAGATGATTATTATCGACTAATGGGAACTAAAAAGAAAGGTACTTTTGTTGATGGATATAACTTATAATCAATTCCATCTTTTAGCTTGGTTCAGATAATTTTTATTGGTTGATTTTGGGTTCAGTTATGTCAAAGTAACCATGGCATGCTGTCTGTCCTGAAAAGGACATGTATGTACACGTTCTTGTTCTTCATAATCGCCAGATTTATAAAATAATCACTGATTTGCTGTAACCAGGATATTTGAAAATTGTTTGTTGGAGATATATTTATACATTTTGAAGTGAATAAAATTGTGAACAGATAAGTTCTTGAAGACACGAAAAATTCGAGAAGCAGAACAGGCAGCACAAAGATCTAGAATAACAAAGGTACTTGCTACACCTTTTGGGAATCTTTTAGTTTTTTATGTGTTTAGAGTGTTTAGATCCCAATGATGAAAGAACTTTAGCAAGGATGATTAGTGAATCTTAGTGTAGGTTTGTATGGCTTTACTTTTTGTTAGGGTTATATGTTCATGTGCAGGCTGTGATAAGGGTTCGCTTTCCTGATAACCACACATTAGAGGTTGCTTTTCATCCATCAGAGACAATTCAGAGCTTGGTTGACCTTATCAAAAAAGTGATTGCTCGACCAGATTTACCATTCTATTTATGTAAGCATATTTTAATGTAACACTTTTGATCTGTTATATGCTACTGGCTGGATGTTGGTTGTGGAACCAATGCACTGAATGCCTAACATCTGATCATGTTTCAGATACTACTCCTCCTAAGAAGCAAATAAAGGACATGACACAGGATTTTTTCTCTGCTGGTTTCATTCCTGGTGCAATTGTGTATTTTTCGTATGATCTGCCAAAAGGTTAGTGTGTGCTTTCACATGTATGCGTCATTTAATCTTTTGTGTCAGTTGTTCTTAGCCCTATTGTCACACTTATGATCATGCCAGCGCCTAGTTGTAGCAACATAATCTTCTTTACAGTTGTCATTACCATGTCTAATAACTAATTTTTCTATTGACATGTTTAACATCGGCTTAATTTAATGTTTGGCAGGTAATAAACGAGTGTAAGGCTGTTGAATATTACTTCCTTGACATGTTAAGTTCAACTTCGTAGAATTCCCTTGAAAATTTCCACTGAGTTTCTTGTTTTTATTGTTGACTTCTGAATGGTTGATATGCTTAACATTTCCCCCTCTTAATTCCTCCTCAAAATATGATTCACTCTGGTTAATGCCACTTTGAAATGTTTAGGTGATGATGCAGCTGCCAATTCAGCCCCCTTCCTTCAAGATGAGATCATGTCTTTGAAAGGTTTGGAAATCATCGCTGAGCAGCCAGAGCCAGTTCAATCTGCCCCAGAACCTGCTGCTGCCAGAGCAGTACCCTCCACCATTGCTCAAGAAAGGAAGGCATCTGAGAAAAAACCTGCCAAGCCAAAGTGGTTTAAAATGTGATTTGACCACTGCAAAAGTGAGCTTGTTATTCCCTTTTGAGAGGTGTGATTCTCCATCCATATCTCCATAGTGATGTTGAATCTTGGCCTTGTTCCTGTAGGAGAGTTTCAGCATTTGATCTCAACAGTCTTGGACTCCAACAATCTGTCAATTGTAATGCCAGATCATAGGAGAAAGTTGTTAAATGGTGTCTAACTGGTTACACTTTTCATATGACCCTAGTGAAGGATGTTAATACTTACAGGGTTAGATGCGAATATATTGGTGTATTTCATTAATAAAATAAATTAGATAATGTCATCATCATTAGCGAATAAGTTTCTCAAGGGGTTATTATTTCAAGAAATGAAGACACGTAAACCATACATCCATACGATATGGAAATAGATTGCGTTTGTCACGTGGTATCGCTCTATTTGTGGAGCGGCATATGGTTAGGCTTTGATAAGCAAAACAAAAGATAAATTAGATTATATTTTATTTCTTTTTGAGTTTAATCTACTTTACTATGCCCATCCCATATCTAGAATTTGTGGTTGACAAATTGTGCTCAACCACCACCAATTCCATTCCGTGGTTTGGGATTTTTAAAAAAAAATTTTGGTTTTTTCATTAGTTTAAAAAAAATTAATAATTTGTCCCTTTGTACTTCAACCACCTGTCTATGCAAGATAAAAGGAAAAGAAAAATGAATTTGTAATTAAAATTTAATATTTAATATTTTATTTTTTGGTTATAATTTTTTATTTATTTTAATTTAAATAAATACTTTTTGCACTAAGGATGTAAGTGTTTCTTATTGAAAAATTCTCGTCATGATTTGAATTTAAAACATTTATATTAGAGTTTCATTGTCAACTACTTAGATATTGAATTAACATTTGGATTATCACATATCATCATTAGATTATATTTAAAATAATTAACAAGATAAATAAAAATATAAAATAATATCTAAATTTCCTTTATAAAATTAAAAAAATTTATAAAAATATATAAAATAATAGTTCATATTTTAATATAAAAAATGTAATGTATTTTTTTAATGAAATTATTGAAATTTGAAATATAACGACCGGTAGGATATTTTTGGATTTTTATAGTTGACTTGATCACCTCGTGTCAAGACTATCCAATATCCATCTTACCTGGACTCTACTAGTAATCAAGACCGTTCATTCTATTGAATTTCACGTTCATCACGTGCCAAGACAATCTGATCTGCCGATTACGGTTTGAAACATCTGATTTCATTTTTTTTTTTTTTGGGCGTTGTCTCGATCCAGTAACCGTTAGCAAGTGAACCCCTTTTTAATGATCCAGTGACGGTTGCATTAACAGAAATAGGCCCGACAATTGCAATCAAACGACGCTGAAACGATACTAATAATATTTAGGAATAAATAACTTAAAACATGGGACTCAAAATGACATTCCTATTGCTTCTGATATCGTCAGGCGTAGATTAAATAATTTGTATATTTATTTCATATAAAATAATAATATTTTATTTTATATAAAAATCACTTATTATAATTTATATTAATTTAAAAATATAAAAATATATTTTTATTTTATTAATTTTATATATAATTTTTATTAAAAATTTTTAAACTATGTCACTTTGTTAAGGGTTTCTTTGTCATAGAAGGGAACCTTTGATATTGAGCCATCTTTTGTAGTTTTGCAAGAAACCCTTAGCTCCATATTCAATGATAATAATAATCCATTCAAAGAACTTCCTTGAATTTTTTACCTTTTTGGGCAAAAGATTCCAAGATTTTCCATTTGAGCTAAAGGATTATACTTTTCTAACCAAACTTCTAAGGGAATAAAGATGAGCTGGCATCATACAAAATCTGATCTTCACTTCTGAATTAGATCTGCTGTATTATTTCTCAATGACAAAAGAGTCTATATGCCAAAAAATGCAATAATATATTTCATTGGAAGAATATTTTTTTTGTTTTCCACAATACTTGGAAGATGAGGGAACCAAACAAAGAATGGTTAGATAGCTAAAGCAAAGAAAACCTTGGAGGGAAGGTAAACCCCATGTTGATCCCTAACTTTCCTTGCAGCTCTCATTAAGCTTCCTTTTTATCAACCACACACATCTCTCTCTCTCTCTCTCTCTCTCTCTCTCTCTCTCTCTCTCTCTCTTTAAATTTTCTCAACGTATTATAAAATTTAAAATACGATATAAATATATATTAAAAATAAATATAAAATAATATAATTTAAAATTTTAAAAATAATTATTTATAAATTTAATAAAATAAAAAAAATATATTTTATATTTTATATTGATATATATTATAATATATAATTTTTATATAAGACATAATATAAATATATAAATTTTAATATATTAAATTATATAAATACATAAATCGTAAATCTAGTTCTAATTTAATTCTTTTACTTTGTCAAAACATGGTACAAAGATACCAAATATGTTGCAACAACCCTAACCCAAATGGGTTTAGTGACATAGCAACAATGGACATGATTTTAAACCTTAACCGTGTTATTATACTATTAGAATTAATGGTTGCACCCTAATTAGTTGGGGGCATGGGATTATGATAAAAACAATTTGTTTCCAAAAGATTGAAAATTATGGGAAACCTAAGAATAACAAAGTAGATTTGATGAGGTGAGAAAGGCTTGTGAAATGATGCTTTAACACACTAATTTTAATGCAACCAAATGCTTTGAAGATAACATTATTTGGATTTTGTGAAAGAAAAATTATTAAAATTCATTAAAATTTAATACTAGATTAAATGTCAATATCACACTGTTTTATCCTCATCATATACCATGCCAAATTAATTGTCAAAATATAGCAATATAACCCATTAATTTTAAATGATGGAAATTTATATTTTACATTTACCCAAACTTAGAGAAGGGATATTCAAAATTTAGCTTTTTTATTAGGTTTTATTTAAAAATTTTAAAAAATTCAATCATAAAATGTATTTATCAAGCTCGATTATCTTTTGTATTAAATAAGCTATATGATTAATAACAATAATTTATTTACACTAATAATAGATAGAAAGTGCCCAAAAAATTAAAAAAAAAAAAAGAAATACAAAGCTATTAATTAATTATATTTTATATGAAAAAATCACTCTGATTTTTTTTTTGAAAGTCACTACCTAAATAAAACTCTTCAAAGGGTTAAACTCAATTGGCCAGGAACTTTGTTTCCTCTGCCTTCTTTCTCTCCTTCTTCTCTCTTATTTTTAGCCATCTTTGTTTCCTCTGTTTCTCTTATTTCTTTTCCCTTTTTGTTTTTCTGTTTCTCTTTCTCTCCGCATTGCTCTTTGCATGGAAAAGTTTGGTCAAAAACTTTTGATTCTTTGTCTCATGAATTATATTCTCTCATAATAAAAAAAAATTCTTTTTTTTTTTCTTTCAAATCCCTTGTGCTTCTTCAGTTCTCTGTCTCTCTCTCATTGTTTCAAAGTTCCAGTTTTTACCTTCAAATTCACATAAAAGGATAAAAAAGATTTTTTTTTCAGCTTAAATTAGGGTCCTTTCATTAGGTTTTTGCAAGAAACTCTATTGAATTTCTGGCGTCTTATGTTTTTCTTTAGGTCTTGTTTTGTCACCTGAAAAATTGGTTTTCTTGTATTTTGATTACACTTCTATAAATTTGATTCATTTATTCTGGTTGTTGAATCATCTTATTTCTTTCAATTCTTGGCTGAGTTTAGGGTTCTTGATAGAGGGTAATTTTTTTTTTTGTGGGATTTGTTGGTGATTGAAGAATAAAAAAAATGGCTTTGAATTGGGATGATTTTGGGAATTCTTGGAGTTGCAACTGGGATGTAGAAAAAACCCATTTAAGTGGAAGTGGCAACAGTGAATCGAAAGGCTTTTCTGAGGCTGTTAATGATGATATTGTAGCTAGATTGCCTGCAGATCCATTTGGGATGGAAATAAGGTCTACTTTTGCTGCAGCAATAACAGGTTGGATTGAGGGTTTTGAGAATGATTTTGGGTCAGATTTCTGTGTGTTTGGTAAACAAGATGGTGATGAAAAGAAGATTGCTGATCAACATTTGTTTAAGGGTCTAAATTGGGTTTGGAATGGTACCATGAGTTTCCAACAGGAACAAGGTAACTCTAGTTTTTATGGATTTGGTTCCGAAGATGTTGATAAAAAGATTGGTGATCAATCATCTTTCTTTAAGGGTATGAATTGGGTTTGGAATGGCACCATGAGTTTTCAACAGGAAGAAGGTAACTTTGAAATCAACGAAATATCAATCCCAAATGATGATTTTAATGGATTTGGGATTGGTAATGGACTTTCCAACGGAGATTTTCTGTTCAATGATGAAGGTAGAGGATTGGAGGATTGCAAGGGAGTTTTTTGTGATGATAACGAAGGAACTGCTCCAAATGATGCTTTGTTTTTTGCTCTTGGTTATCTTGGTGTTGAGGATCTCCTTGCAGTCGAAAGGGTCTGTAGGTCTTTGCGGGATGCGGTTAGAAGTGATCCTCTTCTGTGGAGGAGCATCTATATTGAACATTCATTGAGTAAAAGGATTACCGATGATGCTCTTTTGAAATTAACTAGCAGGGCTCAAGGCACTCTTGAATGCTTGAGTCTGGTGGGATGCGTAAAGATCACTGATGATGGCTTGAAGCTTGCGCTTGAAAGCAATCCCAGGCTTAATAAGGTTAGTGTTTGCAGTGCAAGCAATATGTTCAATTCTTATACAGTGATTGATTTGTTATAGAATTCGTAGATATAAATATATGTAAAATTCTTGGGTCAGTTTGTAGTATACTTGGGAATTCCATATAAGTTAATTAACTAACACATGGATTGTTCCTTGTCTTTTTGATAGCATTCACTGGATAAAAGTATTTTATAGAGTGGTATTTGTAAAATTCAAAGGCACTTGAGGATTTCAATGGGTGCTAAGATTCTGGTAATTGTGGTGCTATGCTGCTCTAGCCACCACAAAATTGTCTATATTAGTTTCAAAATTTTATAACTGGTCATTTATTGAAATTGATTGTTGTTGAAAAGTCCATATTTTAATCTCCTTGAAACTTCAGAGCTTACTAGAATTTATTGAAGCTGGATTTGACACTGTTTTTCTTCTCTCTTAAGTCAAAGCAAGTTAACAAATTTGCACCTTTTGGATGCAGCTAAGTGTGCCAGAATGTACAAGACTCAGTGTTGAGGGCATTTTGTCCAATTTAAGAGCCTTCAGGTCTGCTGGGTTCCCGGGAATAAAGTACTTAAGAATAGGCGGACGCTTTGGTGTAACAGAGGAGCAATTCAAAGAGTTGAAGTTCTTGCTTGGTGCAGATAAACCAATGCAATTGGGAGCACAAAAACCACAATTTTTTCGTCAGGGGCAGTTGCATCTCATGTGTGATGATGATAGGGCCATTGACATTGAGGTTTGCCCCAGATGTCAAAAACTGAAACTAGTTTATGATTGCCCATCAGAGACTTGCAGAAGAACACATCATGCTGCTCAGTTGTGCAGGGCTTGCATTCTCTGCATTGCACGCTGTATTTGTTGTGGGTGCTGTTTTAAGGATTGTGATTATGAGGAAACATTTACTCTAGATTTGCTTTGTTTTAATTGTTGGAAGCAAATCCTTAATCGTGAAGAAAAGCCAGAAGTAATGGGTGCCTCCTCTTCTAAGCACACCGTCTTTCATCAAGAGACAAGGTATCAGTTCTGTTTTTATGGCTAGCTTAGAAGACATTCTATTCCCTTTGGCTGCAGACTGTGGACAAGACATCTGCACAACCTAGCAGGTGGCTGTTGAATACGTGCATAGATGCCCTAGTAATGAAGTTTGACATGATCCATGCACCTTATGCAGCTTCAAATTGCTACCTTAACTTTGTTGGTTCATGCAGTGAAGAATTGAGGTCACTTCTTTTGATCTTGTGAAAAATCGAGGTTGGTTGGCAGGAACAAGAATGAGATGCTGAAGACAGATAAGCTGGTGAAAAAAAGAACATAAAATGGAAAAAGAAAGAGAAGGTAAAACAAAAAAAAAAAGAAAAGAAAAGAAAAGAATTACTGGGCATGAATAAACATTTCTTAAGGCGGGCTGTTTTTTTGGTGGGAGGACATGAAGCAAGTGTTCAGAATGCTTTCTGTCTGTGTCATTGCATTGTTCTTCATCCAATCCTTGTGAATGAGGCGAAGCAATATTGGCAAGCAGAACAAAGAAAAATGGTCTGGAATCTGGATGGTGTCTGCTCTCCAGTAGCCAGGGAAACAATGCTACATGTTCATCGTAACCCAAGACGCATCAGGAGTAAATCCGTTATTTTCATAGGATCTTGTTGCAAAGATTGGAAGATAACTGTAATCTGATCTGATCAACGGGAGCTCTTATTCTCCAGTCATTGTTCTTCTTTCCCTTTGCATCGAACACCAACATGTCCACCGATGGATTGTTTTTGATGTCAAAACAACAATAACCTATGAAAGTTCACCTTATTCCCTTATGTAATGAATGAATAGTAGGAGACTTTGCAGTGTCCTTTCTTGTCTTTGGTTTCTGACCTGTAGATTATATTTTCTTGGACAAAACAATGCTTTAATCTTTGTTCTTCATGACAGAAATCATTTGCTACTCTTAATTAGCCATTAACTGCATCTAATCTTCGTTTTCATGTTATGCAGTGTGGGCACAAAGGTGAATAAGATCTAGATCTGATGATTTGAATGATGATTTGAATAATATTCATGTAAAATATTAAAATTTATATGTTTTTATTACATTTTACACGAAAATTATATATTATACAGAAATATAAAATTTATTTTTTATATTATTATATTTATATAAAATTATTATTTAAATTTTAAATTATGTTATTTTTAAATTTTATATTCCTAGAGTATTCATATCGTGTCATTGAATATTTAGATTGCCAGGTCGAGGATGATCAATTTTTCTCTTAAATCGAAAGGTTGCTAAATGGACGATTTTTTGGTTAAGTCCATTTGGTCTTTATCCATCTTTAGGCAATGGCATTTCCATTCTGCCAAAGCCCATGAACTGAAAAAATAATTAATACTTAAGCAGCCAAAAAGAAAATTCGCAGTTAAATTAAGAACGGTCGACAGTCGTTGCCTTATTTAAGTCGAAAAACTCATTTTTTTGCTGCCGCCATAGTTAGAACTCGAAGCTCTCTCTTTTTCTCACTACTTTTTTTCAGCAAAAACATCGACCCATGGAGAACGGAGAAATCCCGGAAAACGCCAATGAAATTATGTTTTTTCGGGTTTGGTAATTAATTGTTATTTCTAGTTCTGCGTTTTTATTAATTTTCTTCATTTCTGTTCAGATTGTCCTGGTCCTCAATCGGAGTCCGCGGGTAAATCCGATGCATGCCGAGGTTGCCCTAATCAAGAAGATTGTGCGACTGTTCCTAAGGGCCCTGACCCAGGTTTGCTCTTTCCCTCTTTCCCATCATTATATTTTCTGGGTCTTGTTTTTATTTTCTTTTTCATTTATTATTTTCATGGTGATGGTTTGAGGTTTGTTTGTGAACTGTTTTTTATGGCTAGAATAGAATTTCAGGTTTCTTTTGAAATTTTAACAACTTAGAAATAGCATATGGAGCTTTACTGGAGAAAATAGCATCTGGAGATATCACCAGCATGGTTGTTATATAATCGATTGGAGCTAGAATTTGTTAATAAATATTAATGGAGATGCAGCTCTCGTGTTTTGAATAATAAGAGAATGCTTCAAGGGTTCTAGTATTGTGTGTTTTAGGAAGCTTACACCTGATTTGGGTCCAATAGCTTAGTGCTTTAACTGGATTTTCAATTCTTATAGGAAACTGAAACTAGTATAAGATGATTTCGAATATTGTCTTCTCGAAATTTGCTGTAAGTTGCATATGCCAGTGCATTGGTTCTTATCTATCTGAGGGTTTTGACTTTTGTCTCTGATTATCACCCTTTAAACCAGCTCTTTTTGAACTATGAAGGCTGTCTTGTGTTTTCAACGTTCTTGTAATTTCTTTTAACTATTTGCCACATCTTCTTCTTTTAAATTTTTATAATGAGTTCACATATAATTGCCTTAACTGTCTAAAGCTTGGCAGTTGTAATGATGCATTTGACAATTAGTTAATTGTCTTAGGTTTTACCTCATATATTAAAGAGCAACTGTTTAAAGTGAACATATATGCCATAAATGAGAACTGATGAATTTGTTTTGGCCTATGTAATTTGCCTCTCTCCATTTTGGTTTTTATATTGCCTTTTGCTTTTTCCTCTCTTCTATTTTATATGTGGCATATGTGGGTGTTGTATGCAAGGGTTATTGACTATCTTATGGCTAATCACATATTCATGACGGTTTATAAAACTTCAAGCTCTTTTGCTTCTGTCCTAGCTTGACCATGTTATCTGTCATATGAATTGATTACTAACATATTAATATTTAATCCATTACATTCTGCTGACTTGCTTGCAATTGCAGAAAGAATGGCTGCTGTCAGGCATAAGATACTGGTTTTATCAGGGAAGGGAGGAGTTGGCAAGAGCACTTTCTCTGCCCAACTCTCATTTGCACTAGCAGCAAAGAATTTCCAGGTGGGTCTACTGGATATTGATATTTGCGGTCCAAGCATTCCAAAAATGCTTGGCCTAGAAGGGCAAGACATTCACCAGAGCAACCTTGGCTGGTCTTCTGTTTATGTGGAGTCCAACCTTGGGGTAATGTCAATTGGATTCATGCTCCCTAATCCTGATGAAGCTTTCATTTGGAGAGGAGGACCACGTAAAAAGGGGCTCATCAAGCAATTCGTTAAAGATGTATATTGGGGAGAGCTCGATTTTCTGGTTGTTGATGCCCCACCAGGGACCTCTGATTAGCATATCTTAATTGTCCAGTTCCTTCAGGCTACTGGTATAGATGGAGCTATCATTGTCACCACGCCACAGCAAGTCTCTTTGATTGATGTGTGTAAAGAAGTTAGTTTCTGCATAAAAGTGGGGGTATCAGTTCTTGGAGTTGTTGAGAACATGAGCGGCTTTTGTCAGCCATTGACAGATTTCAGGTTTTTGAGGATGACTGAGATGGGTGAACATACTGATCTCACTGAGAAGGTTATCGAGTATATGAGGGAGAAAGCACCGGAAATGCTAGATCTCATTGCTGCCAGTGAAGTCTTTGATAGTAGTGGTGGTGGTGCAGCAAAAATGTGTACAGAAATGGGAGTACCATTCCTCGGAAAGGTGCCATTGGATCCACAGCTTTGCAAGGCAGCTGAAGAAGGTAAATCTTGCTTTGCTGAACAGAAGTGCAGGGTAAGCGCTCCTGCATTGAAGAATATTATTGAGAAGCTGATGGCAAATTATTGGCGTGAAGAAATGTCTGTGGAACAGTAGCCTAGGGTGAACTAATGTTAGGAGATCTTTGGGGAACAGAAATTTGTTTGCATGTTATGTAATATTCTTTCCTCATTCATAATTTTCTGGAAGTTCTGTGGGGTACAACACTTGAGTTGTAAAAGTTCAACAATCTATAGTCTGCACACTGTAACTTTACAAATTACAACTTTAATTTTTTTATTTAATTCTGTATTTACTTTTCATAAATTATGCTTAAATTCATAATACCATTAAATTGAGGAATTGGGGATGGAGGTGTTGATAGGATCACTCACCCACTACAACAGATGTATTGGTGCTTGTCAGTACATACATTTATTCCCCTACAATCTTCAAGTTTATGGAGGGTTGGATTGTGGTTTTAACCGGTTTTATGCCCTCAGGCTTCATCATTTGGTTTACAGCAGGTTACCAATCAACAGTTAAACTAGAGCAGGCATTAGATCGTGGTGCTGATCCTCTGGCCATTAACACCACTGATGCAGCTACTTCTTGTGAAGTCCTTCCTTTGGGAATGAAGTAGACCTCTGGAGATGGTATGTTTTGTTTTTAATTCGAGTGAAAAGCTTCCAAGGTTTCTTCTTCCTCTCCTTCTTTTCAATTTTATATTTGGAACTTGATCAAAATTTCAAATTGTGCTATGAATCTGTTTGGAGTAACTGGTATCTGGTAAAAATTTTTTGCTTCGTTTCACTTTCTGATTATAATTTGACTGTCAAGATTCTTTTTACTTTTATTAAAGCTATTTGTCTTATCAAGGTCATAAACATTTGAAGCCTGTCATGATTCTTGTATGGCAGGAAGTGAAGGCTACCCTTATTACGATGGGATGTTATATCAGTCAAGCATAGGGGACTACACCAGAAGGAACGTTAGCGATGGAAATGCAGATGCAACTAAGGAAGCAATTGAGTTAAGTTCGGGTGTCAAACCAAACAAGCATTTTGGATAGAGGATGACTACAGGTTGTCTGGAGTCTTGACAAGGACACCCCTTTAAGAAATTATACTCTCCGCCTTGATGAGGCCATTTGAAGTCCCTAACTCGCTCCATTTCCTATAAGTAAATTGCAAAATTGTTTATCAGATATTACGAGACAAGCCTAAGGATTCGCTATTGAGTTTGTACCTTTACAATGAGGCTGAGTGCAGAGCTGTTGGCACTTGACACTGCAGATAAAACATTGTTCACAGAAGATGATATCCATGATTTTCTTACTTGCAGTGGCTTAGCATGGTTAAGAGAGAGAAATGGATAGGCATCCATTCTTTGGATGATCTCCAATGTACAGATCAGGGTCTAGGCCAACTGAAATTTTGTTTTTGATGGCCGCCGGTACTCTTTCTATCTATTACTCTCTCCAAATTACTTATGTTCAAACTTTCTCTATACAAATCACTTGATAATATAATTATAATTTTATCTTGTGTTTTATAGTTCCAGGAAATATAAATAAAAGACTGAAGCAGAGGAGCCGTTATCCATGGGAAGAAAAAGAGCTGATAGGCTTCTACCTCTTTTGTGCTTGTGTTTATTTAAAAAAAAAAAAATTCAGTATTATGTGATTGTTTAAAACTCTGTAAAAGCTTATTGTGCGTCTATTGCTGTACTTGGTCCCTCCTTGTGTTATTGTTGTTTGTATGGATTTATTGTGAGATTTTTAACTTGCAATGCATTATTTTAATGTATGGACTAATTTATGTTTAATATTTGTGAGGTGCTAAAGTTAGATAATAAAGAAGTATTATTATTTTTATTATTTTATTATTATAAAAAGCTCTTGGGATTTTTTATTTTCATAAAAAAATTTTTAATCACTACATGAAAATTATTTATGTTACTTATTTGATAATTTTGTCAAAAAAATATATATATATTTGCAGTTGCTTTAGCAGTTGATGTGAAAAGCTTCATCATTTGGTTTAGAGTTGTTACCAGTCAACAGTCAACAGTCAACAATTATAGATGTGGTCCCCATTTTACTTGCTACCCAATCCCAATGTCACCAATGTAGTTTCCCCGAAATTCCAGATCTCAGCTCCCTATAACTTCCCTTTGACCATTACCGACAACTCTTTTTCTTCTGGGAAAATGGCAGAAGCACTTGTTTCTGCAATTATAGAGCAGCTAGTAAATGTTGTTGCTGAATAAAGTTGAATTGTATGGTTAATCGCCCATCAATTTTCTTTCCCTAATCAATCAATTAATCTCTCTCTCTCTCTCTCAAAATGGCCGAAGCACTTGTTTCTTCCATCTTGGAGCAACTTACAGCTATCACCATTGAGAATGCGCGGCAAGAGCTGAAGTTGGTGACAGATGCTGATGTCGAAAACCTTGAAAGCAATTTTAAGGCCATCCGCGATGCGGTTGAAGATGCAGAGGAAAAGCAAATTGTGGAGAAAAACGTGAAAGGTTGGTTAGATAAGCTCAAAGAAGTGTCTTATGACATGGAGGACGTGTTGGATGAGTGGAGGACTGCACTCTCCAAGTTACAAACAGATCCTGAATTAGATGTAAGTGCTTCTATTCCCAAGAGGTTGAAAACTTCCTTAATTTCATGGGTTTCTTCTTTTTGTCAAGTTCCTAGGCATCATGACATTGCTATCAAAATAAAAGGAATCAATGAAAGGCTAGATCACATTGCTAAGGAGAAAGATAGATATCATTTGACAAAAAGAGAAACCAAACAATTTAGACGAGTAGAGAGCACATCTTTTATTGATGTGTCCAAGTTACATGGTCGAGATGAGATTAAAAAAGAGATAGCGGAGAAATTGTTGAATGGGACTAGTGAAGAAGGCTGCATTCAGACCATCTCTCTAGTAGGGATGGGAGGGATCGGAAAAACAGCTCTTGCTCAATTGATTTTTAATGATGATCAAGTTCAAGCACACTTCCACGATGTAATTTGGGTGTGTGTCTCGGACACTTTTGATCAAAACAAAATTGCGAGAGCAATATTAGAAGGCCTCGATCAAAATTCACCTACCAACCTCCGAAATACAAGTCCCTTACAACATGTTCTGACCAAAATTTGTGAAAAAATCAAAGGTTCAAAATTCTTGCTTGTTTTAGATGATGTGTGGACAGACCATGATGAAAAGTGGGAGCCACTAAAAGCTGCTCTTCAACAAGGCACGTCTGGAAGTAGGATTTTGGTGACTACTCGTATAGAATCAGTTGCCACTGGGATGGGATCCTCTCAATCTCAAGTGTTTCGTTTGAAGGAATTATCTGATGAAGTTTGCTGGTTAATACTTAGTCAATTGGCCTTTGTGGGAAAGGGAAATGAGTTGCGTGAAAACTTGGAGGGTATTGGAAGGGAAATAGCAAAGAAGTGTAAAGGTTTACCACTTGCTGCTAAGACTCTGGGAGGTTCATTGCGGGAGAAAAATACTAGGAATGAGTGGCAAATTATACTTAACAGTGAGATATGGACATTAAATGTTGCACAAGAATACATTTTCAAACCTCTCTTGCTAAGTTATTATGATTTGCCCTCACAAGTAAGATCATGCTTATTGTATTGTGCAATCTTTCCCAAAGATTTTAGTTTTTGGCCTACTGAATTAATTAAGGTTTGGATGGCACATGGTTATCTAAAGTCTAAGGAGAGTTCAGGGATGGAAGAAGAAAAAGGTGGTGAGTACTTCAACTACTTAGCATCTCGTTCTTTTTTCCAAGATTTTCATAAAGATAGTCATGGCAAAATAATTGTATGTAAGATGCATGACATGGTACATGATTTTGTCCAATATTTGACAAATGAAGAAATTGTGGGAGTGGAGGTTGACAGCAGTGAAAATGTGAGGCTGGATTTACCTTCCAAAAGGAATCATCATTTGAGGGTAAATATTGCAGAAGGGGGTCAATTTCCTGTGTCTATAGAATGCATAGAGAAACTACGGAGCCTTGTAGCTGATGGTGAAACGTGTGATGTAACTGGTGAAGCCTTGCAAGCCTTCTTCAAGGGAGCGAAACGTCTAAGATTATTGGATTTTTGCATGGGTAATGTGCGTTCTTGCGCAAATGTAAAAGAAATTCCAGATGAAATAGGGATGTTAATTCATTTGAGATACCTTAATTTGGGTTGCTGTGAGACTTTAAAGGAATTGCCCGAAGTAGTGTGTGAACTGCATAATTTGCAATACTTGGATCTCTATGGATGTATAAATCTTGAGAAACTACCAGAAGGTATAGGGAAATTGATCAAGCTGAGGTATCTTGGTACTGATGGTTGTAAGAGCCTAGAATACTACCCAAAAGGGATTGGGAGATTAACTTCTCTGAGGCATTTAACCAGAGTCATAGCGAGAGTAGATGGCAATCACGCCAAAGAATTCAGTGTTGGAGATCTGGAAAACCTGAACCTCCTTCGTGAATATCTTTATATGGAAGTGGTGGGAAATGTGCTAGATGTGGAAGAGGCTAAGAGAGCCAAACTTCACGAAAACGAACATCTCAACTGTCTGATTATATTAGACATAGGGCATGGACCGCGTGTTCGCGAGGAAGACTATATTCAAGCCTTAAACGCACATCCTGGCTTATCCATAGAGTTAGCATGGGCGCCGGTACTCTCTGTCTATTACTCTCTCCAAATTACTTTTGTTCAAACTTTCTCTATACAAATCACTTGATAGTATAATTATAATTTTATCTGGTGTTTTATATTTCTAGGGAGTATACATGCAAGACTGAAGCAGAGGAGCTGTTATCCATGGGAAGAAGAAGAGATGATAGGCTTCTACCTCTTCTGTGCTTGTGTATATTAAAATAATAATAATAATAATAATAAGTATTATGTGATTGTTTAAAACTCTGTAAAAACCTATTGTGTGTCTATTGCTGTCCTTGGTCCCTCCTTGTGTTCTTGTTGTTTGTATGGATTTATTGTGAGATCGTTAACTTGCAATGCATTATTATAATGTATGGACTAATTTATGTTTAATATTAGTGAGGTGCTGAAGTTGTTTTTTCTTCTTATATATATTAGTTTTATGTAATTTTTATCTCTAAAAATTCATCTTAATAAATAATTTTTTGAACTATGATAATAATAAAAAAATATTAATAATTTAATTTTGCTCTTGGTATAGCATAAGTAAATTTTGATAATATTTTATAATAATGAAAAATACTAACAATTTAATCTGTATTTAAAAGAAAGGGTGAATTTCATGTATGATCTCTAACATTTTATTTTGATTTCATTTTTAGTCTTCAACCTTGGAAAATTTTCATTTGAGTTTTCAACTTTTAAACTGGTTTCTTTTTTGTCATTCCTTTAAATAATTTAGTTAATTTTGACAGATGTCCATATATATATATATATATATGTATGTATGTATGTATGTTGCAGCATACAATCCTTCCTCTTGCAAAGAAGACATGATTGTGGCTTTTACCTCTTCTTACTTGTAATTAATTATGTAGTAAAACCTATTGTTTATGTTAGCTGATTGCTGTCATTGGAAATCTGCATTGGTATGATTTGTTCTATGCTTGTCTTATGGATGAAGTTAATGTGTATGATGTATAACTTGATCATCTTGCTTTAAAATTATAGTATTGCTACTATATTTTATCGTGTTGACTAATTTACGTCTAAGATTATTGAGGAGCTAATTTACATCAGCTTGAGGCATTTTTGAGAATTGGATTCACACTAACCTCTATAGGCTAACGCTCTGATGAACATTGAAGTTGCATAATCGAAGAACATCAACTAATCAAAGTTATAATTACCATTAAAAGAGCAGGTGAGAAAAAAAATTAAATGAGCCCATCCCTCTGTATTATAATCATCTTCATGACTTTATCCGACATCAGAACATCAAACAATCTACATAGCAACTATTAAGCATCTACATTTCTCAAATTCCTTCAGGCAGCTTTTAGACCAATAGAACATCAAGCATCTGTTGTTAAACAACTTGGAAGAATATTATTAGCAATGGGAACCACACAAGAAAAGCTTTAAGGATACTTGGAAACAACCATGAATTGAACATATAAAGCAGCAAAACCATCTTTGAAATTCTAAAATGTCTGACTATACTTATGATCTAAATCTAAAAGCCACATATTCTCCAACTTAACATCAAAAACTTTTATAATGTTAAACATCTGGTCCTTAAAAGTTCTTTTTTTTTAGGACAAATAAGATGGTTTCAAACATCAGAAAGTTGCCATCAATAATGCAAAAGACATGCAAATTCACAGCCTGTCCAGCCTCACTCCAAGTCATAAGATCCTGCAACAGCCAAAGGAAAAACAAAATCAGAACCATTACAACAGCAGTAAAGGTCATAGTTTATCTTCATCATAAGGCCTGAATTCCAAAAAGTATCAGTGCAAAAGTCACTGCCCTTAGAAGGTATTACATATACTGCTTTCTGTGAAGTATCATAATTGCATTCGCCATGTAATCGAAAATGAATGAAAATACCAAACAAAAGGCAAAACTCAATTGTGAATTCTATCTTGACGAGGAGAGCGATGAACTGCAGGCATTTTTACTTCTAAGCAACACCCTCATGAAATAGATGGTGGATGGACACAGCGTCATGATAGTAATTCTGAACAAATCAGACCAATAGTAAGCACCAACTTTTTAATGTTTTGGTAAGGATTAGTAGCTTGCTCTTGGTCTGATTTGTTCTCAATTTCATGTTAATACTCAAATCAACTAAATCAGCAACACATTATAAACTACCAGTTAATATTAATTAAAGAACTTAGTAGGCACCACATCTCACATAATTAACATTGCACGATCAAATAACAGGAGAACAAATCAAAGGTAGAGTGCATTAGTAAGATAATGTAGAAAGGAACCACACTTCACAATTAGTTCAGACAGTTCAGCAGCAGACCAATGTGACCTAATGAACGCTAGAGCAAGATACTATACTGCCTCACCGTAGATAAGTAACCATAGCCTTTTCAAAAAGATAATGTAATTCTTTTTCCTGATAACAGCTGAATCAGCTAAACCACATAAAACATTGGTTAGACACATTTCCCCCTAAGGCAGCTTCTTAGTCTCCGCATCATGACATAAAAACATTGCTGAAGTGAGCAAGAACAGGGTACAATCTCAACAAAGATAAGGAATCACAACTTTTTAATGACAACCTAAATGTCTCTCACTAATTACCGCCAAATTAGCAATATGTTATAACAAACAAACATCCACAATTCTCAAAAAAATGCAGAAGATAAAAAAAGCAACCTCCCTTTTTAACATAAGGAAAGCAGTATCCATTTTGTGCCAAAAAACTCAAGTGATGTAAGCAGTGAAGATTATCAAATGAACATATTAAGCAAGGAAGTAACAATGAATGCAAATGCCATGTAAAATATACAGGTAATGGAAATTACCATCATTCAAGCAGCCGTCATGGCCTAAATGGATTCATAGCTAGAAGCATGTTCTGTCCACCAGGCAGGTATGCCATATTAGGAGACCTAGCAAGAGTGCAGCAATTTCCCTAGATGCGTCAATCCCTCCATCAATTTTCTTTCACTAATCAATCAATTACTCTCTCAAATGGCTGAAGCACTTGTTTCTTCCATCTTGTAGCTTTGTGATTTTATGTCTATTGTCTTTCCTCCTTAAATTAATATCTAAAACTTTCACTTTTTGTAGAGAATAATTTTTTTTTCTTTTGTTGAATCATAGAGTTTGAATGAGAGTTAGTTTTATGTTGATAGATGTATGATATTATAACTAGATTTTTAAAAACTATAGGATGACATGTTTTTAATAGATGCCTAAAAAATACGTTTTAGAATCATCCTAATATAATTTAAATTTATAACTCTAATCAAGTTTACATAAAAAATGTATATTTAAATATGAAAAAATAGGTTGAGATTAAATACTTAAAATAATATATTAAAATAGTATATGTTATTTGGCATTCAATTATATCCTTTATATATAAATGTGCGAACTTAAAAAATATTAATAGTGATGAACCTAAATACCTTTATAAAATTTTAAATTAAAAAATTTATCTTTAAATATATAACTTTAATTAATTTATTTAAGTTTAATGTAAATCAACTAAAATTAAAAATAGAGTTTATGAAAAATTAAATACTTAAAATTTTAAAATTTTAGTTTAAAAAATTTTAAAAGTGATTGACTAAAATATTTTTAGTTAATTTTTTTATAGATTTTAATTTAAATAAAATTTTTATTATTAGACTAAAAAAATGCTAAAAGTTATTGACTAAATCCTTTATAAAATTTTAATTTCAAAAATATTAAAAATAATTTATTAAAATACCATTAGTAATTTTTTTATAAATTTTAATTTAAATGATTTTATTTTTACTATTAAACTCTTTTTATAAGTAAAATGATCTTTTATATCAAATGAAAATGCAAATAAAACAATATAAAAGCTTAATGCGAATAAGAATAAAATAATAATATGAAAATTGTTTCTTTAATTATTGCAAAAACAATTGTATATGCAGTTTATGTTGATAAATAAACTCATTAAAAATAATCATAATTAAGTCATTTAAACATATATTTTTTTATTTTTTGCCTTTCAATTTTTTGTTTTAATATATTAACTATATATGTATGATAATGATTTTATTATTTATATATTTTATGAATTGGTTATTTAATCATTCATAACATAATTAAATATTTTTAATCCCTTGAAATAATTTTTTAATATATTATTCTTGCGCTTTGGTATGACATTTATAATTAATTTCTCTTTTGTGTTTTTTTTCTTTTAGAATTTTATAATTGTTATTCCTAGTAATAAAAATTAATATCAAATCAAATGCAAATAAATTGCACACACTTCACCAATAATTAGTACTATGCAAATCATTGAATACTTTAATTAGACTTTCCACCTGTAGAATTAAATAATTCAAGAGATAGTGAAGCTATCGATAGTTCAAGATTGGGTTGTTAAATTGCCATGAAAATTTTTTACCTTGATTGAAACAATAATTAACTTAATTTTCTCTCAACTTTTATCTTAATATATTTATATATGATTAATTTATATCTCAAGATTATTTAATCTTTCTCAATTATATTAAATTACTTACTTTTTTTTGTCATCCAAGTAATTGAATGGCCTTATGTAAATTATTTTAAGAAAAAAATTATAAAGTAAAGCAAAGTAAAATTAATTGTTTTTTGTGAATTCTTTTGAGGTTTGACAAAATTTATTGGAGCTATCTTTTAAATGTTTTTATGCCTAAATTATATTCATTTATGAAAATTTATGTTTTTAATGCTGAATATGAAATAATTGTAAATTGTATAGGTATTACATAACAAGTTTGTTATTAATCTTATAATTGACATTTTCTTAATTAAACATGATAAGTACCAAGATTAGAATTCTATTTTATTTTATTTTTAAAATTTTGTTTTTTAAAATTTTTATATAATAAAATTTTTTAAATAAAAGAAATTTTAAGTTTTTAATTGATAGAACATAAAATTATATTTAATTAATGGTAGCATCAATAGAAAATCATCTTAAGTAGAAAAATTAGATGAAAGATTGATTGGTTATACAGAATTGCATCACTTCCATATGACAAAGAAGGTCAATATCATATGATGTTCAATGAAAAATATACAAATGTATTGGTTTCAAATTTTTTTAAGATTAATATAAAACTCTTTTATTTAGAAAAATTTTGTATACCCATTCATTTTCTTCTTTATGTTAGTTTAAGAATATTCAAATTATATCAAATTTTTAATGTTGCCATATTAAGTAATATTTGTTAAAAAGAATTGAAATTTATTGAATTAATTATCACTATTACATTTAATATAAAAATATTATTATAAATTATAATTTAACTAAACTTAAAAGTGATTTAAAGGCAATAATTAGCAAAATTTACTTGATAAATATTTATTTAATTATTAGTATTTTTATCATTTGGAATTTTGACTTTTCATAATTTGGAGTTGGATTTTAGGCCTAAGATCAACGACTAATTAGGTTAAGTCAAATTTTATCATCTACTTATATTCATAGTATACTTAATTATTTACTTATACAACCAAGCAAATTTGATCTAATAATTGTTGCATGTTTTTCTTTTATTTAAAATGTTGGATTTAAATCGTCCTAAATCCAAATAAAAAAATATATACTAAATTATTTATAATTATAGTTTCATTTTAGAAATGCCTTTAAAATTAATTAACTAATTCAATCACAAAAATAATAAAAATAAGACATTGAAATTTTAAATAAGAAACTTTTAAATTTTTATGGAAGATGAATAAAAAATATTAGATTTTGATAGAATTATTATTTCAATTTAGATTTTGGTTATGTTCAATCATTTTAAGTTTCAAATAACTACTAAGTTGTTGACTTTTAAAATCAATTGAAATTTAGTCAAGTCCGTTCATTTTTATAATTATGTGTATTATATTTTTTAATTAAATTAAATTTTAAAATAAGTAAAAATTTTATTTATATTCAATTTAAGTTTTTAATTGTTTTAAGTTTAAATTAATTAATCAATGTTATTTTAGTTATATTTTATAACACTGATGATAAATTTTAAAATAGAATGAGAACATAATATAATGAAAATTTGAGTTAAAAAAAGATGAAAATACTAATAATAATCTAGAAGAAAATTCTTATGTTTAAGTTTTGCAGAGGTTAAAAGATAAATCTTCTTTTGAAGATTTTGAAATCCATATCACAACAATGTTAATCTAAATCAAATAGTTTATAATCTTTCATTTGTTGATCAAGTTACTGTTATATAAGTTGAGAGAAACAATTTAAATATGTCATTTAAAAAGGATATCATAGTTCATACTCATTCAAGAAGATATTATAAAGTTAAAAATTATTTGAGTTGTTATGACCCCTTATAATATATTTTACTCTTTCCAAATGAAAAAGTTGATAAGTGTCAAAATATCAAAAAATTCATTTTAAATGTTGGTAATAACAATAAAGTAATAATTAAAAATATACTATACTTTTGTTTAGTAGAAATTTTTTTTTATGGAGAATACAAAGTTTATTATTGTGAATTTAATATTTTTTAAAAATGTGATCTGTTTAATTTTATAAATTTAATTTAGTAAATTTATTCTCATTACTTTTATCACATAAAAAACAAAATTTTACCCAAAATTATATACTTAAATATAGAAATATAAGGCAAAGTTTATTACTTCCATTGGTGACAAAACATTTCAAAATTTTCAATCTTTTACATATAATTGTACTTCGTTAATAGGTATGAAAACATATATACTAATAATTCAATCAAATCATTAATAAAATTGATCTTAATATGTACTATTTTATCATGAACTAAAAAATTTTAAAAATGTCTTAAAAATGTTGACTTAGTGTATATTGTATGCATTTATTTAATTCAATTTTAATATTTGTATTAGTATACAAAGTTATGATTTTAACTTATTATTATATATTAAACTATTGATAGTAAATTAAAAATATTTACTCATGTTTTTCAAGTCATTTACACTTGATTTTTTTTTCTTTTCTATCTTAGAATTACATTATCTAGCAGACATTTGTAATTATTTTCTTTTTAGATATACATAAATAAATGATAATATAGTAGTAGATAATTAATAACTTAATAATTAATCATTAAAAACTTAAATGTAATCAATATAACTTAGAACTAATTATGCATAACTCAATAGTAAATTAATAATAACTTAACAATAAATTAATGATAATTTAATAGTTAATAGTTGATAACTTTTAGTAAAATTAATAATACACTAATAAATGCATAATACTTTAATTGTAAATCAATTGTAATATAATTATAAATGCATAAAGGTATAGCAATAAATCAATGATAACTTAACAAAAAATAAGTGATAATTTAATAATTAATTATTGATAATTTAATAATAAATCAATGATAATTTAATAGTAAATTAACAATAATTTAATAGTAGATCGATTTCATTTTAATAGTAATTAATTGATAGTAGTAAATAATAAATAATTTAGTAGTAAATCAACTATAAATTAATAGTAAATAATTGATAATTTAGTAGTTGATCATTGAAAACTTAAAAATAAATCAATAAAACTTATTACTAAATTAGTAAAACTTATTGCTAAATCATCGATAATATAATAGTTAATCGATGTTAACTTAATAGTAAATCATTGATAATTAGTAGTATTTAATTATTTAGTAGAAAATCACTAATAATGTAATGATAAATTATTAATAACTTAATTGCAAATAAGTGATAATTTAGTAATAAATTACTTAATTATTAATAATTTTTTAGTAAATCATTGATAAATGAGTAGAAAATTAGTTATAACTTTATAATAAATAATCAATAACTTAGTATTAATTACTAACAATCACTACAAGAAAATGGCGTTTTAGTGACTATTCACTTACAAACATTGCTAGCTTTCGTGTTTTTATAAAACGCTAGGCGTTTATTATCAAAATGTCACTAAATATTCAAATAGCGGCGTTGTTACTTATAAACGTCACCCAGAACTTCATATCAGTGGCGTTTCTCGACTAAAATACCTTGAATAATCTTGCCTTAAAAAATTCAGTGAATACTAAATGTGTGTTTTTGGCAGACAACTTCTTTAATAATTAGATCAAAAAATTTCACAGGCTTATTGAAGTCGTTTTTGTTTAAAAACACCTTTAATAAATATCATATCAAAATGTTTGGATCATATGGATGTTAACCATAGGATTGTAAGTTCGATCCCTCCCTTTAGCCTTTTTTGGGTTTTTGTAGTGATTATTTGTAATTAATTATTATCGGTGTTTTCTTGCAAAAAACGCCTTCATCAATTACTTTAAAAAATTTTGTACAAAATATTGAAGGTGTTTTTCACAGAGAAACGCTCTTAATAAACCATAAAAAAATATGGAACCGATTCTTGAAAGTGTTTTTAGTCGAACTCGCCTTCTACACTCCAATGAATAAATTTTTGTTGTGATTATTAAAGACAGTTTTTGTCAAAAACGCCATCAATAATCCATAGACAAAATTTTGAACTGATGGTTGAAGGCTTTTTTAGGGAAAAACATCTTAAATATTCTAGATGATAAATTTGTAGTGGTCAGATTATTAAAGGCAGTTATATCCAAGAACGCATTTAATAATATTTTGTTAGGGAATATTGAAGGCATTGCCCATAGGAAAATGTTGTTCATAATCCATTCAATTAAATTTTAATTGGTATTATTAAAGGCATTTGTTATCGAAAACGCCTTTAATATTTCACACAAATGTTTGCTGGGATTATTGAAGGCGGTTTTGCTAAAAAATTGCCATTAATATTTCAGACCATAAATTTTATTGTTTGGATTAATGAAGGAGGTTATATCCAGAAATGTCTTCAATAATATTCTATTAAGTATTATCATGGCGTTACCCATAGAAAAACGCTCTTCATATTCCATTCCGTTAATTTTAATTCATATTATTGAAGGCGTTTTAAAAAAAAAAAAAACACCTTTATTAATCCATACAAAAAAGGCGTAATGGATTCTTGAAGGCATTTTTCTTTCCAAAATACCTTTAATATTTCGCACAAATAATTGGTGTGATGATTATTGAAGGCGATTTTGATTAAAAATGCCGTTAAAATTTTCTGTTAGGAATGATTAAAGGGGTTTTCTTACTAAAAATACCTTTATTAATCTCATCAATTGGCCAAATTTGATATTGTATATGTCAAATCAGTTGTAGGTTTATGCCCAAAAAACGTTTGCTGTTAGTTGTAGGTTTATGCGCAGAAAACATTTATTGTCAATTGTATATTAATGCTCATAGAACATTTAGTTTTTATATGTGATACTACGAATTATATTTTAGAATTTACATAATAAACATTGTTATATTTCAATAAATTGACACACATCCGAAATTAAAACTAATAATGTTGCCATATTAATATACTTTTATGAAATAATCGTACTCAATAATTTATTAAGTACACATAGTGTATCATATTAAGTATAATAATAATATTAAACTAATACCCTTATGTACAAACTTAAAGTTTTCATTCAACATGGCATGTTCAAAATAATATAACAATTCGTTCATTATATATTTGACATTCAACCAACAATGTCTAACCTGAAGGTTTATCAACATTAATAAATGATAATACATATCACACCATATTTTACGGACTTCATCCAGTTCCTATTTCATGAAGCTTTCTTTACTCTCTCACTAAAAAAAAATCAGAAGTAAATGCTAAGAAATGAGAACATAATGTACTTTTTTATTTTTTTGAAGATATAACGAGTTTATGAAATTTATACTGACCTTGAATGGTGTGGTTATAAAATTATCTAGCATTATCTCCTGCATAAAACGAATGACATAATATCCATATTCAGTATTACCGGGTTCACGAGGTACCTGAAAATTAATAGTTGAGTGGGTTTTGAAAATATTTATCTATATAAACTTAGCATAAAAGAATATATTTCATATTTATCAATAATGACACTAATTTCGGTTTCTTTATCTTCTTATTGAATGTAGATATTACCCTAAATTGAAAAGAAAAAAATTATTTAATACATAAATAAAATTACTTATGAAGAAACAGAAGATATATAAAATAATAAAGTGTAATACCTCTTTATAAAAGTTTCACTATCGATGTTAGGCATCACTGTTGGATTAACGAAATTAAGAAAATATAGTGTTAAAGATTTGGTGTCAATCACAATAAGCACCCAATAACGACTGTAAAATAATAACAATGATATACTCAGATTACACATCAGATCAAATTAAAGTAAGATTGGAGTAATTAAGTTTGGAATATAGTTTACTGCGGATTATATAGGAGCAAATAATAATCAGTCGGTGTTTTCATGCATAGGATCACATGATTAACACGATACGCGACTATCCCACTTTGCTCACTTATGAAGTTGGGATCAATGAATCAAAATTTGTTGATCAACTGTCTTTTCTTGAGCTTTCTATATAGGAAGTTGCATGATAACAATCAACACTGCTAGTTAGTATTACATCTTAATATGGATTACGACATATTGAATATGTATATTTGTATTAATAAGCTAACCTCATATAAGCAACGATCTTAGCAGTTGATAGCTCATCTAATTCATAAAATTCTTTAACCTCCTCCACATCCAATGAAAGAAAATGACGGTTTATCAAATAACCTTTTCTCAAATTCAATGGTTATAAAGTTTCCTCCAGAAAAAGGATTTAGTAAATATTTCAAAACTCATCTATTAAAGCCTGAGCAAGGGTCATACTGTGAGTCCGAACATCTTGCTATAATATATAAATATAATATAAGTATTAAAACCAAATCAGTCAATATAATAAACAAATTAATATTAAAATTATAAATAATATCATACTTCTTGAGTGGTAGCAGAGGATGGGTTCGCTTTCTTACTTGCAATGGAAGCTTCTCGTATAGGGATGATATTGTCAGACCGATGAACTGGCATATTATGCTACATTGCAGCCAACACGGACTCCAAAGCAGTGAGTCTTTGCTGTTGGTAATTAAGATGTTGCTTCTGGTCATCAATTCGTTACTGTTGTTGCTCAATGATTGCTTCATATTGTGTGTTTCTCATTCGTGAGATTTTTTATTGATTACCAAAAAACTTGGATGGTAAGATAAATTTACCATCCCCACGAACCCGACCAAGCCTTTCTTTAACGCCTAATGCTAAAGATAAAGGATCTTTGTCATACTGAGTTGCTAGTTCATCAGATTAGACTTTGATAGCATAATTATCCTGAAAGATAATAATAACATAGGCTGTAACAATAAATCTATACAACCTAGTATACACTTATGCATACAACCACATACCAATTATACATTATATTAAAAAAGTAGTTATACATACAATCTTTTTTGCTATTTTCTTGGTTACTTCATCTACAAAAGATCCATCTTTCTATAGATGTTCTTGTTTTCAGACATTTCATCTAAAAAATTTTGTGCTAAAGCTCACTAATTTTATTAAATTACCATAATAAAAGAATTAGAATGTGTGAAATGAATGTTCATAAATATTCATTAATGAGTATAAAACAAGTGTGTGAATACATACAAGCTTATACTTCACATTTACATATTTTTTCTTGCTGTCCGATGGTGATATTGTTGTTTGGCTTGAATGTCCCATTGTTGTTCTTTGATTTTTTATAAAATCAAGAAATTATGTCAATCACATATGAAGATCAAAGGCTATATTGCATAAAGACTTATAAACTATTTTTTTGGTAATGGGTTTACGTACTGCGAAATCTTTTAAAAGCTGATTTTGAACAAAATTTATCCAATTTTTAACACTTATCACATTGGCATATGTTGCAGGTGAAATAGCCAATATATCACTTTCACCTGCCAACGGTAAAATATATTAGGTTGTCAATCTACTTTTAAAGTCTCTAAATGCTTTTTCAGCAGATTGTAACACAATCTTTTTACAGTTAATTGAGACATTGAACCATTCCTAAATAAGTTAACACAATTAGTATGAACACATTAAATCGATGTTATGATCATTTAACAAATTTTACAAAATAGTTGAATAAACATACCACAATCGACTGGCATATATCATCTTTTAGATCATTAAAAACTCGTCGCCAATCGGTGTACATAATGGAAACTCTATGATGGATGACGGCTTCAATATGAGTAGCCAGCATGGCAACTCCTTCAGACACAGACTATCCACTTTGATTGAAGTTAACATGAATTTTGGTGTCACTCACTTTAATTTGTTTATTTGGGTCCTTTTTTTTTTTACCTGCAGTAGTGTCTTGTGCATGTTCATTGTAAGGAGAATTATATTATTTGGAGTCCATGATACCTGTAATGTTGATCATAATTATACGAGTTACATAATATGATCGTCTAAATTTAACATTGTACTTTATTAAATACAACTAATACCATAGTACGTACCTAAACACCATTCACCACACCAATCAGCAATGTGCTCAGACAAACCCTTTAATAAATCATTCAAAGACACCATTCAACATATGATTCAGCCCCTCAATATCATACAAAATCATTCAGCAAAATAATATTAAACAACAAGGTTCAGCAAACCATTCAGCATATGATTCAGCCCCTCAATATCATACAATATCATTCGACAATACAATATCATACAACAAGGTTCAGTAAACCATTCGGTATACGATTCAGCCCCTAATATCATACAATACCATTCACAAAAAAAAAATCAGACAACAAGGTTTAGTAAATCATAATATTTAAGGTGTACTACATAGAAATAGCATACATGCAATAAAAGTTGCTTGGATGACTATGCTTATAGTTAAGTTAATGAAAATATATAAATGCATATGTAAATATTAAGGAATTGAAAAAAAAATCTCTATTGAATATTATAAATAATACAGTAAACTAAAAAAAAAACTTACCGGTAAAATGAGAGGTGCACATCATTGATTTATTAAAAGTTGATGACGAGGATAGGGATCGAAAAAAATGTATTTAAGGGTTTGATTTGGTTGAATAATGCAGCTTTTAATCTTTCTATGTACTAGCAGTCTATAATACCAAAGTTCAAGGCAGGGAAATGAATATATAAATTATTATTAAAGGCGTTTTTCTTGAAATAACGCTTTCAATAAGGCCCATAAAATTTTATTAGAGATTATTGAGGGTATTTTTTTACAAAAAGACATTTTTAGTTATCTAAAAATTAATTTTTCAACGAAACTATTCAAGACATTTATATTTAAAAAATACCTTTGATAATTCTTAAAAATTATTGAAGGCTTTTTTAGTAGAACACAGCATTCATTAATATGCCCGTGATAAGAATAAAGAAAATTATTGGTGGCGTATTATGTAGAAAACGCTTTCACTAATTATGAACTTTAAAAGCTTCTAACAAATTATTGAAGGCGTTTCATAATTAAAGATGCCTTTAATAATCAAAATTTTTTTTAATAAAATTATTGAAGGCGGTTATTAATATAAAACACCTTCAATAATTATTGACAAAATTAAAAATGAATTATTAAAGGTATTTTCTTCAATATACGCCTTTAATAACCATGTTAAAATTTGTGTGCCATTTTATTTAAGGTATTTTACAGTAGTAGACACCTTTAATAACCTAACAAATTTTATAAGAAAATTATTAAAAGCGTTTATAATTAAGGAACGCCTTTAATTTTTATGAAGATAATTTTAAAAAAATTATTAAAGGCGTTTGTTAGTAGAAGACGCCTTTAATAATTTCAAAAACTTTTTTAGAGGAAAATTATTAAAGGCATGTGTTAATAACAAACGCCTTCAGTAATTAAGTACTAAGTTTAAATGAATTAGGAAAGGCATTTTTCTAGAAAAAATGCCTTTTATATTGATGACGTTTTTCAGTTGAAGGCACCTTTAATAATTCTTAAATTTATAGAAGGTGTTTACCTTAAAAAAATACCTTTGTCAATAGAACACGCTTTTGCTAATCCCTAAACTTTTTAGAGAGAAATTATTGAAGGTGTTTTTCGTTAGAAGACGTCATTACTAATACCAAAATTTTAATTGGAAATTGTTCAATCATCTGTACATAAAATAAAATAACAACATCTAGTAATGGCATTTTTCTACAATAAACGCCTTCACTATCCATCTCAAAAATTTGAGTAGTGGAATATTGAAGGCGTTTTGCAGCTGAAGACTCTTTCAATAAATTGAATCAAAAAATAAAATGAATTAGTGAAGGTATTTTTCTAAAATAAAAACCTTGAATAGGAAAAAATTATTGAAGGTGTTTAATAGTGGAAGAGGCCTTTATTAATCCCAACAAATTCTATAAAAAATTATTGAAGGCGTTTATAATCAAGGAACACCTATTATAAACGCCTTCAATTTTTATGAAGATAATTTAAAAAGAATTATTGAAGGCGTTTGTTAGCAAAAGATGCTTTTAATAATTTCAAAAAATTTTTTAGAGAAAAAATATTGAAAACGTGTGTTAACAACAAACGCCTTCAGTAATTAAGTACAAAGTTTAAATGAATTAAGAAAGGCATTTTTTTTGGAAAAATGCCTTCTATATTGACAAAGTTTTTCAATTGAAGGTGCCTTTAATAATCTTTAAATTTATAAAAAGACGTTTACTTTCAAAAAACATCATTTATATTCAAGGCCTTTTGTCAGTAAAAGACGCTTTTGGTAATCCCTAAATTTTTTAGAGAAAAATTATTAAAGGTATTTTTCACTAGAAAATGCCATTACTAACACCAATAATTTCAATTGGAAATTGTTCAATTGTTTGTACATAAAATAAAATAATAGCATCTAGTAATGACATTTTTCTAGAAAACGTCTTTACTATCGATCTCAAAATTTGTGTGGTGGAATATTGAAGGCATTTTGCTGCAGAAGATGCATTCAATAAATTGATTCAAAAAATAAAATGAATTAGTCAAGGCATTTTTCTGGAATAAAAGCCTTGAATAGGAGAAAATTATTAAAGGCGTTTAATAGTTGAAGATGCCTTTACTAATCCCAACAAATTATATATCAAAAAAATTATTGAAGGCATTTATAATCAAGGAACGCCTTTAATTTTTGTGAAGATAATTTAAAAGAAATTATTGAAGGTATTTGTTAGTGGAAGATGCCTTTAATCATTCCAAAAAAAATTTTAGAGGGAAATTATTGAAAACGTGTGTTAATAACAAACGCCTTCAGTAATTAAGTACTAAGTTTAAATAAATTAGGAAAGGTATTTTTTTTGGAAAAAATGCCTTCTATATTGATGGCATTTTTCAGTTGAAGGTGAATTTAATAATTCTTAAATTTATAAAAGGCATTTACTTTAAAAAAATGTCATCTATATTCAAGGCCTTTGCTAATAAAAGATGCTTTTGGTAATCCTCAAATTTTTTAGAGGAAAATTATTGAAGGCATTTTTCGTTAAAAGATGCCATTACTAACACCAATAATTTCAATTGAAAATTGTTCAATCTTTTGTACATAAAATAAAATAATAGCATCTAGTAGCAACATTTTTCTACAATAAATGCCTTCACTATCTGCCATAAAATTTGAGTAGTGGAACATTGAAGGCGTTTTGTAGTAAAAGATGCCTTCAACAAACTGATTCAAAAAATAAAATGAATTAGTCAAGGTGTTTTTCTGGTATAAAAGCCTTGAATAGTAGGAAATTTTTGAAAGCATTTAATAGTCGAATATGCCTTTACTAATCCTAACAAATTCTATAAGAAAATTATTAAAGGCATTTATAATCAAGGAACGCGTTCAATTTTTATGAAGACAACTAAAAAGGAATTATTGAAGGTGTTTGTTAGAGGAAGATGCCTTTAATAATTCCAAAATATTTTTAGAGGAAAATTATTAAAGGCGTGTCTGAATAACAAACGCCTTCAGTAATTAAGTACTAAGTTCAAATGAATTAGGAAAGACGTTTTTCTGGAAAAAATAGTGTTTTTCAGCAGAAGACGCTTTTAATAATCCTTAAATTTATGGAAGGCATTTGTTATCAATAAACGCCTTTAATATTTATTTTCAATTAAAGGTGTTTTTAATAGAAGATGCATTTAATAATCCCAAATAATTTGTAACAGAAAATTATTAAAGGTATTTTTTTTGGAAAACCGTTTTCACTAATATTGTAAGAAAAAAAATGAAGGAGTTATTGAAGGAGTATGATGTAAAAAATACCTTCAATAAATATAAAAAAATATAGGTAAAATTAATGACGATGTTTTTATGGAGTAAACGCCTTTAATAATCAAAATAATTCTACTATGACTCTATTGAAGACGTCTATAATATATTTAAAAAATATTTAAGATTTAATTATTGTAGGTGTTTTGGTTAGTAAACGCCTTTCATAATCCGGTCCAATAAAAATATTCCCAAACTTAGCGTATCCAATCAACAATTTTAAGCTTTATCTTCGCTATTATACTATTTCTCTTTTCAGACCAAGTACAATTTACTTTCTCTTTCCTTCAGCTTTTAGTATTCGAGCATTGTCTTTTAGAACCTTATTTTGACTATTCAAAGGATATTTACTTTAGCTTTTACTTCGATCGACTATTCTTTCAACCTTTACAATTCGTAATTTTATTTTTGGTGTAAACAATTTTCTCTAAAAACCACATTATTTCACCTTATTTTAATCCCAACTATAAATACTCTTGGGTACTATCTACGTTAGCAGCTGAGTTTTAACATTCATAATATTTGGTATTTCATAATAAGAAGTTCTCATTTTGTGTAAGCACTGGTCTTGTTATTATCTTTTGTTTAAAATATAGTAAACTTAAGTATTATACATGGTCATTTTCATATAAATTATTTATATACATTTGGTTTGATAATGTAGCAAGTACTAAATGGATAAGAGTTAGATGCAAAAGTCAAGACTAAGTCAAAAGTACAGAGATGGTGTGAAAAATTTTCTTAATTTTGTATTTGAAAATACAAGTAAAGATAATATGATATTATGCCCATGTGTAAAGTGTGCAAATATCGAGTGACAAATGCATCAAGTTATTTTTAAACATTTAATTTTTATTAAATTTCTTTCATGATATGTTAATTGATATTTTCATGAGAGTTTGTACTGCCAAGGTCTTCCACTAGAGTTCTTTCAACTTCAAGACTCCTAAACACCAACATGATCATTTTATAGCAGATGATATTGAAGGCATGTTGCGAGGTACTTTTAACTTTCATAACCAATATTTTCATAATTTTTTTCTCAAAATGAAAGATTTAATCAGTCTAATGTTGAAATACATGAATTTGGTGAACCCGAGATAGGTGTACGTGACTAACAAGCCAGAGTAGAAGCATCAAAGTTTTATAGGTTGCTTAATGATATGAATGAAGAACTTTTTGAGGGATCGAAGCATTCAAAGTTATCTTTCTATGTTCATTTTTGTCACTTGAAATGTTTATGTAGATGGACGAAAAACTCTTTGACTTTATTATTAGAGTTTATGAAAAAAAAAATTTTTTTTGCAAAAATCCCTGAATCTTGTAAGAAATCAAAGAAGATGATCAAGGATTAGGTCTTGGATATGAGAAAATTCATAATTGTCTTAATGATTGCATGTTGTATTAGGGGGATAGAAAAAATCAAGAATCTTATCATTTGTGTGGTATTTCTCGTTGGGTGGACAAAAACCCTGATGAAAGGTTGAATGAGGATGGTATGAGGTATGTGTTAAAAATAAGCCTATTAAGATTTTATGCTATTTTTCATTAATATCAAGACTTCAACGACTCTTCATGTCTTCAAAACTACAGATTCAATAAGGTGGCATCATGAGAAACGGACGGATAATGGATCACTGAGGCATTCTGTAGATTTATTGGCATGAAAATAATTTCATTCTAGGTTTTCAAACTTTGCATCTGATCCTCAAAATGTTATGCTTGGACTAGCATATGATGGATTTAACCCATTCAAAATGATGAGTATTTTTTATAGTATTGACCAGTTATATTAATTCCTTACAATTTACCACCATGGATTGCTATGAAGCAACAGTTACTTATATTGTCTATGATAATTCTTGAGAAAAAAGGTCTGGGTAATGATATAGACATCTATTTACAACCTCTTATTAAAGAGTTAAAGTAATTATAAAAAGGAGTTGAGACCTATAACGCATCAAAAGAAAAGAACTTCAATATGCATACTGCTTTATTATGGATTATCAATAATTTTTTTGCTTATACTAATTTATCTAGTTAGAGTACAAAAGGTCATTATGCTTATCCATGTTGTACTACACAGACATATTTGACGTGGTTACCTAATGGTAAGAAGTTTTGTTATATGGGACATCGTTGATAGTTAGATGATAATCATCGATTTAGATTCTAAAAATATCTTTTTAATGGAACTAAAGAGTTGAAAAGATCGTCTTTACCCATTAATGGGTCTAATATCTTGTCAAAATTAAAAGATATCAATTTCACTTATGGAAAAATGACTCCATTAAAGAAAAGAGTGAGAGGACATCTTTGAAAATGTATGGTCTTGTGATACGCAAGTTGGTGATACTCATACTCAAATTGATGATTTTGATTTGCAAAGTGATAAAATAGATGATGAAGCAGATGACCTTAATGAGTTTGAGTTGTAGAAAAAAAGTATCTTTTTTGAGTTACCTTCTTGAAAATATAATTTATTATGCCATAACCTTGATTTGATGCACATAGAGAATAATGTTTGCAAAAATTTTATTAGGACAATTCTTAATGTGAATAGAAGATCCAATGATGATTTAAAGAGTCGACTTGACCTAGTTGATATGGGGATTCACCCAACCTTCATCTGAAGTTGCTTTCTAATGGTAAATATCGATTGTCTGCTACTTGTTTTGAGATTTCTAAACTGAAAAAGATGTGTTTTGCAATGTTTTAAAAAATGTCAAAGTTTCGGATGGCTACGCGTCAAATATATCAAGATATGTGAATCTGAAGAAGCGAAAACTTTTTTCATTAAAGTCATATGACTATCACATTTTGATGCAAGACTTACTTTCGATTGCTTTACGTTCATCCATGTCAAACCAAGTCATTTCTGTGGTAATTGAATTGAGTAATATATTTAAATCTCTATGTCAGAAATGTATGAATGTGGAAGAACTTGACAAACTTCAAGATCGAACTGTGATTACTTTATGCCATTTAGAGAATATCTTTCTTCTAAACTTCTTCACTATTATGATGCATTTGGTTATCCACCTTCCATATGAAGCAAAAGTCAGTGGGTCGATTTATTATCTATGGATATATCATATTGAAAGGTATTATCTGTTAATAGATTGATTACGTTTTTTATTGATGCTTAAGCCACTCTACTTAAAATCTAATTATAACTAATGTTTTATGCTATAGGTTTTTGAGCAGGTTAAAGTTTTATTGTTGCAACAAATGTTATTTGAAAGGTTCTATTGCTGAAAGATATTTACCAGAAGAGTGTATGATATTTTGTTCTCGTTATTTAAAAGATGTTGAAATGAGATTTAATAAACCATCGAAAAATGTTAGTATGCAACATACGTACTCTACCTACAATTATCTTTTTCAAAGTTTTGGACAACTAATAGGCAAAGCTGAATTCGTGGAGTTAGATGATAAATCTTGGGCACAAGTACATTGATATGTTTTTTTTCATCATGACTCAATTGAATTATTTCGCACGTAAGGTTTTTTTACACAAAAATTATTCATTACATTAAGCATAATTTATTGTATTTTATTTATTTATTTTGTTAATACTTTACCATGATACTTTATAATGAGTATTGAAATAATTTGAGAGATCCTGCACATTATCGACAATTAAACCCTCGAGAGCTTGTAAGTTATTTACTGAAAACTTTCATGAATGGTTAGGAGTAATTGTAAGTAATGTCATACTTCCCATTATAAGAAATCTACATAGAATGCTTATAGTATAAATAACATTAATAACATATATATATATTTAATCCATTTTTATAGGTTTGGAGTGAAAGGCTTGTTAGTAAAGAGGTGCAGTGTCTTTCACACGATCAACCGAAATATGAAACAATATAAAGGTTTCATTATCAATGGATTTAGATTTCACACTAAATCTTGTGAGAGATTTAGAAGTACACAAAATTCAGATGTTGTTGTGACTTCATCAACTACTAGCTATGCTAGTGCTAAAGACACAAACCCTTTAAAGGAAAATGTTGACTATTATGGTATAATTAATGACATAATTAAGTTGGATTATTATGGCAAATGAAAAGTTGTTTTATTTCGGTGTGATTGGACTGATGTGAATAGTGTGAAAGATATTAAGAAAGATTCATATGGATTTACACTTATGATTTTTTTTTGATTAATTCACACTAGACAACAACTTATCGATAAACTTTATGTTTTTTTATCTCAAGCCAAATAAGTATTTTACTCTGAAGATCCCAAAGAATTGGATTGGTTTGTTGTTATTCGAAACACACCTAGAGACTTATTTGATATGAGGTTAGATACCAAAGATGATGTTGAACATGGAATTGAATGTTATCCTTTTGTTGAACAAAACTTAGATGAAAATATTTCTGGTAACTATGCTTAGTGGGTTCGCGAAGATGTTACTGAAGATATTTATGAACCATATAATGGTGTATCTATAATTTGTAATTTGAGTGTTTAAGACATAATGTAGTAAATAATTGTATGTAATTAATGTCACATTAGCTATTGTATAATTATTGTATTCTAAATCATACATTATCTTGTGATTTAATTAAATCGATATGTTCTTTATTATCGTAGGTTTTGATTTCTTTATTTCTCAATGGCTTTATATATGTTTTAAACTAATATCTTTTCAATATTTGCTTTTATGATGTAAGTAAGCTACAACGCGAAGGAGTAGGTTGAAAGGAAAATAAATTAAAGATATTAGTTCAGAACCATCTATAGCACATGTAGATATTGGCAATAGACTGAATCCTTTGGAAGAAAATGAATGTACTTTCAGATCTAACGCTGTCACTTCTAACCCTTCAACTGATATTGGGTCTGGCAATATAGGAGGTCCAGATTTAGATAGTACCCCATCAATTGATTATGCTTTTAAATTTGAATGCAAGTATGATACACTCTAATTTTAAAATTTGAGCATAACGAGAAAAGTATTATGATTTTACAAATATATTTTTTATTTGTTGTAGTTGATAACAATGGTCAACGAAGGACCAGAGGCCAAACAACGTTAAAGGAATTGTTTGCACTACCTCTTAACGAGCATATTGTAGTATTTGCAAACTTTGATAGGCAACTAATTAGTGAAGAGGCTCAACTGTTGGCTGGATTTCTAGGCATGCTAGCTTGTAATGGAATGAAATTGCCTATTCATTATGAAACATGACATACAGTTCCAGAAGAAGTTAATGTCGATGCTTTAAACTTTATTGAGGTATTAGTATAATTAATTAGAAATAAATTTTTTTTAACATTTTGTTTACTTATTCTAACTTTTCTTATTGTATTATTACAATCAAGATTTGTACTTGAAATACCAACTTCATTTGTGCTTAAGTCATTGGGAAAGAAATGAAAAGATTATAAGCATAGTTTGAAGAATAAGTATTTCGATCAAAATATTTATGTAGAGGCGATGATGAGAAATCTATAATGTGATTAGGTGGCAATATGAATAATTATTTAGATTTTGATTTTCAAGAAAAGGAGAGGTACTAGTTTATAACTTTGTATAGTAGAATGAAATGATGAATGTGTGTTATGGTTTAAGTTGGTAATATTTGTATTTCTAGCATATACGCAATTATTTTTTATGACAGAAAAGAGAACAAATTGGGATTGGTAGCAGAAAGCAACAAAAATATAACCACACAAGTGGATCAAAAAGTTTTGCAAGAAAGTAAAAAGAAATAGTAAGTTTATGATAATAAACTTTTTTCAATGAATGAACTTTTTCTACTGTTAAAAGGTAAATATGAAAATTAACAGTTATTGTTTTGTTTTAATAGTTTTGATAGTTTCAATACATGATATTAAACTTATCAAAAGTTTTGAACTTAGTTCACATGGATGATATGTATGAAAAAGTTATTATTTACGTGTTTTTAGGTAAAAATACAAATTTGTTATTATTGTTTGTATTTTAATAGTTTGGATAGCTTCAATACTTGATATTAAACTTGTCCAATTGATTGAACTTTGTTTCTATAGTTGATATGAGAGAAAAAGTTGTCTTTTATGTCTATTTGGGACTATTTTTACATATAAAAGGCAAATATACAAAAGAAACTTTTGGATGGCATTCAACATATTGAATGGCTTCAATCCTTGATATTAAACGGGGTGAAAATAATTGAATATGGTTTCCATGATCAATATGTGTAAAAGCCCAAAATGCTTTTATTGTTTGCCTATGTTTAAAAGTATTGTGTTGTTACAGGGCCAAAATATAAATATATGAGATTAAAATTACTCGAAATGTTAATACTTGATTGACGTGCTTGATATGCATGAATAAGTTGTGGTTGATATGTATCATATCAAATAATATATGTATCATATCAAATAATATATGTTTTTGTATAGGAGAATGAGATGGGTAGTACAATTAGATGTGTGAAACTTTTCGCATAACACACAAAAAAAGATAGATCTTACATGAATGTCGAAACACAAGAAATTATGATAATTTGTATCATCTATTTTAATAGAAAGTAAATATTTACTCTTTTTAACATATTATCAATTAAGTAAGAAAACTTGATAGTTGTATATGATAAATGCACAAAAGAAAGCGTAAGAGAAAATGGCTGTTGAGATTAAAATAGCATCTGATGGTTCTCTTAACATGTAAGAAATGAAAAATCGAATATTCATAGAAGTTGCTGAAAAAAAAAAGCATGGACGAGTTCGAGTTCTTGGATTGGGTCCAACACCATCTGCCTATTATGAGCATAGGTCTCAGTAATTTATATCATCAGCAAGTCAATCTTCGCGAGATATTTCAATATTGAAAGGGGAGTTGCAAACTATGCAACAATATTTTCAGCAAATGAAAGCAGAAAGAGAACAAGAGAGTGCCAAAATTGAGGAAGAACATGCTAGAATGGAGCAAGAGCATGCAAAATTTTAGTAGTTGCATGATCGATTCGATTATCTTATCAATTTTGTACAACAACAATTTTTAGGAAATGATCTTGGTGCTCTACCAACTCAGGTATTATATTTAGTAAATATTTAAAATTTTAAATCTAAAAAAAGGGTTACAATAAAGTGTTAAAAATTATATGGTATTATGCAGTAGGTTCTTGAGTACGCTAGTGATCAAGGTAAAATTTTTTTTTATCAATTGGCAGCTAGCAAAATGTATGTAGTCATCCGTTTCATACATTTTAATAATTATTTTCTTAATGTATTAAAAATATTTGAATGTTATTATACTAATTATTAAATTTTGTATTAATTAGATGCATATTTAAACGTGATATAAGTTTATATTAATTTTTGTTTTTGAATTTAAGCTCTTTAATGAAATTAAAAGTTATTAATAGAAATTAAAAAAAATACATTTTTACATAATGGCAGTGTTTGCGTTTAACAATGTCACTAAATTAATAATTTAGTGGCATTTGTATATTAAAATGCCACTAAAAATAACAGCGTTTTTACCAATAAACGTCGCTAGTAAGTGGCTTTTTTTACACAAACACCACCAAAGCAAATACGTTTTTTTCAAAAATTACCACTAAATTTGTGGTGTTTCAAAGATACAAATGCCGCTGATAAGGAGGCATTTTCAGATACAAATGCATCAAAAATAATGGCGATTTAAGTTACAAACGCAACTAAAGCAATGACGTTTTTCTCATAAAAACATCACTAAATTAGTGGCACTTGAAATATACAAACATCGCTAATATAAAGGTATTTTTAGATATAAATGCCTCTAAAGTAGCAGCGGTTTCACTAACAAAATGCCACTAAATTAACGGCATCTGAAAGATACAAACACCGCTAATATAAAGATATTTTTAGATACAAACGTCTCTAAAGTAACAGCGATTTTAGTTACAAATGTCACCAAAGCAACAACATTTTTCTCATAAAAACATAACTAATTTAGCGGCGCTTGCAAGATAGAAACGTCGCTAAATTGGTGGCTTTTGTTGAAAATACTGTTATTTTTCGTAACGTGTATATAACAGGCACTTTGAATGGCATTTTTTACAAATGCCGCAAATCTTTTAGTGGTGCTTATAAACGTCGTTAAGCATTAAAAAAACGTCACTAAAAACCTAAACCGCTGTAGTGAATGATTGGTAAATCACTCATAAATTAATAACAAATTATTCATAAATTAATAGTATATCACTAATAACTTAATAGTAAGTAACTAATAACTAATTATCAATTATTGATAACTTTTATTATATTTGAAACTGCTAGAATTAAACTCTCGATACTAGCAGAAACAAAATTAAACTTTCATTTTAGGATGAAAAAATTATAAATTTGAATAATTTTGATAATCATTTATATAATTATGATAATTATAATTTTAATCATTTATATATAATTATAATTTATATAATTTTGATAATTTATATAATCATTTATATAATTTTGATAATTTTTTATAAAATTTTGATAATCTCTTGATGTAATTTTTATAACCTTTATAATATATTTTTTGTAATTATTGATAAAATTTATGTTATCATATTAAATAATGAATTCTCATAACAGAGTGGGGATTTTATTCTAGTATAAAATAATTTTTTATTTAGTAATATTATCACTTTATTTAAATTTATCATTTTTTAATAAAATTTTTTATTAAATAAGTTCATGATAGATTTATTCTAACTTTTTAAAATAAAAATTTTACTTTTATTTTTACTAATAATCAAGATCTAATTCTTGACAACTTTCGTCAGGGACCCTTGCGTCTCATGTGTGATGATGATATGGCCATTGGCATTAAGGTTTGCCCCAGATATCAAAAACTAAAACTAGTTTACGATTGCCCATCAGAGAATTGCAGAAGAAGACATCATACTGCTCAGTTTTGCAGGGCTTACATTCTCTGCATTGCACGCTGTATTTGTTGTGGGTGCTGTTTTAAGGATTGTGATTATGAGGAAACATTTACACTAGATTTGCTTTGTTTTAATTGTTGGAAGCAAATCCTTAATCGTGAAGAAAAGCCAGAAGTAATGGGTGCCTCTTCTTCTAAGCACACCGTCTTTCATCAAGAGACGAGATATCAGTTCTGTTTTTATGGCTAGCTTAGAAGACATTCTATTCCCTTTGGCTGCAGACTGTGGACAAGACATCTGCACAACCTAGCAGGTGGCTGTTGAATACGTGCATAGATGCCCTAGTAAGGAAGTTTAACATGATCCATGCACCTTATGCAGCTTCAAATTGCTACCTTAATGTTATTTCCTGCTTTGTTGGTTCATGCAGTGAAGAATTGAGGTCACTTCTTTTGATCTCGTGAAGAATCGAGGTTGGTTGTCCAGAACGAGAATGAGATGCTGAAGACAGATAAGCTGGTGAAAAAAAGAACAAAAAATGGAAAAGAAAGAGAAGGTAAAACAAAAAATAAAAAATAAAAAAAGAATTACCGGGTATATCGAATCACAGATTCTATTGAATAGACATTTCTTAAGGTGGGCTGTTTTTTTTTGGTGGGAGGACATGAAGCAAGTGTTCAGAATGCTTTCTGTTTGTGTCATTGTATTATTCTTCATCCAATCCTTGTGAATGAGGAGAAGCAATATTGGCAAGCAGAACAAAGAACAATGGTCTGGAATCTGGATGGTGTCTGCTCTGCAGTAGACAGGGCAACAATGCTACATGTTCATCGTACATGATGCACCAGGAGTAAACCATTAGTTTCGTAGGATCTTGTTGCAAAGCTTGGAGGATAGCAGTAATCTGAGCTGATCAACGGGAGCTCTTATTCTTCATTCATTGTTCTTTCCTTTTGCAACCAACATGTCCACCGATGGATTTTCTTTGATGTCAAAACGACAACCTAAGAAAGTTCACCTTAATTCCTTACGTAATGAATGATTACTCAGAGACCTTCCCCTTTTCTCTTACTCAGAGACTTTGCACTTTTCTCTCGTCTGTGGTTTCTGACCTGTAGACTATATATTTTCTTGGCCAAAATAATGCTTTAAGCTTTGTTGTTCATGACAGAAATCATTTACCACTCCTAATTTGCCATTAACGGCATCTAATCTTGGTTTTCATATTATGCAATATGGGCACAAAGGTAAATATAGTCAACTAATCCGATCCAACTCATATTTTTATGATCATCGTACACACACACACAAATATATATATATATATATATGTATAAAAGAAGGGATTCACTTACTTAATTTAGTGCTTTTTTTTTAAAATTTTTTTACTATTAATATTTTGTTAATTCAATTAATAAATTTTATGTTTTATTCAAGAAGATCAGTGTTAAATTTAAGTTGATTGAATATGTTTAACTTTTTGTTCGATAATTATAAAAAATATATATTTTGATCGATATAATAATGGTATTGGATTGACTTGAATATATACATATATATATATATTTAGAGAATTAAATGTTGTCCTTTATGCTTGTGGATTATATTATGGATGTAAAATGTAATGATTTTTTATAATTTGGAAAAAGTGATTCTAAGAATTTTTAGTAAGAATTCATATTACATTAATCACCAAATTAAATACTTAAATGCTTATGGAATTAATTAAGTTTAATATCCAAATAAACTCTTGAACTTTATTTAAAAATAAAAATAAACCTTCTATCTTTTATTATATAAAAGTAAGACCATAAATTTTTTATTTTATTGTAATTATATTCATTAAATCTTAAAATTAGATGAATAATGTCAAATTGATAGAATTTTAAAATATTATTCTCTTAAATATTTATCATTTGACTCATCTAAATCAATCTAAATAAGCATTTTTTATAAATTAAAACATCCAATTAAAAATTTTTAAACAAAAAATTACATATTTTATATCATTAAAGTTCTAATTAAAATAAAATCAAAGTTCATAACCTTAATTTTATGCAATAAAATATTGATGGCTTATTTGCATTTTAGAATAAAGTTTGAGAGTTTATTTGGGTATTGTCCCAATTAATTGCTGTTGCTATTTATGTTGGGCCTCTTCTATTTTCTCTTTGATCCTTAGAGCTTCTAGTGGCTCAACTGGAAAGGTTTTTAAATGGACCATTTTTTCATAAGTCCATTTGGTCTTTATCCATCCTTTGGCAATGGCATTTCCATTCTGCCAAAGCCCAAGAACTGAAAGAATAATTAATTAAATGTTTAATCAAACAAATTCAAAGCATAAGTCAAAGTTTAATATAAACAATTAAAAAGAAAAAAAAAAATAGCAGTGAAAGTTAGAACAGTCAACAGCCGTTGCCTTGTTTAAGTCGAAGAACTCATCTTTTGGCTGCCGCCATTGTTAGAACTCGAAGCTCTCTCTTTTTCTCACAGCTTTTTCAACAAAAACATCAGTCCATGGAGAACGGAGAAATCCCGGAAAACGCAAATGAACGTATGTTTTTTCGGTTTGGTGATTAATTGTTATTTCTAGTCTTGGTTTTTATTAATTTTCTTCATTGCTCTTCAGATTGTCCTGGTCCTCAATCGGAGTCCGCGGGTAAATCCGATGCATGCCAGGGTTGCCCTAATCAAGAAGTTTGTGCCACTGCCCCTAAGGGTCCTGATCCAGGTTTGCTTTTTCCCTGTTTCCCATCTTTTCGTTATATTTTCTTTTTCATTTATTATTTTCATGGTGATGGTCTGAGGTTTGTTTGTGAACTGTTTTTTATGGCTAGAATAAAATTTCAGGTTTCTTTTGAAATTTTAAAAACTTAGTAATAGCATATGGAGCTTTACTGGAGAAAATAGCATTTGGAGATGTCACCAGTATGGTTGTTATATAATCAATAGGAGCTAGAAATTGTTAATAAATATTAATGGAGATGCAGCTCTCATGTTTTGAATAATAAGAGAATGCTTCAAAGGTTCTAGTATTGTGTGTTTTAGGAAGCTTAATCCTGATTTGGGATCGAATAGCTTAGTGCTTTAACTGGACTTTCAATTCTTGTAGGAAACTGAAACTAGTATAAGATGATTTCGTATATTGTCTTTTCGAAATTTGCTGCAAGTTGCATATGCCAGTGCATTGGATCTTATCTATCTGAGGGTTTTGACTTTTGTCTCTGATTATCACCCTTTAAACCGGCTTTTTTTGAACTATGAAGGCTGTCTTGTGTTTTCACTATCCTTGGTTTTAACTATTTGCCCCGTCTTCTTCTTTTAAATTTTTATAATGAGTTCACATATAATTGCCTTAACTGTCTAAAGTTTGGCAGTTGTAATGATGCATTTGACGATTAGTTAATTGTCTTAGGTTTTACCTAATATATTAAAGAGCAACTGTTTACAATGAAAATATATGCCATAAATGAGAACTGATGAATGCTTTTGGCCTATGTAATTTGCCTCTCTCCATTTTGGTTTTTATATTGCCTTTTGCTTTTTCCTCTCTTCTATTTTATATGTGGCATATGTGGGTGTTGTATGAAAGCGTTATTGACTATCTTATGGCTAATCACATATTCATGATGGTTTATAAAACTTCAAGCTCTTTTGCTTCTGTCCTAGCTTGACCATGTTATCTGTCATATGAATCGATTACTAACATACTAATATTTAATCCATTACATTCTGCAGACTTGGTTGCAATTGCAGAAAGAATGACTACTGTGAAGCATAAGATACTGGTTTTATCAGGGAAGGGAGGAGTTGGCAAGAGCACTTTCTCTGCCCAACTCTCATTTGCACTAGCAGCAAAGAATTTCCAGGTGGGTCTACTGGATATTGATATTTGCGGTCCAAGCATTCCAAAAATGCTTGGCCTAGAAGGTCAAGACATTCACCAGAGCAACCTTGGCTGGTCTCCTGTTTATGTGGAGTCCAACCTTGGGGTAATGTCAATTGGATTCATGCTCCCTAACCCTGATGAAGCTGTCATTTGGAGAGGACCACGTAAAAATGGGCTCATCAAGCAATTCCTTAAAGATGTATACTGGGGAGAGCTCGATTTTCTGGTTGTTGATGCCCCACCGGGGACCTCTGATGAGCATATCTCAATTGTCCAGTTCCTTCAGGCTACTGGAATAGATGGAGCTATCATTGTCACTACGCCACAGCAAGTCTCTTTGATTGATGTGCGTAAAGAAGTTAGTTTCTGCAAAAAAGTTGGAGTATCAGTTCTTGGAGTTGTTGAGAACATGAGTGGCTTTTGTCAGCCATTGACAGATTTCAGGTTTTTGAGGATGACAGGGGCTGGTGAACATACTGATCTCACTGAGAAGGTTATCAAGTATATGAGGGAGAAAGCACCAGAAATGCTAGATCTCATTGCTGCCAGTGAAGTCTTTGATAGCAGTGGTGGTGGTGCAGCAAAAATGTGTACAGAAATGGGAGTACCATTCCTCGGAAAGGTGCCATTGGATCCACAACTTTGCAAGGCAGCTGAAGAAGGTAAATCTTGCTTTGCTGAACAGAAGTGCAGGGTAAGCGCTCCTGCATTGAAGAATATTATTGAGAAGCTGATGGCAAATAATTGGCGTGAAGAAATGTCTGTGGAACAGTAACCTACGGTGAACTAATGTTAGGAGATCTTTGTGGAGCAGAAATTTGTTTGCATGTTATGTAATATGTTTTCCTCGTTCATAATTTTCTGGAAGTTTTCTGTGGGTTACAATAGTTGAGTTATAAAAGTTCAATAATCTATAGTCTGAACACTGTAACTTTACAAATTACAACTTTAATTTTATTGTTTAATTCTGAATTTACTTTTCATAACTTATGCTTAAATCCATAATACCATTAAATTGAGGAATTGGGGATGGAGGTGTTGATAGGATCACTCACCCACTACAACACATGTATTGGTGCTCGTCAGTACGTACATTTATTCCCCTACAATCCTCAAGTTTATGGAGGGTTGGATCGTGGTTTTAACTGGTTTTATGCCCTCAAGCTTCATCATTTGGTTTACAGCAGATTACCAATCAACAGTTAAAACTAGGGCAGGCGTTAGATTGTGGTGCTGGCCCTCTGTTCATTACCACCACTGAAGCAGCAACTTCTTGTCAAGTCCTTCCTTCGGGTATGAAGTAGACCTCTGGAGATGGTATGTTTGTTTTTAATTCAAGTGAAAAGCTTCCAAGGTTTCTTCGTCCTCTCCTTGTTTTCACTTTTATTTTTGGAACTTGATCAAAATTTCAAGTAGTGCTATGAATCTGTTTGGAGTAATTGGTATCTGGTAAAAATTTTTTGCTTTGTTTCACTTTCTGATTATAATTTGACTGTCAAGATTCATTTTACTTGTATTTATTAAAGCTATTTGTCTTATCAAGGTCATAAACGTTTGAGGCATGTCTTGGTTCTTGTATGGCAGGAGGTGAAGGCTACCCTTATTACCATGGGATGTTATGTCAGTCAAGCATTGGGGACTACACCAGATGGAACAATAGCGATGGAACTGCAGATGCAACTAAGGAAGCAATTAAGTTCGGGTGACAAACCAAACAAGCATTTTGGTTAGAGGATGACTACCAGGTTGTCTGGAGCGTTGACGAGGACACCCCTTTAGGAAATTATACTCTTTGCCTTGATGAGGGTATTTGAAGTCCTTAACTCACTCCATTTCCTATAATGGAATTGCAAAATTGTTTATCAGATACTACGAGACAAGCCTAGCGTTTGTTGGCAGGAATCGCTATTGAGCTTGTGCCTTTACAATGAGGCTGAGTGCATTGCTGTTGGCACTTGACACTGCAGATAAAACATTGTACACAGAAGATGATCTCCATTTTCTTACTTGCAGTGGCTTGGCATGGTTAAGAGAGAGAAATGGATAGGCATTCATACTTTGGATGATCTCCAATGTACAGATCAGGGTCTAGGCCAACTGAAATTTTGTTTTTGTTGGATCACAAAACTTCTAACCGTCAACTCAAGCAAATCCCAGCCCCAGTACAGGTAATCATGCATAAAGATTAACAGATGTTATGAGGTGGTATTATTGAAATTGACATCACAAACTTACATGTAAACGTTTTGTCTAGGATTTCTATGTCATCAACCTAGAATTTTTTATAGATTCGTTATCATCTGATTCAGTCTTACATTAGGACTATTAATATATCTGTAGTAGTAGTAGTAAATGCCTTGCTAATTCTATATTTCCCCAATTAGTACTGTTTTAATAGATTTATGTTTTGTGAACCTCATTCGCCTGACCTTCTTATTCAGTAAGTAGTGGGTTGGTGGCTCCAATATATTTTCTTTTGTCACTTCATTTCTTGAAAGCTAATCCATTTGGCAGTGTGACGGGAGTTCCTCTCACCGTGTCATGAAGGTGTTTTATAACTAGATTCACAGTGTGGTGGAAGGAACTCTAGCATGATGCCAAAGACTTTAAAAACAATATTGACCTTGACGATATTTTTTATTTTTCTTTCTTTTCATTTACCTCCCTATTTTATGAGCATGGATTTCATAATGCAAGTATGTGATCTTCAACTATAGTTATGTAATAAAAATAAATTATTCTAGGCATGGAAAGATTAAGTGGTAAAAATCGTAAGTTGAAAATATTGAGTAAATGTCCACGTCCCTCACCGATACCTCCCGTGCAAACAACCTTGGTGGTGGTTGGGTCATGAGCTGTATATATGATGTTGCAACTTGCAAAAAGCATATCCTAAGGTTGTCAGTATATTCACCATTTTGTCTTTAAGTCATAACCGGCAAACACAAAGTTATGTGACAAGGATTATTATTATTATTTTTTTATTGCTATAAAAAACCCTTGGGATATTTTATTATTTTTTTATTTTCATAAGAAGTTTTAATTCCAGATCTCATCTCTGTTTAACCATTAACAACAACTCTTTTCTTCTAAGAAAATGGCAGAACTTGTTTCTGCAATTATAAAGCTGCTAGTAGAAGTTGTCGCCGAAAATGCCAGGCAAGAATTGAGACTGGTAACAGGTGTTGACAAAGAAGTCCAAAAGCTTCAAAGCAATTTTAAGGCCATCCAATAGGTGATAGAAGACGCAGAAGAAAAGCAAATAGTACAAAACAGTGTCAAGCGCTGGTTAGAAAGGCTCAAAGAAGTTTCTTATGATATGGAGGATGTGTTAGATGTGTGGAACACTGTAATCCTCAAGATGAAAATAGATAGAGATGAAAACGTTTATGTAAGAAAGAAGTTATTTTCTTTCCTTTCATGGTTTGCTCACTGTCCTCAAGTTGTTTGGTGTCATAAACTCGTTTCTAAAATAAAAGAAATCAATAAAGAGTTAGATGTGATTGCCGAAGAGAAAGATATGTATCAATTAGCAAGATCAAGTGAAATCAAACAACCCAGACGACTAAAAAACACATATTTTGTTGATGTTTCCAAATTACATGGTCGAGATGAGGTCAAAAATAAGATACTAGGCACGTTGTTGGGTGGGAATAATGACATTGAAACCCTCTCCGTAGTAGGGATGGGAGGGATCGGAAAAACAACTCTTCCTCAATTGATCTTTAATGATCATCAAGTTCGAGCACATTTCAACAATGTAATTTGGGTGTGTGTCTCGGACTTTTTTGATCAAAACAAAATTGCAAGAGCAATTTTAGGAGGCCTCGACCAAGATTCAGTTACCAACCTCCAAAATCCCATTCCCTTACAAATTATTCTTGCGAAAATTTGTGAAAAAATCAAAAGTACAAAATTCTTGCTTGTTTTAGATGATGTGTGGACAGACCATGGTGAAAGATTGGGAGCCACTAAAAGCTGCATTTCAACAAGGCAAGTCAGTAGGTAGGATTTTAGTGACTACTCGTAAAGAATCAGTTGCAGCGGGGATGGGATCCTCTCAAGTGTTTCCTTTCAAAGAATTATCTGATGAAGTGTGCTGGTTAATACTTGGTCAATTGGCCTTTATGGGAAAAGGAAATAAGTTGCGTGAAAACTCGGAGACTATTGGAAGGGAAATAGCAAAGAAGTGTAAAGGTTTACCACTTGCTGCTAAGACTTTGGGAGGTTTTTTGTGGGAGAAAAATACTAGGAATGAGTGGCAAAATATGCTGAACAGTGAGATATGGAAATTAAAGGTTGCAAAGGAAGACATTTTCACACCTTTCTTGCTAAGTTATTACGATTTGCCCTCAGAAATAAGATCATGCTTATTGTATTGTGCAATCTTTCCCAAAGATTTTGATATTCGACCAGCTGAATTAATTAAGCATTGGATCGCACATGGTTATCTAAACTCTTGCGAGAATTTAGGGACGGAAGAAGAAAAAGGTAGTGAAAATTTCAACTACTTAGCATGTCGTTCGTTTTTTCAAGATTTTGATGAAGATATGCATGGTAAATTAATTGCATGTGAGATGCATGACATGGCAAATGACAGTCCAAGATATGACAAATGAAGAAATTGTGGCAGTGGAGGTTGACAGCAGTGAAAATGTGAGGCTGGATTCATCTTCCAAAAAGACTAGTCATTTGAGGGTAAAGATTGCAAAAATGGATCAATTTCCTGTGCCTATGAAAGGCATAAAGAAACTAAGGAGCCTTGTAACTGTTGGTCAACAGTGTGATGTAACAGGTGAAGCCTTGCAGGCCTTATTCGAGGGAGCCAAAGGTCTAAGAGTAGTGGATTTTACGGAGGATTTCTCCGGTGGTGTAACAGTAAAAGAAATTCCAAACGAGATTGGGAAATTAATTCATTTGAGATACCTTAATTTGTGTCACAATAGGAATTTAGAAGAACTGCCTGAAGGAATGTCTGAATTGCAAAATTTGCATACTTGAATCGCTATGGTTGTTATAATCTTAAGAAACTACCAGAAGGTATAGGGAAATTGATCACCCGAGCTCTTCGTACTGATTATTGTCGGAGCCTAGAATACTACCCAAAAGGGATTGGGAGATTAGCTTCTCTCAGGGAATTGACCACAGTCATAGCGAGAGTAGATGGCAATGACACCAAAGAATTCAGTGTTGGAGATCTGGAAAACTTGGACCTCCTTCGTGAATCTCTTCTGATAGAACCGGTGGGAAATGTGGTAGATGGCGAAGAGGCTAAGAGAGACAAACTTCACAGAAAGATATATCTAAACTATCTGGTTATAGACTACGAAGGGCGTGGACTGAGTCTTCGTGGGGAAGACCTTATTCAAGCTTTAAACCCGCCACCTCCTAGCTTGCACATGCGGTTTATATAGCTGCGGGTACTCTTTCTGTTTATTACTCTCTCCGAATTACTTTTGTTCAAACTTTCTCTAAACAAATCACTTGATAGTTTAATTATAATTTTATCTTGTGTTTTAAATTGATAACCTTTGACTTTTATATTTCTAGGGAAAATAAATAAAAGGCTGAAGCAGAGGAGCTGTTATCCTTGGGAAGAAGAAAAGATGATAGGCTTCGTGTATATTAAAAAAAAAAAGAGCCATTCAATTATGTGATTGTTTAAAACTCTGCAAAAACTTATTGTGTGCCTGTTGCAGTCCTTGGTCCCTCCTTGTGTTATTGTTGTTTGTATGGATTTATTGTGAGATCTTTAACTTGCAATGCATTATTATAATGCATGGACTAATTATGTTTAACATTGTGAGGTGCTAAAGTTATTTTTTCGTTTTTATCTCAGGGTATAGAGCAAGCATTTTGCGTGCAGTATTTGACTTTGAGATATGCATATTTTCGTATAAAAATTACGCTAATAATCAGCACTAACCTTTTTTTGATGGTTTAAATTCTGGTAACTAACATTAAAACCTACAATACTATGAGATGCTTGCTTAGCTAAAGCATCAGCATAAGATTAGAAATATTAATGCAAGTGATTGAAGCAAATTCACAATCTGTGAAGCCTACTGCAGCAACCAAAGGGATAACTAAATCAGAAACAAAGGAAATCACAGCCCTTCAAAGGTATATGTTACACATTATGCCTTAAATGTGTTTTATATATTTATGATGCAACGAATTGTTCAATTAATTATGCATCAGAATATCTCTAAATCAATCCTAAATTAATAGCTATAATCAAGCTATATTAATACCTGAGATTTTTGCAATTTGTTTATTTAAAAGAAAGGGGTAAATTTCATTTGAGGATTTTTTTTTCTTTGGTTTCATTTTATCTTTGAATTATGCTATTCGGATTCTTTAACTTTTAAAATGATTCCAATTTGGTCTTTCCTTCAAATAATTTTGTTAAACGTCGGTATATGTCGAAGCTTACATGGCATGCAACGTGGACATCCCACATCCCTAAGCATGCTATATGGATATTTTCTCAATTATTAATGAAAAAATATTTAACAAAATACCATAATGAAATATTTTTAAAAGATCAAGGATTTAAATGAAATAAGATAGAAGTTAAAAATGAAAGTTAAATTAGAATTGTAATACTTGAAAAAAAAAAGGAAATATTTTAAGTATTTTACAACTAAAGGGAGTTTTTAATAAAATTAAAAAGACAAAAGATTTATCAGTAAATAATTCAATTTTTAATAGGGTTAACTTATATTTAAGTTTTCAGTCCACAACTAATAAAAAGAAAATAAAAGTTTATTTCTCTTTTATTTCTTATAAAAAACATATAAATCAAATGATTTTAAGTGAATGGTAAGAACAAAATTTATAAGAAAAGTTGTCTTTCAAATGTGAGTAAATAATTTTTTTTTAATTTAAAAAAAATGTTGATTGTTATCCATTAATGCGTGATTTTATTTTAATTTACTATTATAAATAATAATATCTTATTCAAAAATAAAATTTCTTCTTCAATAATTAAAAACCCAGTCCCCATTTTCAACCTTTAAAATTTAATCAATAATCATCATTAAATCTTAATAATATGAAGTAAACAAAACCATTAGTTTTCTCAAATAGATTATGAATATTAATGAAAAGCTTCATAATTTTTCTATATTTTTCTCTAATATGCTTTAACTCCAAATAATAACAATTAACATAATATTTTTCATGCTCTCTAACCCTATTATAACCTTTGATTTCAGATCATCAATTTGATTTTTCATGCTTTCTAAACCTAAGAAAGATGAGGAAGAACTCTTGTTTTCTTTTTTATTTCACAATAGCTAAGTTTTGTGTCATAAAAGATCTCAATCATTTTTGCTTTAATAATTAATCTCTTAATTAAATTAATGGGCTTTGATAATAGTTTAGCTCAATTATCATTTAGGTCGGAGTATTACAATTGTATCTCAAGAAAGGAATAAAATTACAAGAAAGATTAATTATCTTTTTAGTATAAGATGATTCAATAATTTCAAAATAAGGAAGATTATTTTTAATTTATGAAATTAAACTTACATATGTTATTATTTATTTAAAAATTACATTAATAATTTAAATGGTATAAATTTTAAGGATAAATAATTTTGATCAATAAATAAAATTATTTTATCTTAATCATTGCACACAAGATATGATTACATTATTTAATTTAATTATATATAAATATCATTTTATCTTATTTTATCATAATCTTATACACCAAATACACCATAAAAATATACTTAACTAATAAATAAAGACTTATTCCTTTGTTATTAATTCTGGAACAAAAGTGTTTTATATTCCTGTATTATTTTCTATGCATGAAAATGGGTCTATATCAATCCTAAACTAAGCTGAATTAACAATATTTAACATGTAAATCAATGATAGTATGAACATATAGTGATAATGTGAACAACTAATTTCATAAAAACTGTATACTTTATTTCTCGGATGACTGCAATTTATCTTTTACTAAAAAAAAAAAAGCCAGCTAATACTCCTTTACTGTTTGAAATAAACAAACATAATCCTCGTCATTCCCAGGATGAACAAAATAGAACACAAGTTGAACATCGGGTTCTGTTCCCGACTTGAAATCTCTCGCTCTCTCAATATCAAGTTGCAAGTGAGTGTTAGACGTAAATTAATTTGCCCATGCTCAGCTCTCATTGACCCGAGATTCTTCCACCACCTTTTACCTCTTTATAATACAGCTGAACTGGATGGTTTAATCCCCCCATCAATTTTCTTTCACTAATCAATCAATTACTCTCAAAATGGCCGAAGCACTTGTTTCTTCCATCTTGGAGCAACTCACTGCTATCACCATTGAGAATGCGCGGCAAGAGCTGAAGTTGGTGACAGATGTTGAGAGAGAAGCTCAAAAGCTTGAAAGCAATTTTAGGGCCATCCAATGTCTGCTTGAAGATGCAGAGGAAGAGCAAATCTTACAGAACAGTGTCAGGCACTGGTTAGCAAGGCTCAAACAAGTTGCTTATGATGTGGAGGATGTGCTAGACGAGTGGAAATCTGCGATCCTCAAGTTCAAAATAGATGGAGTTGAAAGCATTTATGTTAGAAAGAAGGTATGTCCTTTCCTTTCATGCTTTGCTTGTTGTCGTCAAGTTGTTAGGCGTCATGAAATTGCTTCTAAAATAAAAGAAATCAATGAAGAGTTAGATGTGATTGCCAAAGAGAAAGACATGTTTCTGTTAGCAAGATCAAATGAAATCAAACAACCTAGACGACTTGAAAGCACATCTTTTGTTGATGTTTCCAATTTACATAGTCGAGATGAGGTCAAAAATACTATAGTAAGCACATTATTGGGTGGGAATGGCATTCCAACCATCTCTGTTGTGGGGATGGGAAGGTTGGGAAAAACAACTCTTGCTCAATTGATCTTTAATGATGATGAAGTTCGATCACACTTCAGTAATGTAATTGGGTGTGTGTTTCGGACTTTTTTGATCCAAACAAAATTGCGAGAGCAATTTTAGAAGGTCTCGTCCAAAATTCAGTTATCAACCTCCAAAATCCTTCCTTGCAAAATGTTATGGGCAAAATTTGTGAAAAAATTGAAAGAGCAAAATTCTTGCTTGTTTTAGACGATGTGTGGACAGACCGCGATGAAAATTGGGAACCACTAAAAGCTGCTTTTCAAAAAGGGATGCCTGGAAGTAGGATTTTAGTGACTACTCGTAAAGAATCGGTTGCAATGGGGATGGGATCCTCTCGAGTGTTTCCTTTGAAAGAATTATCCGACAAAGTGTGTTGGTTAATAATTAGTCAAGTGGCATTTGTTGGAAGGGATAATGAGTTGCGTGAAAACTTGGAGGATATTGGAAGGGAAATAGCAAAGAGGTGTAAAGGTTTACCACTTGCTGCTAAGACTTTGGGAGGTTTGTTGCGGAAGAAAAATACTAGGAATGAGTGGCAAAATATATTGAATAGTGAGATGTGGAAATTAAATGTTGCAAAAGAAAACATTTTCCCACCTCTGTTCTTAAGTTATTATGATTTGCCCTCACAAATAAGACCATGCTTATTGTATTGTGCAATCTTTCCCAAAGATTTTGCTTTTGAACCAACTGAATTAATTAAGCATTGGATGGCATATGGTTTATCTAAATTCTAACAAGAATTTAGGGATAGAAGATGAAATAGGTGGTGAATACTTCAACTACTTAGCATCTCGTTCTTTTTTTCAAGATTTTGATAAAGATAGCCATGGTAACATAATTGAATGTAAGATGCACGACATGGTACAGGATTTTGTCCATTATTTGACAAATGAAGAAATTGTGGCAGTAGAGATTGACAGCAATGAAAATGTGGGGCTGGATTTATCTTCCAGAAAGACTCATCACCTGAGGGTAAAGATCGCAAAAAAGGATCAATTTCCTGTGTCTATTAAAGGTATAGAGAAACTACGGAGCCTTGTAACTGTTGGTCGACAGTGTGAAGTAACTGGTGAAGCCTTGCAAGCCTTCTTCAAGGGAGCAAAATGTCTAAGATTATTGAATTTTTCCGCGGGTAATAGGTATGATTGTGTAGAGGTAAAAGAACTTCCAAGTGAAATAGGGAAATTAATTCATTTGGGATACCTTAATTTGAGCCACACTTTGAATTTAAAAGAATTGCCTGAAGTAGTGTGTGAATTGCATGATTTAAAATACTTGAATGTCTCTTATTGTGTTTATCTTGAGAAACTACCAGAAGGTATAGGGAAATTGATCAACCTGAGGTCTCTTCGTACTGAGAATTGTTGGAGCCCACAATACTACCCAAAAGGGATTGGGAGATTAACTGTCCTTGGGGAATTAACCTTTGTCAAAGCCAGTTCAGGAAATGGTAATGATGCTGCTAAAGAATTCAGTGTGGGAGATCTGGAAAACTTGGATCTCCTTCGTGGATCTGTTGAGATGAAACTGGTGGGAAAAGCGATAGATGTGGTAGAGGCCAAGAGAGCCAAACTTCACAAAAAGATACACCTCAAGCAACTGGATTTATGGTTGGATGGGCATGAAACAACGATAGATCATCTTGATGATGTTCGTCAAGCCTTAAACCCACCTCCTAGCTTAGACGTACGGTTCATGGAAATGCCAGTAAGTACTCTTTCTGTCTTTTCTCTGTCTAACTTTTCTGCAAATTACATTTTTTCAAACTTCTCTATACAAATCACTTCAATCATAAATTTGTTTTGTGTTTTATATTGATATTACAATGATAACCTTAATTTGACTTTGATCTTGCTGGGAAAGTTTTCGTTAAAAGGCTGAATCAGAGGAGCTATGATATATCCGTGGCAAGAAGAAAAGATGATGGCTTCTACCTCTTTTATGCATGTATATTTAAAAATAATAATAACCCGCATGTGATTGTTTAAAACTGTCTAGGAACTTATTGTGTGTGTCTGCTGCTGTCTTTGGGCCCTGCTTAGAACCAGCATTTAAACTCTTGAGTGGCTAGGCCAGATCTAGGGGTTTGGGACTCGACTTTTGTATTTGTTTAATCAATCTATTGTGTGCTTGTTGTTTGTGTGGATTTATTGTTGAAATGTGTTATTTTTAATGTATGGAATAATTTATGTTTAAAATTACTGAGGGGCTGAAGTTAATTCTTCTTGCTAATGGTAAGAAGGATTAAAAAATTTGTTAACTTAATAATTAAGTTTTTTTTTTTTTACATTAAGAAGATAAAATTTTAATGCAAGTAAGGGAAAAGAAAAAAATCTGATTCAAATCAAGCTTTTAATGTTCCTTCAGACACCTTTAACTATTACACTAAAAATTTGAGGACACTTTAATAATTAAATTATAATATAAGAAAGTGGTAATTAATTTTAATTATTGAATTAACAAATTTTTTATTTTCATAATTTTTTATCCTTCTTATCAAACAAAGCTTAGCTCTAGAAAAAGCACTTCTCACTCAATATTTGAGTTTAAGATATACATAATTTTCTGCAAAGCTTGGAGACTTGGATGGTTTAAGTTCCAAAACAAGTGGGAATTTTAATTTTTGAGATAGTCGAAGTAATTTAGAATTGTTAGGAGAATGGAAGTGACCAAGGAAACAAAATTAGAGAGTGGGTTATTAGGGAGTTTTCATGGAAGTTAAGTGAGTCCAATTGTACAAGTTCAATTCCAAAAGAAATTGCTTTACCTGGCCTCCCATAAGTCAAAACTAATATAAATGCTGCAAATTGAGTCACTATTAAACCCTGCGTAGGATGGTGCTGTTGTTGTTGTTTTTTTTTTTTTTTTTTTCAAAAAACATGTACTTTATATTTATTTATTTATATATTTTAATATATATAAATAATATATAATATATTATATATTATTTATATATATTTTGTGTTTTTTTCTCCTTCCTTAAGTTTACTTTTTACTTTTCTTTAATACTTTACTTTTTTTTTGTTTTTTATATTTTTATCTTTTTATTGGGCCCATTATTTTTGGAAGAGTTTTTTAGCGGATCACTTTTGTGTTTTTCTTCTATGAGTTTTTTTTTTTTTTTTTTTTTTTTTACTTTAAATATTTTTATATGTTTTGTTACAAAATCGATTTTAATTTTTTAGTGAGACCACTCCCTTCTAATGATGGAACCAACTTTTACGAGCTTTTTTATTTTTTTCCTTTTTATATTATATATATATATATTATGTTTTTATTTTAGTGAGATCCACGATTTTTTTTAAATCTATTTTTACTTTATTTTTATTTTTATAATTCATAAATTTTTTAAACGTAGGATCTACTTTTTTTAAAAATATTTTTTGGATCTAAACCCTAAATTTCAAAAGGTAAAACCATGAACCCCAAATCATAAATTTTAAACTTGTTTTTATCTTTGTCTTTCTTAAATTTTCTTTGTGTGTGTATTTTTTTATTTAATATTTAACAAATTATTTTATTTTTTGTTTGGTCTCACTTGATACCATAGTTTTTCTTTTTATAAAAAACTTGATTAATTTTTTATATTTTAATTTTTTTAGATACATTTGATACCAATTGTATGCCATTTTTTTTTTTTTAGTTTTTTACTTTGTCTCATTTTTATTTTTTATGTATTTTAATAAATGATTTTTTAGATTTAATTTTTTAAGTAACTCAATTTGATACCAAATGAAAATTTACGTGGCAAGTAATTTGATTCTTTTTTAACTTTTGCTTTTTAATTTTCTTCTATTTACAAATGTTCACTTTTTATTTAGTAAATATTATGGAATGTTTTGAATTTTCTAATATTGGATCCATTTCATATTATTATTAAAAGTATTTTTTTTAGATTTTTTCTTTTTATAATTTCATAATTCTTTAAAATTGATATTAATCAATGTGTCAAGTATATCGTAATTTTATTTTTTTTCTTTTTTTCTTTTTTGTTAAATTTTTTAAAAAAAATCAGTACTAATGTTATGTACTAACTCAACATTTTCTTCTTTTTTTTTTTATATTTTTAACTTTTCATCATTTTTTCCTTCTTTTGTTTTTCTCTTCCTTTTTTATATTCAATAAATATTTTTTGTATTTTTATTTTTATTATGAATATGGCTAATTTTATATTATTAATATATTTTTGTACATTTTTTTTGTAATTAGATGATTTGGCTAAAAAAATAGTAATGAAGGTTTCAGTATAGCTTCTAGATTTTATTTTTTTTAGTTTCATGGTATAAAAAATTTTTTTTAATCAATAATATCAAATTGATTTTGAAAAAATGATATAGAATAAAAAAATATTAAATATGAAAGAGAAAAATAGGAAGAAGAAAGTAAATTTAAACAATATAAATCTATCTATGATAAATTTTGCAAAAAAAAAAAAAAAGCATTGCAATAGTCTATAGTCTGAACACTGTAACTTTACAAATTACAACTTTAATTTTTTATTTAATTCTGAATTTACTTTTCATAACTTATGCTTAAATCCATAATACCATTAAACTGAGGAATTGGGGTGTAGGTGTTAATAGGATCACTCAGCCACTGCAACAGATCTATTGGTGCTCATCAAGGCATACATTTATTCCCCCACTATCCTTAAATTAATGGAGGGCTAGATTGGAAATGTTAATCTTATTCATATCTAATGAAAAATTCGATTGTTATCCTAATGAGAATGAGATGAGAATGTGTATTATATTATAGATACGAAAATAAATATAATTTTAAATTTTTATTAAATACAGAGAATGAGAATGGATGATATAACATCCCTGTAACCATGCCTTACAGATATATATTTAATAAATAATTTTTTTATTAAATAATATAAATTATTATTTTAGATTAATTAAAATTAATATATTTTTATTAAAAATATATATTAATGTATATTTATAAAAAATTATCTAAATATATAAGATAAAAATAAAAAACTAAAAAAATATGTTTTTATTTTTATTATTTTTAAAAAAACCTGAGTATGAATAATACCATATCTATTAAATATATACAAAAATAATAATAATGATAAATTTAAAATACTCATTAACTATAAAAACGATAATAAATATAATATAACATTTTAAAAATAAAAATGAAAAATATTCCACTCCTCCCATACTCTACGCATTGGCAGCCCCAGCCTTGATCGAGTCAATTATATTTGTAGTTGCTTTCATAGTCTTTATGAAAGGCTTCATCATTTGGTTTACAGCAGGGTTACCAGTTTATAGAAGTGGTCCCCCGTTTTTCTTGCTACCCAATCCCAACGTCGCCAGTATAATATAATAATTCGAGAAACGATTATGAAGAATATTCTGCCCTCCCTGTACTTTACGCATTGACAACCATAGGCTGGATTCAGTCAATTATGTTTGCGGTTGCTTTCATAGTCGATATGAAATGCTTCAGCATGTGGTTTACCGCAGATTACCGGTCAACAATCGACAATTCTAGAAATGGTCTTTTACTGGCTAACCAATCCCAACGTCACCAATATAATTAATAATTCGACAAATGACTATGAAGAATGTTCTACCTTTCCCGTACTATACGCATTGACAACTCTAGGATGGATTGAGTCAATTATATTTGCAGTTGCTTTCATATTTTTATGAAAAGCCTCATTATTTGGTTTACAGGAGGTTACCAGTCAACAATCAACAATTATAGAAACGGTCCCCCGTTTTACCTGCTACCCAATCCCAACGTCACCAATATAATATAATAATAATCGACAAATGACTATGAAGAATGTTCTATCCTTCCCCTACTTTACGCATTGTCAACCTAGGCTAGATTGAGTCAATTATATTTGCAGTTGCTTTCATGGTCGATATGAAATGCCTAAGAAACAAGAAACAAGTCAGCACTCTGGAGCCCACCCCCGAGAGGAAAATGGAAGATTAATGTTGATGGTTCTGTTCGTGGAAAACCGGGACCAGCAGGAATTGGTGGAGTGCTTCGCGATAGTGAAGGAAAGATTAAACTTCTCTTTTCCAAAATATTGGATTCATGGATTCGAATCTTGTTGAGCTAATGGCTGCGGTAGAGGCACTCACGATTGTGGCGGAAGCAAAATGTCAATCCTCTGCCAGACCTCATTATTGAAAGTGATTCCAAAGTTGTTATCTCATGGGTGAATCACATTAGCGAAAACCCATGAAAGTTCAGTAATGTCATCAACAGCCTCTTGTCATTTACAAGCTGTTATACAAAATATTCGTTTGTTGATGTATCTAGAGAAGCTAATCACTTAGCGGACTATCTAGCCAAGTAAGGAGTGGATAGATCCACTGGCTTGATTGCATGGTTGTAATTTTGCATCCCTCTTTTTCTTAATAAAATCTAATCTTTCAAAAAAAAAAAAAAGTCGATGTGAAATGCTTCATCACTTGGTTTACAGCAGGTTACCAGTCAACAGTCTACAATTATAGAAGTGGTCCCCCGTTTTATTTGCTACCCAATCCCAACGTCACCAATATAATTTCCCTCAAATTCCAGATCTCATCTCCCTTTAATTTCCCCTTTAACCATTACCAACACCTCTTTTTCTTCTAAGAAAATGGCAGAAGCAGTTGTTTCTGCAATTATAGAGAATCTAGTAGAAGTTATTGCTGAAAATGCTAGGCAAGAATTAAGGCTGGTAACAGATGTTGAGAAGGAAGCAGAAAAGCTTGAAAGCAATTTTAAGGCCATCCAATGGGTGCTTCAAGATGCAGAGGAAAAGCAAATCTTTCAAAACAGTGTCAGGCACTGGTTAGAAAGGCTCAAAGAAGTTGCTTATGATATGGAGGATGTGTTAGATGAGTGGAACACTGCAATCCTCAAGTTGGAAATGGATGGAGTTGAAAGCATTTATGTTAGAAAGAAGGTATGTCCTTTCCTTTCATGCTTTGCTTCTTCTAGTCGTCAAGTTGTTAGGCGTCATGACATTGCTACTAAAATAAAAAAAATCAATGAAGAGTTAGATGTGATTGCCAAAGAGAAAGATATGTATCACTTAGAAAGATCAAGTGAAATCAAACAACCTAGACGCCTAGAAAGCACATCTTTTGTTGATGTTTCCAATTTACTTGGTCGAGATGTGGTAAAAAATAAGATGCTAAGCTCGTTGTTGGGTGGTAATAAGGACATTCAAACCATCTCTATAGTAGGGATGGGAGGGATCGGAAAAACAGCTCTTGCTCAATTGATCTTTAATGACCAAGAAGTTCGAGCATACTTCAACAATGTAATTTGGGTGTGTGTCTCGGACTTTTTTGATCGAAACAAAATTGCGAGAGCAATTTTAGGAGGCCTCGATCAAAATTCACTTACCAACCTAAAAAATTCAAGTCCCTTACAAGATGTTCTGACCAAAATTTCTGAAAAAATCAGAAGTTCAAAATTCTTGCTTGTTTTAGATGATGTGTGGACAGATCATGATGAAAATTGGGACCCACTAAAAGCTGCTTTTCAACAAAACATGTCTGGAAGTAGGATTTTGGTGACTACTCGTAAAGAACCAGTTGCAACGGGGATGGGATCCTCTCAATCTCAAGTGTTTCTTTTGGAAGAATTATCTGATGACGTGTGCTGGTTAATACTTAGTCAATTGGCCTTCAAGGGAAAGGAAAATGAGTTGGGTAAGTTGGAGGATATTGGAAGGGAAATAGCAAAGAAGTGTAAAGGTTTACCACTTGCTGCTAAGACTTTGGGAGGTTTGTTGCGGGAGAAAAATACTAGGAATGAGTGGCAAATTATACTGAATAGTGAGATATGGAAATTAAATGTTGCACAAGAATACATTTTTAGACCTCTCTTGCTAAGTTATTATGATTTGCCCTCACAAATAAAACCATGTTTATTGTATTGTGCAATCTTTCCCAAAGATTTTGTTTTTGAGCCAACTGAATTAATTAAACATTGGATGGCACATGGTTATCTAAATTCTAAAGAAAATTTAGGGATGGAAGAAGAACAAGGTGATGAATACTTCAACTACTTAGCATCTCGTTCTTTTTTTCCAAGATTTTGATAAAGATGGGCATGGTAACAAAGTTGAATGTAAGATGCACGACATGGTACATGATTTTGTCCAATATTTGACAAATGAAGAAATTGTGTCAGTCAGCAGTGAAAATGTGGGGCGGGATTTATCTTCCAAAAGGACTCATCATTTGAGGGTAAACATTGCAAAAGAGGATCAATTTCCTGGGTCTATAAAAGGCATAGAGAAACTAAGGAGCCTTTTAGCTGTTGGTCAACAGTGTGGAGTAACTGGTGAAGCCTTACAAGCCTTCTTCAAGGGAGAGAAATGTCTCAGATTATTGGATTTTTCGAAGGATTTGTCCGGTGGTGTGTCAGTAAAAGAAATTCCAAATGAAATAGGGAAATTAATTCATTTGAGATACCTTAATTTGAGTGGCAGTAAGACTTTAAAAGAATTGCCCGAAATAGTGTGTGAATTGCATAATTTGCAACACTTGAATCTCATTTTTTGTGTTGGTCTTGAGAAACTACCAGAAGGTATAGGGAAATTGATCAACCTGAGGTCTCTTCATACTAATTCTTGTTGGAGCCTACAATACTACCCGAAAGGGATTGGGAGATTAACTTCTCTAAGACAATTAAACCCTGTCAAAGCGAGATTAGATGGCAGTGACGCCAAAGAATTCAGTGTTGGAGATCTGGAAAACTTGGACCTCTTTCGTGGATTTATGTGGATAAAACCGGTGGGAAATGTGGTAGATGTGGAAGAGGCTAAGAGAGCCAAGCTTCACAAAAAGATGCATCTCAACTGTCTGATTATAGACTGCAAAGGGTGTGGACCGAGTGCTTGTGGGGAAGACTTTATTCAAGCCTTAAACCCACCTCCTAGCTTACAAATACGGTTCATATAGCTGCCGGTACTCTTTCTGTCTATTACTCGCTCCAAACTACTTTTGTTCAAACTTTCTCTAAACAAATCACTTGATAGTATAATTATAACTTTATCTTGTGTTTTAAATTGATAGTACAAAGTATAACCTTTGACTTTTATATTTCTAGGGAAAATAAATAAAAGGCTGAAGCAGAGGAGCTGTTATCCTTGGGAAGAAGAAGAGATGATAGGCTTCTACCTCTTTTGTGCTTGGTATATTAAAAAAAAAAAAAAATCAGTATTATGTGATTGTTTAAAACTCTGTAAAAACCTATTGTGTGTATTGCTGTCCTTGGTCCGTCCTTGTGTTATTGTTGTTTGTATGGATTTATTGTGAGATCTTTAACTTGCAATGCATTATTTTAATGTATGGACTAATTTATGTTTTATATTAGTGATGTGATAAAAGTTATTTCTTCTTCTTCTTCTTCTTATATACATTATTTTTGGTACAAGCGTGATGCATGTACGTATAATTCTTTAAAAATTTATTTGAATAACCAATTTTTTTTATAACTATAAGAATAATAAATACTAACAATTTAATTTTGTTTTTGATATAACATAAGTAAAATTTGATAACTTTTAATAATAATAAATATTAACAATTTAATTTGTATTTAAAAAGAAAGGGGTGAATTTCATTTAAGATCTCTAACTTTTTATTTTGATTTCATTTTAATTGTCAACCTTAGAAAATTTTCAGTTGAGTTCTTAATTTTTAAAATGGTTTCTTTTTTGTCATTCCTTTAAATAATTTAGTTAATTTTGACAAATGTCCATATATATATATATATATATATGTTGCAGCTTACAATCTTACCTCTTTTCTTCTCAGCTTTGTTTTTTTTTTTTTTTTTTGCTCAAACTTTGCTTTGAAGAAATCACTTTAAATTAAGCTAAAAAATCTAGTTTGTGTTTGAAATTTCATGCAAGGATGATCTCAGTCTTCTAAGGAACATCAACAAAAACGTGAATCAAACAAGCTGTGTTGTCCGTAGCAAAGAAGACATGATTGTTTGTGGCTTTTACCTGTTCATACTTGTAATAATGTAGTAAAACCTATTGTTTGTGTTAGCTGATTGCTGTCATTGGAAATCTGTATTGGTGTGATTTGTTTGTCTTAGATGATTGCTGCCTTTGGAAATCAGTATTGGTAATGATTTATTGTATGCTTGTCTTTTGGATGAACTTAATGTGTATGATGTTTAACTTGATCATCCTGATTTAACATTATAGTTTTGCTACTATATTTTATTGTGTGGACTAATTTACGTCTAAGATTATTGAGGAACTAATTTAAATCAGCTTGAGGCATTTTAGAGAAGATTCCCAATAACCTCTATAGGCTAATGCTCTGATGAACATCGAGGTTGTATAGTCGAAGAACATCAAGTAATCAAAGTTATAATTATAATTAAATGAGTAGATGAGAAAAAAATATATAAATGAGCCCATCTCTCTGGACTGTATTATAATCATCTTCATGACTTCGTCACATATAAGAACATAAAAAAATCTACGTAGCAACTCTCAAATTCCTTCAGGCAGCTTTAGACCAATAGAACATCAAGCAAATCAAGTCTCCAATTATTTTTTATACTAATAAACAAAGACTTGTGTCTTTATTATTTCCAAGTTGAGGAAAATGTAACTCCTTTTGTTTTTTCTGCTAATGAAGAAAGATTTATTCCTTGGTATGCAGGCACAAAAGTGTTTTATATTCCTTTATTATTTTTTATTGTACATGAAAATGTCTCTATATTAAATCCTAAACTAATGACTATAATTAAGCTGAATTAACATCTAAATCAATGATAGTATGAACATTTTATGATCAAGTCCACAGCTAACTTCATAAAAAAAAAAATCCCAATTGATTTTAAATGTGCTTGCTCACATATGATAACAATAAAAAAAATTCCTTGTCGTGACCAAAATTGCCCATTTTTTCTGATAATAATCTGATTTTTTTTATTCAATATATATATATATAACTCTTACTTTAATATAAGGAGATCTTTCCTCTTATAGATATAATCCTACTCATAATTGATAAAGTGTAATTGGAATACTTTTGAGTTGTGTGGGTATTTTTATTATTACATCGTTTAACGGGCTTTAGCCTTCTAGACTTTTGGACATAAATATTAATTTTTTTGGTTCAATATAGTTTTGAATCTTTTGTACCTATAAAATAGTTTTTTATTTTTTTTTCTGGATTCAATGTGTTGTTTTTTAATTTTAGATTTTATTTTTAAATATTTTTTAATAAATATTCATCCAATTAGTTCAATGAATTTATATTTTTAGAATGAGGTGAAAATTTTTTGAATCTTTTGATGAGAGAAAAAAAAACAACCTACAAAAGAAAAGAGAAGGGAAAGAAAAATTTTCAATAAATATTATATTTGTAAAATTTTTTAATTTAAAATATTTTTTAAAATTTTACTAAATTCAAATGTTTATTGATTTTGTCATGTCATGAGATTAAGATATTATACAGTTATATTATTTTAAAGTAAAATTTTAAAATAATACGAAACTTTTTTTCTTAATCATTATAAAATTTTTTAATAATTGATAATAAATCTTTATATATTCAAATATAAATCAATAAAAATACAAAACTGATTCATAAGATCTTATTGACCAACATTATCTTCAACGACTATGTAATCTTTTTTATTTTAATCTTTAACTTCTTACAAGACTAAGGAAACTTATCACTTACTCAACTGTAAAGAAAAAGTTAAAAAAAAAAAAAAACAAACCACAGCTTAACAAGTATAAGCTCACACATTGTACTGGTCAAGTATCATTTTCATACATACTATATAAATTATTTAAAATATTTGTCAAATCATAATGTCAAAATATTTTAAAAATCATTATAATGTCAAATATTTTGTAGATCATAAATTAATATCAAAATAGGTCAATTTCTAAATTATTGTAAAATATCTTGTCATTCAAATATCATAATCAAACAAATTATTAATCAATCTTTAGAAATCATCATAAATCATCTTCATATAAAATCATAAATCAATCTTTAGAAATCATCATATCATAACCATCATTATCATTAGTTTATTGTTAGCTATGATCACTACTATAACTTGTGATATTAACATATCGATAATTTCATCCTTATGAATCATTATTAACTATTATAACCTATTAACCAGGGTCTTACGCTAACTATTATAATCCATTAGCAGGGCCATATGATCATGGCTATACTAATTACTATAACTCATTAGGCAAAGCTATAGAACTAGTTCTAGTACTATAACTTATGCTTAAATCCATAATACCATTAAACAAAGAATCGGGGGTGTAGCCATTACAAAAGATTAAGTTTTTAGTGGTTTTTTTTTTTTTACATTTAGTCTCATTTATAAATGTCACTAAAGAATCAGTGGCATTTATCAAAAATGCCACTAAGAGTGTTGCCTATCTTGCGTTGAAAAAAATAGCGACATTTTAATTATAAAATGCCACTAAATTTAGAAACGTTTATAGTAAAAAATGTCACTAAATTTAGCAGCATTTATAATAGAAAAAGTCACTACATTTTGACATTTAAAGGTATTTTTAGATACAAATGCCACTAAATTAAAAAATTTATTTTAAAAAATTTTTTTAATATTGATTAATATAATTAAATAAAAAATATTAAAAGAAAAAAAAACGAACTTAAATTCATAAATTGAATATTATAAATACATAATTTGTTCTTATATGGATGGAACACAAAGTTTGATACAAGTAATAACATTCAAATTATTTTAGTACATTAACTAAAAATTTAAAATGTATGAAATTGATGATTGCATAGATTTGGAATACTACCATTTGATGAAAGATTTTTTTCACCATGCTCACTACCATTTTCTGTTGTTAATGGTTTTCATGTACAGCGAATCTTTTTAAGTAAGATTAAGTCATTTTATCAAACACCATGATTTGAAAAAACAAACAAAACAAATGCTAAGATGAGATGAAAAAAAAAAACATAATAGACTATTTCATAATGGTTTTTTAAGGATATCTTGAATGAATCAACAAATTCATGTTAACAAGTAACAATTTTTTAGTAATTTAAAAAAATTTTGTTGAAAAGAAAAACTAAACCTAAAATTTCATTCGTATTTGTAACTAAATTTAACATTCAATTTTTATTCTATTTTGAATTTTTCTCACCAACCAAACAAAATCAAACTCAGAACTATAATAACAAAATAAATTAGTAAAAAAAAAAAAGCCAAATACTAAAAATTATCAATGTTGAAATTGAGCTTACCAATGAAACTTGAATGGCAACAGCAACGCAACAAATCAGACAGGAAGTTTAGGGATTTGACACAACAAATTAGATAAAGAGTTTGGGGATTTGACTTAAAATGTAAGAAAGTTAACTTGAAATTTGCAAAAACAAAATGAAAGAAAATGAAAATTGACCATAAAATGACTGAAACTTAGGCAAAAAATAAGGAAAAAGTGATCCAAAATGAGTAAAAATAAAATAAATGAGTAAAGGAAAGAAAAGCAAAAAGAGGGTTTCACAAGTTTGAAATTTTAAAAAAATTTAACAGTTAGAAAGTATGATTATTGAAGTTATTTTTGGCTAAAAACACCTTCAATAATTCCTCGCAATTTGTTTTAGGATTATTCAAGGTATTTCTGGCCAAAAACGCATTTAATAATCTCCTTCAATATTTTTTTTAAGATTATTCAAGTTATTTTTTACCAAAAAATATCTTGAATAATCTTTTATAAAAATTGAATATGGTTATTCAAGGTATTTTTGATCAAAAATACCTTGAATAATCTTATTCTATTATTTTTATTATTTAAAGCATTTTGGCCAAAAACGCTTTCAATAATTCCTTTCAATTTTTTTGGAGATTATTCAATGCATTTTTGGCCAAAAATACCTTGAATAATCTCTTATAAAAAATTGAATGGGGTAACTCGAGGCTTTTCTAGCCAAAATGCCTAGAATAATCTCTTTTATTTTTTTAAAGATTATTCAAAGCATTTTCTGCAAAAAAGAAAAAAAAAACGCATTCAATAATCTTTTTTTTTTTTAAGATTATTCAAGGTATTCTTTGACAAAAATGCCTTGAATATTCCCTCACAAAAAATTGAATGGGGTTATTCAAGATATTTTTGGTCAAAAACACCTTAAATAATCCCTTTTTGATTTTTTTTTAGATTATTTAAGGCATTTTTGGCTAAAACACGTTCAATAATCCTCTCCAATTTTTTTAGAGATTATTAAGGCATTTCTAGCAAAAAATGCCTTGAATAATCTTTTTCATTTTTTATTATTGAAGGTAATTTTTTGTAGAAAATGCTTTAAATAATCTTCTCATAAAAAATGAAGATGATTATTGAAGATATTTTTTACTAAAATCGCATTTAATAATTCTCCTAAAAAATTAAAACAAATTATTAAAGGCATTTTTAGTCAAAAATGCCTTTAATAGATTTTCTTGTCAATAAATTTGTCAAAAATGGAGTAGTGTTATTGGTTGGAGCATACGGGTGTTAATTATAAAATTGTAGTTTTGATCCATTCCTTCAGCATTTGTTAACTATAAGGCATTTTTAACTAAAAAATACCCTGAATAATCTGTTAGCATAATTGAATGGAGTTATTCAAGGTGTTTCTAACCAAAAAATACCTTGAATAATCCTTTGAAAAATAAAAAAAATGTTGAAGAAAGGAATTGAATCTACGACCTTATAGTTAACAACCATAAGCTTTAATTGACAATGCTACTCCATTTTTTGTAGATTTATTGACAATGATATTTATTAAAGGCATTTTTGGTAAAAAAACACCTTCAATAATCTTTTTCAATTTTTTAGAGAAATTATTGATGGTATTTCTGACAGAAAACGCCTTCAATAATCACCTTCATTTTTTATGACGTTTTTGACTAGAAAATGCCATGAATAATCTGTTAAAAAAATTGAATGGAGTTATTAAAGGTGTTTCTGGCAAAAAAATACCTTGAATAATCCTTTGAAAAACTAAAAAAATGTTGAAGAGAGGAATCGAATCTACTACCTTATAGTTAACAACCGTATGCTTTAATTGACAATGGTATTCCATTTTTGGTAGATTTATTGACAAGGATAAAAACGCTTTCAATAATCTTTTTCAATTTTTTAAGGGAATTATTGAAGGCATTTATGACAGAAAATGCTTTTAATAATTCCCCATCCATTTTTTATGAAAGGAATTATTGAAGGCATTTTAGTAGATAAATGCTATTAATTTTTGTCTTTAGTGGCGTTTATAATTAAAACTCCGCAATTTGAATATTTAGTGACATTTTAATAAAAAAACACTTTAAATTTTATAAAAACACGAAAGCTAGCGATATTTTAATGAAACGCTGCTACAAAATTGCCACTAATTTGTCATTTTCTTGTAGTGAAGTGTTGATAGGATCACTCAGCCACTATAACAGATCTATTGGTGCTTATCAGGACATACATTTATTCCCTCACTATCCTCAAGTTTATGGAGGGTTGGATTAAAGATATCAATTTTATTCATATTTAATAAAGAATTATATTTTTTATCCTAATGAAAAGAAATAGACATAGTTATTATATTATGGATATGACGATTGATATAATTTTAAATTTTTATTAGATACGAGGATAGGAATGGATAATATGGCACTATCTGTATCGATACCTTATATATTTATATATTTCATAAATAAATTTTTTTATTAAATAATATAAATTATTATTTTAAATTAATTAAAATTTAATTTCAATTTATCTTTAAATTATTCTATTCGGATCCTCTAACTTTTAAAATGATTAAAATTATTTTGTCTTTCCTTCAAATAATTTTGTTAATTTTGACAAACGTCTATACTTGTCATTGCTTACTTGGCATGCCATGTAAACATTCCACATCAATAAGCATGCTATAAGGATATTTTCTCAATTATTTATAAAAAAATATGAAAAAAAAATACCATAATGAAATAACTTTAAAAGACAAAGGATTTAAATGAAGCTAGTTAGGAATTAAGAATGAAAGTTAAAGTAGAATAGAAGACTTGAGTTAAACTGAAACTTAAGCAGCAAATCACTCAATTTTTTTAGTATCATAATAATTTTATAAATATTTAAAAATCAAAATTTAAGAAAAAATATAAAAATTTAACAAAGTAAACCTCCCGTGGGTTATCCTAAACAAATTGGATTATGTGACGACCTTTTCGGCAATTCAAAACTATTTAAAAATATTTTTTTAACACATAAAATAATTTTTTTTAATATAACAAATGCCTAAAATTGAATATAAATATGAAATTATGAATTAAAGCATAAAAATCAGTAGTAATACAATGTTTTTATAAATATTTAATTTTTAACATTCAATAATAATAATTTTTTATAAATTTGAATCTAATTTAATAGTTCTTTAATAATATTAATAATTTGAATTAATACAGTAAAAATATATTAAAATAAGTAAAAAAAATTCATTAAAAATAACATAACTAAAATTCATTTAATTTATAACTAAATAAATCCAATATTGACTAAAAAATTTTTTTAAAATAATTTAAAACAAAATTTTTTTAATTCTGAAATTTTAGCATTCTATAAGAATTTTGCATACTTTAAACCACAAAATCTCAAATATCCTTCAGTTCCTATTGACAAAAAAAGCCATGAATTTAAAGTGAGGACGTAATACTATAACTTAAAATTTTGTTTCGGCAAAAATTATTTCCAGAGACCTAAGTTTTGAAGGCAAAAATTTAATAAATTATCATAAATAGCTTAACTTTTTTTTTGAGTTTTAGATTTATGAAGCTTACTTTGGGGTTTTAATTCTCTTAGCCTAAATATCATTTGAACAAACCAATTATTTCATTACAAAGTTCACATTTTTTACTATAAAAGACAACTAAAATTTGACCAAATCAGTCACCAAAGTAGGGAGTTCTTACAATTCAAAGTTGAGTGTTTGTAATTGTCAAAACTAAAAAATAAAAAACTTTGAACATTAAATTCTCTCAAATTATTCAATTAAATGAAGTGCCACACATATCATTGAAATGTCTTAAAGAGAACTTTCCAATGATACCAAAAATTTCGTCAGATTGTCACCAAAAAGTTGTCAAAATTTTTTTTAAAGATGAAAAATGTATAAAATATAAGTTAGGATTTATAAAAAAATTATAGAAAATATAAAAATTTTAAGAGTTTTGAGTAAAATCTTACTTTATTCAGTTGATTTTAGGATTGATTTACCTTTTCTCTTTCTCTTTCTTCTTCTCAAGGGTTAGTTTCTGTTAAATCCCCAATTTATCTTTCTGACAAAAATAAATATAGTAAATAAAACCACTATATAACAAAAGGTATTTTAATAAAATAATTTTATTGTCAATTAAAATTCTATTGAGTCAAGTTTTAATTATGGTAAAACATGGGTTGGAGATAAAATTTTAAGAATACATATTTTTTTTAAAATCATAAATCATATAATATAATTCAAATCATATGCTAATTTTGTGGATATTACATGTAAAAATGATAAAAATTTTGTTAATCTAATAGTTAAGTTATAAAGTAGAAAAGGGTTATAAATTTTAAATATTGGATTAACAAATTTTCCATTTCATTGTTTTCTATCATTCTTACCAAGCAATACTTAGATCTAGAACAAGCACTTCTCACTCAGTATTTGAATTTGAGATATACATATTTTCCTATAAATCCTGGAGAATAATATGGTTTGAGTTCCCAGTAGGAATTTTAAATTTTTGGATAGTCAAAGTAATTTAAAATTGTTAGGAGTACGGAAGTGAACAAAGAAACAAAATTAGAGAGTCGGTTATAAGGGAGTTTCCATGGAAGATGAGTGAATAAAGGATGGTTTGGTCGCTGGTAAGATGTTAAAATAAAGAATAATCAAAACTTAGAAGAATTTATTATTGCAAATCCGTTTATAATTCAAACACAAAACAGCTAAATTCTCGATGTGGAATAGAGGAAAACCCATGGAGGGAGAAGCTAATGCTTTTGTCACTCCTTAAATCCACACATCGCTCATCTCACCGTAATGGCTTTTTCTTTTTTTTTTTTTTTTTTTTTTTCTCTTCAGAGAAGGATCCACTACACCTTGTTGTGTACATACTATGATAGTATGAACATATTACCATATGGTCAACAACTAATTTGATAAAAAAAAAAAAATCCCAATTGCTTTAAATATGCTTGATGATATGATAACAAAAAAAAAAATTCCATTGGTTAGGATTAGCTTTAATAGAATTAAAAAATATATATTAATTGAAAAATGTAAATTTTTATGGGATGATTGCAATTCGTTTATTTAAAACAAAGGGTAAATTCTATTTAGGGTTTCTAACTTTTGATTTTGATTTTATTTTAGTGCCTAAAATATAAAAAAGACTATTCGTTTCTCACATAAAAACGTAATGTCTGTTAACAAAAATGATGTTTTTTTATCTTAAAAAACATAATTTTTGTTAAAATTATGAAATTTATATTTTTTTCATAATATATCAACAAGTAAAATACAGATAAGTAAAATATAATTTTTTTTCATAATATTTTTTTAACAAAGATGAAAATTTTAATAGTAAAAACATGATCGTTGTTGAAAATATATTAAAAACTATGTATATAATGTTTTTATTTAAAATTATTTAAAAAATTCATAATATTTTATAAAAAAATTATTATGTATCTAAAGTTAATAACATTTTCTGTATAATTCAAAAATATAATTAAATAACGACAAATGGAAAAATTTTCACTTTTTCTACAAAATACGAAAAAAAAAAATCAGAAAGATGAAAGTGTTTTATGTTCCTTTATATATATATTTTTTTAGCATACATAAAAATGTCTCTGTATCAATTCTAAAATTAATATCTATTATCAAGCTGAAGTAACATCTAAATCAATGACAGTATGAACATATTTTGATAAATTCAACAACTAATTTCATAAAGAAATCCCAATTGCTTTAAATATGCTTGATGATATGATAACAATAAAAAAAATCCATTGCTTAGGATTAGCTTTAACAGAATAAAAAAATAATTAAAAATGTAAACTTTTGTGGGATGGCACAATTCGTTTATTTAAAAGAAACGGTAAATTCCATTTAGGTTCTCTAACCTTTTATTTTGATTTTATTTTAGTGCTCAATCTTTGAATTATTAATGAAAAATGTAAAAAAGAGATCAAAATAAAACCACTTTAAAAGGTTAAGATCTAAGGGAAACAATTTAGAAGTTAAGGACCAAAGTTAAATTAAATCCAAGATTAGATGCCATAGATGAAATTTACCCTAAAAGAAGAGAGAAGTCCTAACTTACTGCTACAAAAAATGAAAAAAACAAATTGAAATGGTACGAATAAACAATGCCAACCAATTCTCCAATTATTTTTTATACTAATAGACAAAGACTTATTTCTTTATTATTTCCAAGTTGAGGAAAATGTAACTCCTTTTGTTTTTTGTGCTAATGAACAAAGACATATTCCTTGGTATGCGGGGACAAAAGTGTTTTATATAACCTTTATTATTTTTTATTGTACATGAAAATGTCTCTATATTAAATCCTAAACTAATGACTATAATTAAGCTAAATTAACGTCTAAATCAATGATAGTATGAACATGTTATGATAAAGTCAACAGCTAATTTCATAAAAAAAAATCCCAATTGATTTTAAATATGATTGCTCATATATGATAAAAAAAAAAATTTTCTTGGGGTGACCCAAAATAGCTCATTTTTCTGATAATAACCTGATTTTTTAGTTCAAAAATAAAAAATATATATAACTCTTACTTTAATATAAATAGATCTTTCCTCTTGTAAATATATTCCTACTCATAATTGATAAAGTGTAATTGGAATATTTTTGAGTTGTGGGGGTGTTTTTATTATTACATCGCTAAATGGGCTTTAGCCTTCTAGACTTTTTAAAATAAATTTTAATTTGTTGGTTCAATATAGTTTTGAATCTTTTGTACCTACAAAATAGTTTTTTTTTGTAAATTTTTTTTATAGATTCAATGTGTTGGTTTTTATTTTAGATTTTATTTTTAAATTTTTTTTAATAAATATTCATCCGATTAGTTCAATCAATTTATATTTTTAGAATAAGGTGAAAAATTTTTGAATCTTTTGATGAGAGAAAAAAAAAACACCCTATAAAAGAAAAGAGAACGAGAAGGGGAAGTGGAAAGAGAATTATAGAATAACTATTATATTTGTAAAAAAATTTTAATTTAAAATAATTTTTAAAATTTTACTAAATTCAAATGTTTATTGATTTAGACTTTTAAAAATAAAAAATATGACACTTCTTCTAGTGGAACGAGGGAAATTTTAGTAGTATATATAAAAAGTGTTTTATTTCCATAAATTTGACCTCTTGGGGAGTTACCACGAAATTTATTAGGTGCATATTATGATAGTATGAACATGTTAGGAGATAATCAACAACTAATCTCATAAAAAAAATTGCTCTAATATGCTTGATGATTTGATACTAATAAAATGTTTCCTTGGCTGCGATTAGCTTAACAACAATTGATTTAGAAAATGTAAAGCTTTTTTTTTGGATGGTTACAATTAGTTCATTTAAAAAGAAACGGGTAAATTTCATTTAAGATCTTTAGCTTTTATTTTGATTTCATTTTAGTCGTCAAGTTTTTCATTTGAGTTCTCAACTTTTAAAATGGTTTCTTTTTTTTTTCTTTAAATAATGATTTTATAAACTTTGAAAATGTCTATATATATATATATATTGTAGCTTACATGGCATGCTACATAGATACTCCCTAATCATGCCACATTGATATTTTCTCAATTGTTAATGAAATGTGAAAAACTGAAAAAGGGCCAAAATAAAATCACTTTAAAAGGTTAAGACCAATCAAAATAATTTAGAAGCTAAGGGCATTTGGTTAAAGATTAGATGCCATATATAAATTAAATTTATTCTATGTACGTTTGGTTCACAGATTTTTAGGTTTTATAAGGGAAAGTGAAATTGAAAAAAAAAATGTAATTTTTAGATTTTGTTGACATAATGAGTGTATGATTTTTGTATTTGATTTAGAAAAATGTATGATTATCTAATAATATTTTTTACATATTATTTTAATAATATATGATTAACACATAATATTTATAACACGTAAATAATATATAAATAATATATGATATTTATAATACGTAACACATGAATAGCAAGTTGTACTAATAAACAAAGACTTCTTTCCATTGTTGTATATTCCTATGTTGAAGAAAATATAACTAAGTTGAATATTGGGTTCTATCTGTCTGTCTGTATCTCTATATCAAGCTGCAGTTGAGCGTTATTTAAATTATTTTGACCATGACTTTTCCGAAACAAGCTACGATATGAAAGAAGTTATCTCCCACCCTCTTATACCTCTTTCTGGATGGTTTAATCGCGCATCAATTTTCTTTCACTAATCGATCAATTAATCTCTCTCTCTCTCTCTCTTCTCTCTCTCTCTCTTCTCTCTCAAAATGGCAGAAGCACTTGTTTCTTCCATCTTGAAGAAACTAGCAGCTATCACCATTGAGAATGCCAGGCAAGAGCTGAAGTTGGTGACAGATGTTGAGAAAGAAGTCGAAAAGCTTGAAAGCAATTTTAAGGCCATCCACGATGCGCTTGAAGATGCAGAGGAAAAGCAAATTGTGGAGAAAGATGTGAAAGGTTGGTTAGATAAGCTCAAAGAAGTGTCTTATGACATGGAGGACGTGTTGGATGAGTGGAGCACTGCACTCTCCAAGTTACAAACAGATCCTGAATTAGTTGCAAGTGCTTCTACTCCCGAGAGGATGGTATGTCCCTTCATTTCATGTTTTTCCTTTGGTCGTCGAGTTGTTAGGCGTCATGACATTGCTATCAAAATAAAAGGAATCAATGAAAGGCTAGATGAGATTGCTAAGGAGAAAGAGAGATATCATTTGACAAAAAGAGAAACCAAACAACCTAGACGAGTAGAGAGTACATCTTTTATTGATGTGTCCAAGTTACATGGTCGAAATGAGATTAAAGAAGAAATAGTGAATAAATTGTTGAATGAGACTAGTGAAGAAGGCTGCATTCAGACCATCTCTCTAGTAGGGATGGGAGGGATCGGAAAAACTGCTCTTGCTCAAATGGTGTTTGATGATGTTAAACGCCGAAAATCCTTTGACAAGACAGTTTGGGTGTGTGTCTCGGACTTTTTTGATCAGTCCAAAATTGCAAGAGAGATTCTGGAAGGCCTTGATGGTGGTTCAACAAATTTCCAATATCCAATTTCACTACAAAGTCTTCTGGACAAAATTTGCGAGAAAATCAAAACAAGTAAATTGTTTCTTGTTTTTGATGATGTGTGGACAGATGATGGCCGAAATTGGGAATCACTAAAAGCTACTTTCCAACATTGCCTAAAAGGTAGTAGGATTTTAGTGACTACTCGGAAAGAATCTGTTGTCCAGGTGATGGAATCATCTCATATCTTTCGTTTAGAGCAATTATCGGACGAGGTATGTTGGATGATTCTTAGTCAAGTTGCATTTATTGGAAGAGAGGGAAGTGAGTGTGAAGTTTTAAAGGGTGTTGGAATGGAAATAGCTAAAAAGTGTAAAGGCTTGCCTCTTGCTGCAAAGACTTTAGGAAGTTTGCTACGAGAAAAAAGAAGTAGAGTTGAATGGGAAAATGTCTTGAATAGTGAGTTTTGGAAATTGGATATAGCAGAAAAAGATATTTTTACGCCTCTATTGTTGAGTTACTACGATTTACCCTCGACAATAAGACGATGCTTGTTATATTGTGCAATTTTTCCCAAGGATTATGTGATGTTGAGAGATGAACTGATTTTGCATTGGATGGTACAAGGTTTTCTGAACTTTGATGACAATTTGGAGATGGAGGTTAAAGGTGAAGAGTACTTTTACCACTTAGCAGGTCGTTCTTTCTTTCAGGATTTTAAAAAAGATACTTCTGGCAACATATATGAATGTAAGATGCATGACTTGGTGCATGATTTTCTTCAGTTTTTGACAAAAGATGAGATTGTGGCGGAGGAGATTAATTCGGTTGAAACTTTGAAATTGGATTTATCTTCCAAAAAGGCTCGCCATTCAAGGATAACAATTGGACAAGGGAAAAGATTTCCTGTGTGTATAAATGGAGTTGAAAAGTTGCGAAGCCTTATCACAATTGTCCAGGGCATGTTGTAACCACCAGTGAAGCCTTGCGGAACTTATTCAATACAGCAAAGAGTCTAAGACTTTTGGAGTTTGGGTTCTTGACTGGGTCATTCGCTGCAAGTGTTCAAAATGTTCCAAAAGAAATAGGAAACTTAATTCACTTGAGATACCTCAGTTTTCGTTTTAGCTACAATTTAATAAAATTGCCTGAATCAGTTTGCGAACTACAAAATTTGCAATACTTGAATCTCTGCAGTTGTCTAAATCTTACGAAACTACCAGATGAGATGAAGAAATTGATCAATTTGAAGTATCTTTATACATCTACTTGTGTTGGACTAGCATACTATCCGAAAGGGATTGGGAGATTAACTGGCCTTAGGAGATTGGACAGAATCATAGCAAGAGTAGACCGCAATGATGCGACAGAATTCAGTGTTGGAGATCTAGAAAACTTGGACCTGCTGTGTGAAGGTCTTCAGTTGGATATGGAAGGAAATTCGATTGACAGCGAAGAGGCTAAGAGAGCCAAACTTCACAATAAGATACATCTCACCAAAATGACAATGACATGGGCGGGCATCGGCCAGCGAGAAATGAGAAATAACATCGTTGAAGCCTTGAATCCACCTCTCAACTTATGCCTCCAGTGGCTGAGCTAGATATACCGAAAGAAACAAACAGGTATCTATTTCATGGTTCTCATTCCAAATTTTCTCCAAATTAGTACCACAACTAAATTCACTATTCGTTAGTAGATTTTAGTTTACTACGTCTATCTATATGTTAAAAAAAGAGTCCAGCTTTTCGTTTGCATGAAATTTTATAATAATTGCGTAAGTCAATCAAATATGCATTATCCTCGTAGCATTTTAGCAAAAGCTATTTGAAATATCTACCTTTGTTCTTCTTTTCTTTCCATTTTTTCTAAGATAATTTTTTGCTCAAACTTTGCTTTGCAGAAATCACTTCAAAGCTCAAAAAATCTGATTGCTGTGTTGAAGTTTCAAGCAAGGATGACCTCGCTCTTCTAAGGAACATCAACAGATACGTGAATCAAACAAGTTGTGTTGTCCATATCAAAGAAGACAAGATTGTGGCTTTCACCTGTTCTTACTTGTAATAATGTAGTAGAACCTATTGTTTGTGTTAGCAGATTGCTGTCATTGGAAATCTGTAATGGTATGATTTGTTGTATGCTTGTCTTATGAATGAACTTAATGTGTATGATGTTTAACTAGATCACCCTGTTTTAATATTATAGTATTGCTACCATATTTTATTCTGTGGACTAATTTACGTCTAAGATTATTGAGGAACTAATTTACATCAGCTTGAGACATTTTAGAGAAGAGGTTTCCCACTAGCCTCTATAGGCTGATGCTCTGATGAACTTTTGTGGGATGGCAGCAATTCGTTTATTTAAAAGAAACGGTAAATTCCATTTAGGGTCTCTAACCTTTTATTTTGATTTTATTTTAGTGCTCAATCTTTGAATTATTAATGAAAACTGTAAAAAAGGGATCAAAATAAAACCACTTTAAAAGGTTAAGATCTAAGGGAAACAATTTAGAAGTTAAGGACCAAAGTTAAATTAGAATCCAAGATTAGATGCCATAGATGAAATTTACCCCAAAAGAAGGCAGAAGTCCTAACTTACTGCTATAAAAAAAAAAAAATCAAATTGAACTAGTACGAATAAACAATGCCAACCAATTCTCCAATTATTTTTTTATACTAATAAACAAAGACTTGTTTCTTTATTATTTCCAAGTTGAGGAAAATGTAACTCCTTTTGTTTTTTGTGCTTATGAACAAAGCCTTATTCCTTGGTAGCTTTTGTTTTGATTTCATTTTAGTCGTCAAATTTTTCATGTAGTTCTCAACTTTTAAAATGGTTTCTCTTCTGTTATTCCTTTAAATAATAATTTTATAAACTTTAAAAATCTCTATATATATTGCAGCTTACATGGCATGCCACATAGATGTTCCCTAATCATGTCACATTGATATTTTCTCAATTGTTAATGAAATGTGAAAAACTGAAAAAGGGCCAAAATAAAACCACTTTAAAAGGTTAAGACCTAATCAAAATAATTTAGAAGTTAAGGGCATTTGGTTAAAGACTAGATGCCATATATAAATTAAATTTATTCTATGTACGTTTGGTTCACAGATTTTTAGGTTTTATAAGGGAAAGTGAAATTGAAAAAAAAAATGCAATTTTTAGATTTTATTGACATAATGAGTGTATGATTTTTGTATTTGATTTTTTTAAAAATGTATGATTATTTAATAATATTTTTTATTATATTATCTTTGATAATATATAATTAACACGTAATATTTATAACACTTAAATAATATATAAATAATATGTGATATTTATAATACGTAATACATGAATAGCAAGTTGTACTAATAAACAAAGACTTCTTTCCATTGTTGTATATTCCTATGCTGAAGAAAATATAACTAAGTTGAATATTGGGTTCTATCTGTCTGTCTGTCTGTCTGTATCTCTATATCAAGCTGCAGTTGAGCGTTATTTAAATTATTTTGACCATGATTTATCCGAAACAAGCTACGATATGAAAGAAGTTATCTCCCACCCTCTTTTACCTCTTTCTGGATGGTTTAATCGCGCATCAATTTTCTTTCACTAATCGATCAATTAATCTCTCTCTCTCTCTCAAAATGGCCGAAGCACTTGTGTCTTCCATCTTGGAGCAACTCACTGCAATATATCACTATTAAGAATGGGCGGCAAGATTTGAAGTTGGTGACACATGTTGAGAAAGAAGTCGAAATGTTTGAAAGCAATTTTAAGGCCATCCACGATGCGCTTGAAGATGCAAAGGAGAAGCAAATTGTGCAGAAAAATGTGAAAGGTTGGTTAGATAAGCTCAAAGAAGTGTCTTATGACATGGAGAACGTGTTGGATGAGTGGAGCGCTGCACTCTCCAAGTTACAAACAGATCCTGAATTAGATGTAAGTGCTTCTATTCCCAAGAGGATGAAAACTTATATAACTTCATGGGCTTCTTCTTTTCTGCAAGTTGTTAGACGTCATGACATTGCTAACAAAATAAAGGGAATCAATGAAAGGCTAGATGAGATTGCTAAGGAGAAAGAGAGATATCATTTGACAAAAAGAGAAACCAAACAACCTAGACGAGTAGAGATTACATCTTTTATCGATGAGTCCAAGTTACATGGTCGAGATGAGATTAAAAAAGAGATAGTGGAGAAATTGCTGAACAAGACTAGTGAAGAAGGCTGCATTCAGACTATCTCTCACGTAGGGATGGGAGGGATCGGGAAAACTGCTCTTACTCAAATGGTGTTTAATGATGTTAAACGCAGAAAATCCTTTGAAAAGACTATAGCTGTGTGTCTCGGACTTTTTTGCTCAGTCCAAAATTGCAATAAAGATTCTGAAAGGCCTTGATGGTGGTTCAACAAATTTCCAATATCCAATTTCTCTACAAAGTCTTCTGGACAAAATTTGCGAGAAAATCGAAACAAGTACATTGTTTCTTGTTCTTGATGATGTGTAGACAGATGATGGCCGAAATTGGGAATCACTAAAAGCTACTTTCCAACATTGCAAAAAGGGTAGTAGGATTTTAGTGACAACTCGTAAAGATTCCGTTGTCAAGGTGATCATCTCGTGTCTTTCCTTTAGAACGATTATCGGACGAGGTATGTTGGATGATTATTAGGCAAGTTCATTTTTTGAAAGGGAGGGAAGTGAGTGTGAAGGTTTAGAGGATGTTGGGAAGGAAATAGCAAAAAAATGTAAAGGTTTACCTCTAGCAGCTAAGACATTAGGCAGTTTGCTACGAGAAAAAAGTAGAGTTGAATGGCTAGATGTTTTGAATTGTGAGTTTTTGAAATTGGAAATAGTAAATAAAGATATGTTTAGGCCTCTATTGTTGAGTTACTATGATTTACCCTCGACAATAAGACGATGCTTGTTATATTGTGCAATTTTTCCCAAGGATTATGTGATGTCAAGAGATGAACTGAGTTTGCATTGGATGCTACAAATGTCACACCTTGAAATCGAAACATAACACAGTCATAATATTTTGTAGTAAAATCTCAAAGCAATACAAAACTTAATCCATAATCATTGGAAAATCCTCAAATAAAATAAGGTTCTCAATAAGTTTTAATATCTATAAAATAACTAAATAACATGTCTCCAAACCGTCAACGTTGAATGTCACAACTTAAAAAGAAATAATACTTCATAAAATCTATTCTCTAAGTAGTTCTCCAATGTTCAGATTCTTCTAGTTTCTAACAAGATTAATCATACTTATCATTCATATCATCTGTAAAAGAAAAGAAAATGAGAAATGAGCAAACCACAGCTCAACAACTATAAGCTCACACACTTTACCGAATCAAACATCATTTTCATACATACTACATAGATCATTTCGAAAACATTCATCAACTCATAATGTCAAATATAATTAAAAAATCAGCATTCTGTCAAGCATTTTGTAGATCATAAATCAATATCAAAACATGTCACCAAATCATAGATCAATTTGTAAAAATCATCACAAATCATCATTGTCATTCATTTATCGTTAGCTACAATCATTGCTATAATCCATGACATTTGGTCGTATCAATAATTTCATCCTCATGATCATTGCTATTATAACCCGCTAGCCAGAGCTTCGTTAACTATTATAATCCGTTAGTAGGGCTGTATAATCATGTCTTTACTAATACTATAACCCATTGGTAGGGCTGTATGAATCATGTCTTTACTAACTACTATTACCCATTAGTCAGGTCTGTAAAACTAGTTTTAGTGTCGATGATCTCACTTCCCATTGATGTAAAAAAAGTAGCTATCATAAAATCGTTCTTTAAATATAAATTATTTTCTCATTTCATTCATAAACATGATCCATCATTTATATAGAGAAACGCAAAATAATCATATGCTTAATCCTATTTTCATTCATCGAAAATAATGATATAAAACTATTCATTCATTTAGAAACATATATATATATATATTCGAAAACAAGCAAAGTGTATAAGATTCTACTTACCTGCTTCTGATTCCACTACTTAGTTTTTTCTCCCAAATAATTACTGGCCTATTCAAGATAATTTCATCATAATAATAATTAATCAACCAATTTGAGACCACTTATTCCAAAACAATTGAGTTAAACAAGAATTAACTCAAGTAACTAATTTTGGTTGCTTACACTACTTTCACTAAAATTATCATATCTCAATATATCCAAATTCGAATTAAAATCTTTTTAATGCGTTAGAAACTAAACTAGATAAGCTTTCTAACCATATATGGCCCATCTGATTGTTCCTTGTGGATTAATTATAATAATTTTTACAATCTACGTCATATACTGTTACCAAACAGCTTGCATATCTTCTAATAAAAATTATGTACTTATTAGTAGGAAACTCCAAATTTAATTTCGATTGTTTTGTTGGAAAGTAGACTCAATAAGCTTTCCAAACATATATGGTTTAATCTGTAATTCTTTGTATGAAAATTAAAAAGAATTTTGAAATTTTTCCTTACTACTGCTACTAGGTAGCCTGCATAAACTTAAGTAAATATTAACCTACTCTTCATAAAAAAACTCATAATTAACTCTCATTTCTTTCATTGGAAAGCAAATTCGGCAAACTTTCCAATGATATATAACAATCACAATAGTATTTTAGCCTTTAATACAAAATATTATCCTAATCCATCACTATAAACATCAAGGTTCATATGAAACAGAAATTTTCCTTTCTAATCCTATCAAATTCATGTTTCCTATTTTCACAGCAATAAAATCATATTACCAAACTTTTTCAATACTTAATTAGACCCTAATTAAAGTCTAAATGATTTGCTCAAACTAATCTTAAAGTGGGATAATGGATTTCCTAAAATTTTAAGGTTTCTCTATTACAAATTACTCCTCAAGACTTAACAATCAACATTATTTCTTCAAAATTGAAGGAAATTACTTACTCATATCTAACAAACAATTGTCTTTATAGATTTTATTGTTACTCTTCACTTGGAACTCTTTAATTTGTCTTTTTTGTATAAAAAAGTGAGAAGAACTATGCTTTTATTTTTCTTTTGATCAGTCATCGATCAAAAATAATAGAATAAGTTAACCATATTAAAGAAATTAGGTTATTTATCAATCGATCCTATGCATTTTTTATTCTTTATTAAAAAGTCCATCCACTTATAAAAATACTTAAAATAATCTTTTTTTATGGTATTACATTCTTCCTAACTTATAAAAAGTTTTGTCCTAGAAACTTGGTTTACCTTCATTTTTGAATAACTAAGGATGTCGTTGCTTCATATCATCTTCTATTTCCCAAGTTACTTCTCTTGGTATATGATTACTCTATTAAACTTTTATAAAGGGAATAGTTCTATGCCTTAAGACTTGCTCTTTCCGATCAATTATTCAAATAGGATATTTCGAGTATGTTAAATCTTCTTAAACTTCTAAAAGTTTCATACTCTACCACATGGCTTAGGTCAGAGATATATTTTCTCAACATGGACTCATGAAAAACATTATGCACACAAATAGCTGAGGTGGCAAGGCTATCCTATATGCAACTTTTCCTACCTTATGAGAATTTCAAATGGTCCTATATAATGTGGGCTTAACTTTTTTCACTTCCTAAACCATATAACACCTTTTGTAGATGACATTTTTAAAAAGACATAGTTTCTTTGTTGAAATTCCAACTCCTTTTTTTTTGTCTATCCAACTCTTTTATGATCTTATGCTGCTTTAAGTCTCTTCCTAATCACTTTAATCTTTTCCATAGTCAGTTACACCAATTCTAGCCCTAAAAGTTTTTTCTCTCCAACATCATCCCAACATAAAGAGTATCTATATTTTTTACCATACAAGGCTTTAAAAAGAGCCATCTCAATGTTAGATTGGTAGCTGTTGTTATAAGCGAACTCTGCTAAAGGTAAGTAATCATCCCAACTACCTTTTAGATCAATCACACATGCTTGAAGCATATTTTCTAGAATCTGATTTGTTTTCTCTGTTTGCCCATCCGTCTGATGGTGAAAGGTTGCACTTAATTTCAAATTTGTCTCTATCGCTCACTACAAGCTTACCCAAAAGTTAAAAACAAATCTAGAATCTCTATCTAACATAATACTTACTGAAACTCTATGCAATCAGACAATTTCATCTATATACAATTGCGCTAGTTTATCAAGTGGAGTAGTTGACTTGGTAAGTAGAAAATGAGTTGATTTAGTGAGTTTATTAACAACTACCCATACTGCATTATTTCATTTTGATGATTTAGGCAATCTCATCATGAAATCTATAGAGATGTGCTTCCACTTTGATTTTGGTATCTCCAAAGGTTGCAATAACCCTGATGATCTTTGGTGTTCAGCCTTAATTTGCTAACACACTAGACATTGGGACACAAACTGAGCTTTACGATTCATGTTATTTCACCAAAAACTTACTTTTAAATCTTTATATATCTTAGTGCCTACAGGATATAAAATGAATCGAGACCCATCTGTTTTTTTTTAAATCTCTTGTTTCAGCTCAAAATTATTTGGTACATACAATCTATTTCCAAAATGTAATGTGTCATCCTCGTAAAGCTTAAACTCTGATCGAAAATCATTCTGTACATTTTCTTTCATTTTGTACAACTCATTATCTTTTTTTTTTGTGTCAATTTTATCTTTTCAATTAAAGTTGGTTGAACCAACAAACTAACCATAACAACACCTTTCTTTTTACAATCACCTCAATTTGCTGTGCTTCAAGTTCTTCTGACAATTTTGGTTACGAAGTAATCAAAGCAGCCATACTCTCAATGGACTTTCTACTAAGAGCATCAGCGACTATATAGGCTTTGCCTGGACGATAATTGATAGTTAAATCATAATCTTTGATTAGTTTTAACTATCCCCTCTATCTCATGTTTAACTTTTTTTGCGTGAATAGATATTTTAAACTCTAATGATTTGTATAAATTGTACAAGGCTCCTTATACAAATAATGTCTCTATATTTTCAAAGCAAACACAATGATGACCAACTCTAAGTCATGAGTCAGATAATTCAATCCGTAGGGTTTTAATTACCTAAAAGCATAAGCAATTACCCTATCATTCTGTATTAACACACAACTCAACCCCTTATTGGAAGCATCACTGTAAATGGTAAAACTACCAAAATTAAAAGGTAGGGTAAGGACAAATGCTAACACCAATCGTTGCTTTAACTTTTGAAAACTCTGTTCACTTTTTTTAGTCCATTCAAATTTTGCTCGCTTTTGAGTTAAACGAGTCAATGGCACAATAATTTAAGAAAACACTTCAACAAATCTTCTATAATAACTTGTTAAGCATAAAAAACTTCTTACTTCTGTCACATTTATTGGGCAAGGCCAATTCACTACTACTTCAGTCTTTTTTAAATCAACTAAAATCCCATATTAAGAAACAACATGGTCGAGGAAAGCAACACTTGTTAACCAAAATTTATATTTGCTAAACTTTGCAAAGAGTTGTTTATCCCATAAAGTTTATAGTACAATCCTCAAATGTTTCTCATGTTTTCCATCTCTCTTAGAATAAACTAAAATGTCATCAATGAAAACAACAACAAACTGATTTAGATACTGCTTAAAGATTTTATTCATCATATCCATAAATACAACAGGCGCATTTGTTAATCCAAAAGGCATAACCAAAATTTTATAATTGCCATACCTAGTCCAAAAAATAATCTTAGGTATATCACCTATCTTAATCTTCAACTGATGATATCTAGAACTTAAATTAATCTTTAAAAAGACTTTTGCACCTTGTAATTGATCAAACAAGTCATCAATTCGATGAAGAAGATATTTGTTCTTTACAGTCACTTTGTTTAACTCCTTATAATCACTGCATAAGCGCAAACTCCCATATTTCTTTTTAACAAACAACGCAAGAGCTCCCCAAGGTGACATACTAGGATGAATGAACTTTTTCTCTAATAGTTCTTAAAGTTGTACCTTTAGATCATGTAATTTAGATGGAGCCATATGATAAATAGGCTTAAATATTGGTACAGTTCCAGGATACGATCAATTTCAAATTCAATTTTTTGATTAGGGGTAGGCCAAAAAAGTCTTCAGAAAAACATCAGAAAGGTTTCTAACAATCAAAATATCTTCTAATCATGAACCTACATTTATTAGAGTGTCTTTCACATAGGCGAGGTAGCCTTGACACCCTTTTTTTAAAGATTGCATGGAACTTGAGATTGACACAAATGATCACCTTCATATACAAGTTTTGGTTGTCTTGTACACTAAAATACTACTCTCTTTCCATAGCAATCAATAAATGCATGATGTACAAACAACCAATTCAACCCTAAGATCATATTAAATTCTAGCATTAGTAGTTCACAACCCCCTATATGTATAACATAATTATTATAAATAATATCAGCATACATAATTTTGCCCACAATAATAGCAACATATAAAGGCTCATTCAACTTCTCAGGTTCAATACTCAATGATATAGCAAACTTGATAGATACAAAGCTATGAGAGGCACTAAAATCAAATAGAACATTGGCATTGACATGATTAATGGGAACAGTACTTGCCACCATATTGTCACTTGTATTAGCATCCTAATGAGTTAAAACAAAAACTTTAGCATTTTTCTTCTGTGTTTGTTTTGCTGGTTTAACTTTAACAGCATTATTCTTTTTGTTTGGGCAGTCTCAAGTAATATGCCTATATTTCTCATATTTAAAGCAAACTTTTACTTTCCTAAGATATGGTCTAAAATGAAATCGATTGTAAAAATCACATTTCTCAAGTTAGTGCTAGATTTTATCCCTTATTTCTTACTTACATTTCTTTTTACATTCTTTTGATGATTACTCTGATCTCTCTCAAACCTCGAGCAATTTTTATCATCCCTCTCTTACTCATATCTTTCATGTCTGACTCAATCTTCAATGCTTATTGTAACACATCTTTGTAACTATCAATTATATGAAAAGACAAACAAGATCGACTACATGACTTTGACCTATGTTTGAATCATATTGTCTTATTCTATTTGAGTTAATGATGTGAGTGCAGAAACATCCCAACTCGTTAAACTTGTTGGCATACTCTAGCACAGACATATCATGCTTTTGTTATAACTATAGAAACTCATTCTCCTTTTCTACTTTCATTGACTCTGAAAAATATTGATCAAAGAAAATTTTTTTAAACTTTCTCCAAGTCAAAGGCTTGACTGAATCTTCAAATGTGAGATTTATAGTATCCTACCAGTACTTAGCATTTTCTCTTAGTTGAACGATAGCTAAACTCAACTTCAAATCCTTAGACATTCACATCGCCTTAAAGAGTTTTTTAAACTTTTTAACTGAAGCTTCCACAGTTAAAGGATCAGGGCTGCCTCAAACTAAAATGGGTTAACCCGTCGAAACCACTCATAAGTTATCTCATGTTGTTGCAAATTTTTTATGTCTGCTATTGTTGTTATATCAAATTAAATATCACTTGACATACTTCAGCTAAATCATCTTACATCGTAGGAGCATTAGGAGCATTTTCAATATTAATTTGCTCATCTCGAACATTGGTAGTTTCAAATTCATCTATTCTCTTATCAATTTTTTCCTCCAACTAGTAAAGTTTGCCAGTGTCTCATTTCCAGCATTCATTCTCACCTAAATTAGTACCAACGAAAATAGCTCATAAGCAATCAAAATGGAATAAATGAATCTTATTAGTGTAAATACTAAGAATACTTAAGTTATACACCAACTATAACTCAATTCTTTCTTCTCTCAAATCTTAACCTTTGGCTCCGATACCACTTTATGTCACACCTATCGAGACATAACATGATCGTATTACTTTGAAGTAAAACCTCAAAGTAATACGAAGCCTAATATATTACCATTGAAAAATCTTCAAATAAAATAAGGTTCTCAATAAGTTTTAATATCTATAAAATAACTAAATAACATATCTCTAAACTACCAATGTCAAGTGTTACGACTAAAAAGAAATAATACTTCATAAAATCCTATTCTCTAAATAGTTTTCCAATGCTTAAATTCTTCTAGCTTCTTACAAGACTAATCATACTTATCATTCATATCATCTGTAAAAAAAAAAAAAAAAGAATAAGCAAATCACAGCTTAGCAATTATAGGCTCATACACCTTACCGAATCAAATATCATTTTAATATGTACTACATAGATCATTTCGAAAACATTCATCAACTCATAATGTCAAAAATAATTCAAAAATTAACATTCTGTCAAGCATTTAGTATATCATAAATTAATATCAAAACATGTCATCAAATCATGGATCAAATTGTAAAAATCATCATAAATCACCATTATCATTCATTTATTGTTAGCTACGATCACTACTATAACCTTTGACATTAGTCGTATCGATAATTTTATCCTCATGATTATTGCTAACAATTATAACCCGCTAGCTAGGACCTTATGCTAACTACTATAACCTGTTAGTAGAGCCATATGATCATATCTATATTAAGTACTATTACCCATTAGCCAAGGCCATAGAATTAGTTATGGTATCGATGATCTCACTTCTTAGGGATGTAAAAAACATAACTATCATAAAATCATTCTCTAAACATAAATCATTTTCTCATTTCATTCATAAGCATGATCCATCGTTTATATAGAGAAATGTAAAATAATCATATGCTTGATGATATTTTCATACATCGAAAATAATGAAATAAAACATTCATTCATTTAGAAACATATATATATATATACATAGATTTGAAAACAAGTAAAATGTATGAGATTTTACTTACCTCCTTCTTATTCCACCACTTAATTTTTTTCTCTCAAATAATTAATGGCCTATTCAAGATAACTTCATCATAACAATAATTAATCAACCCATTTGAGACCACTTATTCCAAAATAATTAAGTTAAACAAGAATTAACTCAAGTAACAAATTATGGCAACTTGTGCTACTTTCACGAAAATGATCATATCTTAAGATATCCAATTTAGAATTAAAATCTTCTTAATGCATTAGAAACTAGACTAGATAAGCTTTTAACCATATATGGCCCATCTCGTGATTCCTTATGGATTAATTATAATAATTTTTACAATCCACGTAATATGCTGTTGCCATATAGTATGTATACCTTTTAATAAAAATTACTCAATTATTCATAGGAAACTCCAAATTCCATTTTGATTATTTTGTTGGAAAGTAGACTTAATAAGCTTTCCAAACGTGTATGGCTTAATCTTTAATTCCTTGTATAAAAATTAAGAGAAATTTCACAATTCTTCCCTGTTACTGCTATTAGGCAGCCTACATATCCTTAAATAAATATTAACCTACTCTTCATAGAAAATTCAAAATTAACTCTTGTTTATTTCATTGGAAAGTAAATTCGGCAAGCTTTCCAAGGATATATAATAATCATAGCAGTATTTTATCCATTAATATAGAATATTATCACAATCCATCACTGCAAATATCAAGGTTCATACAAAATAGAAACTTTCCTTGATATTCACAAATATCAAGATTAATTCCTATTTTTTATTTTTACAGTAATAAAATCACATTACCAAACTTTCTCAACACTTAATTAGACCCTAATTAAAGTCTAAATGATTTGCCCAAACTAATCTTAAAGAGGGATAATGGATTTCCTAAAATTTTAGGGTTTTTCAATTATAAATTACTCCTCAGGACTTAACAATCAACATTATTTCTCCAAAATTAAAGGAAATTACTTACTCACCTTTGACAGACAATTCTCTTTGTAGATTTTGTTGTTACCCTTCACTTGGAATCCTTGGATTTATCTTTTTTGTATAAGAAAAAGAGAAAGAAGAACTATGCTTTTATTTTTCTTTCAATTAGTCATCGACCGAAAATAGTAGAATAAATTAATCCTATTAAAAAATTAAATTATTTATCAATAGTTCTTATACATTTCTCATTTTTTATTAAAAAGTCCATCCACTTATAAAAATACTTAAAATATATATATTTTTACAGGTATTACAACAAGGTTTTCTGAACTTTTCGGAGATGAAGGATAAAGGCAGAGAGTACTTTGGTTACTTAGCCAATCGTTCTTTCTTTCAGGATTTTGAAAAATATTTGACAACATATATAAATGTAAGATGCATGACTTGATACGTGATTTTCTCCAATTTTTTACTTTTAAAAATAAAAAATATGATACTTCTCCTGAACGAGAGATTTTTACTAGTATATATAAAAGGACATTTATCTCCATAAATTTGATCTCTTGGGAGTTACCACGAACTTTGGTAGGTAGATATTATAATAGTATGAACATATTATGATATAGTCAACAACTAATCTCATAAAATAAACCCCAATTGCTTTAATATGTTTGATGATATGATAATAATAAAAAGTTGATCAAAATTGCAAATTGTGCTATGAACTTGATCAAGGGTCTAGGCCAACTAAATTTTGTTTTTGTTGGATCACAAAACTTCTAACCGTCAACTCAAGCAAATCCCAGCCCCAGTATAGATAATCATGCATAAAGATTAACTGATGTTATGAGATGATATTATTGAAATTGACATCACAAACTTACATGTAAACGTTTTGTCTAGGAGTTCTATGTTATCAACCTAGAAGTTTTGATAGATTCGTTATATCTGATTCACTCTTACGTTAGGAATATTGGTATATATGTAGTAGTAGTAGTAGTAAATGCCTTGCTAATTCTATACTTTCCTAAATTAAACTTCATTTAGAATGACGATGAGATTGAAAACAGTAATAAAATTTATTGTAATTACGATTAAAAAAATTATTGTAATTATAATTAAAAAAATTAATAAAAAATTTATATTAATTTGATTTTACTGAAATTAATATTTAAATTTAATTAAAAATATGATAAATTTAATTATATCATATTAAAATGCGGTGAGATTTAAATGAAACCTTAGTACTGTTTTAATAGATTTATGTGTTGTGAACCTCATTCGCCTGACCTTGTTATTCAGTAAGTAGGTGGGTTGGTGGCTCCAATATATTTTCTTTTGTCACTTCATTTCTTGAAAGCTTATCCCTTTGGCAGGGCGATGGCAATTCCTCTCACCGTGCAAGCATGTGATCTTGAAACTATAGTTACGTAACAAAACAAATTATTCCACGCATGGAAGGACTACGTGGTAAAAAATCAAATGTTGAACCATGTCCCTCACCAATACCTCTCATGCTGACAACGTCATGAGCTGTACATCTGATGTTGCAACTTGCAAAAAGCATATTCTAAGGTTCTCAGTATATTCGCCATTTAGTCAAAAGTATGATAACCGGCAAATATAAAGTTTAAGTAACAAAGAATTTTTTTTATTATTTTTTATTATAAAATGCTCTTGGGATATTTTATTTTCATAAAAAAAATTTAATCACTACTTGAAAATTATTTATTTTTCTTATTTGATAATTTTGTCAAAAAAATTATATCTTTGCCGTTGCCTCGTAGTTGATATGAAAAGCTTCATCATTCGGTTTACCGCAGGTTACCAGTCAACAATTATAGAAGTGGTCCCCATTTTACTTGCTACCTAATCCCAAGGTCACCATTGTAGTTTCCCTGAAATTCCAGATCTTATCTCTCTTTACCCATTACCAAGGCCTCTTTTTCTTTTAGGAAAATAGCAGAAACACTTGTTCTGCAATTATAGATCATCTAGTAAAAGTTATTGCTGAATAAAGTTGAGTTGGATGGTTTAATCAGCCATCAATTTTCTTTCACTAATCAATCAATTAATCTCTCTCTCTCTCTCTCTCTCTCAAAATGGCCGAAGCACTTGTTTCTTCCATCTTGACAATGGCAAAAGCACTTGCTTCTTCCATGTCGGAGCAACTCATTGCTATCAGTACTAAGATTGCACGGCAAGAGCTGAAGTTAGTAACGGATGTTGAGAAAGAAGTCGAAAAGCTTGATAGCAATTTTAAGGCCATCCGCAATACGCTTGAAGAAGCAGAGCAAAGGCAAATAGTGGAGAAAAATGTGAAAGTTTGGTTAGAAAAGCTCAAAGAAGTGTCTTGTGACATGGAGCGTCTGTTGGATGAGTGGAGAACTGCACTCTCCAAGTTACAAACAGATCCTGAATTAGATGTAAGTGCTTCTATTCCCAAGAGGAAGAAAACTTCCTTAACTTCATGGGTTTCTTCTTGTCGTCAAGTTGTTTGGCATCGTGACATTGCTAACAAAATAAAACGAATCAATGAAAGGCTAGATGAGATTGCTAAGCAGAAAGATAGATATCATTTGACAAAAACCAAACAATATAGTCGAGTAGAGAGTACATCTTTTATTGATGTGTCCAAGTTACATGGTCGAGATGAGATTAAAAAAGAGATAGTGGAGATATTGTTGAATGGGACTAGTGAAGAAGGCTGCATTCAGACCATCTCTCTAGTAGGGAAGCGAGGGATCGGAAAAACAGCTCTTGCTCAATTAATCTTTAATGATCAAAAAGTTCAAGCACACTTCAACAAAAACGTAAAGTGGGTGTGGGTCTCGGAGCGTTTTGATCCAAACAAAATTGCGAGAGCAATTTTAGGAATTCTGGACAAAGATTCAGCTGACAACCTCCAAAATCCAATTCCCTTACAAGATGTTCTGACCAAAATTTCTGAAAAAATCGGAAGTGCAAAATTCTTGCTTGTTTTAGATGATGTGTGGACAGACCGTGATGAAGATTGGGAGCCACTAGAAGCTGTTTTACAACAAAACAAGTCTGGAAGTAAGATTTTAGTGACTACTCGTAAAGAATCAGTTGCAACGCGGATGGAATCCTCTCGAGTGTTTCGTTTGAAAGAATTATCTGATGAAGTGTGCTGGTTGATACTTAGTCAATCGGCCTTTAAGGGAAAGGGAAATGAGTTGCGTAAAAACTTGGAGGATATTGGAAGGGAAATAGCAAAGAAGTGTAAAGGTTCACCACATGTTGCTAAGACTTTGGGAAGATTGCTGCGGAAGGAAAATACTAGGAGTGAGTGGCAAAATATACTGAATAGTCAGATATAGGAAATTAAATGTCGACAGCAGTGAAAATGTGAGACTGGATTTATCTTCCAAAAAGACTCATCATTTGAGGGTAAAGATTGCAAAAGAGGATTAATTTCCTGTGTCTATAAAAGGCGTAGAGAAACTAAGGAGCCTTTTAGCCTGTAGTAGTGTGTGAATTGCATAATTTGCAATACTTGAATCTCATTGGATGTTTTGGTCTTGAGAAACTACCAGAAGGTAGAGGGAAACTGATGAACCTGAGGTCTCCTCGTACTGATTATAGTTGGAGCCTAGAATACTACCCAAAAGGAATTGGGAGATTAACTTCTCTGAGGGAATTAACCAGAGTCATAGCGAGAGTAGATGGCAATGACGCCAGAGAATTCAGTGTTGATCCGGAAAACTTGGACCTCCTTTGTGGATCTCTTTGGATAGAACCGGTGGGAAATGTGGCAGATGTGGAAGAGGCTAAGGGAGCCAAACTGCACAAGAAGATACATCTCAACCATCTGCGTATGGACTACGAAGGGCGTGGACTGAGTCTTTCGGGGGAAGACTTTATTCAAGCTTTAAACCCACCTCCTAGCTTACACATACGGTTCACATAGCTGCCTGTACTCTTTCTGTTTATTACTCTCTCCGAATTACTTTTGTTCAAACTTTCTCTAAACAAATCACTTGATAGTGTAATTGTAATTTTATCTTGTGTTCTTGTTGTTCGTATGGATTTATTGTGAGACCTTTAACTTGCAATGCATTATTTTAATGTATGGACTAATTTATGTTTAATATTAGTGAGATGCTACAGTTACTTCTTCTTCCTTTATATATATATAAATATACATATATTTATTTATATATATCTTAGGGTACTGAAACCAAAAAAAATTTAATTAAATATTTAAATTACATGTTTATGTATTAATTTGCCCTAATTATGAATTACATTAATCCTTTACGCTGACATGGTATTAACATCAAATAAAATATTGTCATATGTTAAAAAAATCTAGTTAACGTGTTTATCAATGTCATGTCAATATTAAAAGAATATTTTAAAAAAATATAAAAATATTTTTAAAATGTTTTGAAATATTTTTAAAAAATTTTATAAATTATAAAAATTTAGAAAAATAAAAAATTCAAAAATAATTTGTAAAAATTTTAAAAAATTTTAAAAGAATTCTAAAAATTCTAATTTTTTTTAATTCTAAAAAAATTTCAAAATTTATAAAAGCTAAACTTTTTTTTTTAATTTCATTTCTTCCTCCCACACCACAATATATATATATATATATATATATATCTTTTTCTGTCAAATAACAAAAAACTGGATCTTCTTTTTGAAAAATTTTTAAAAAATTTAAAAAATCTTTAAGAATTATAAAATTTAAAAAAAAAGTAAAAAATTCTAAAAAGTAAAAATTTTTAAAAATTCAAAAAAATTTAAAATTTTCTAAAAATTTTAAAAATTCTAAAAGTTTTAAAAAAATTTTTAAAAAAATTCTATAAAATTCTAATTTTTTTAAAAAAATTCTAAAATAAAATTTATAATTTATAAAAGCTAAACTTTTTTTATTTCATTTTTTCTCCCACTCTACAAAAAAAAAAAAATCCTTTCTCTTTCAAACAACAAACAACTAGCCCTTCTTCAATCCAGTTTCTGAAATCGATTACCATTGCTCGTCGGCATCAATTTGCCATAAATTTCACCAAAAAGCTTATATCTTCCTCCTCATCCTTTTTTTCAAGTTGATTTTTTTTTTTGTTTGGCAAAATAGGGCTATGTTTTGTGGTGGTGAAGGGAGGGCGTTATTTGGGGTCCAATTGGTGGGTGTTGGTGGTGTAGAAGGCCGAATAGTGGTGGCTTGTCTATGGAGGGCAGTGGCCTGGATTTAAGGGTAGTAGGTGGATTGCTGAATGGTGGTGGCTTGCAATGGTGTTGATCAAGGATGGTGACAAGTGGGGTCTTAGCCTTGGGTGTCAAGGGTGGTTAAAGGGCTTCGATGATAATGCTGGAAAAGACTGAGATTTTTTAATATTGAGAGCTGTTTCAATTTTTTATGTTTTCCTCCTTAACCAGTTGAATTTTTTTAATTTTTTAAAAATTTTTTAATTTTAAAAAATTTAAAAGAATTTTTGTAATGTTTTTTTTATTTTTTATATTTTTATATTTTTAGGAATTTTCAAAAAAATTTAGATTTTGGAATAATGTCCCTTTTCTATTTTTGAATTTTTTTTTGAATTTTTTGAATTTTTTATAATTTTTAAAATAATTTTAAAATCTTTTTAGAGATTTTCAAAAAAAAAAACGACTGATTGTTTGCTGTTTGAGAAAGAAAAAAAATTTTTAGTGGGAGGAAGAAATGAAATAAAAAAAGTTTAGCTTCTGTAAGTTTTACATTCTTTTAGAATTTTTATAAATTTTTTAGAAATTTTTAGATTTTTTTAAGAATTCTTTGAAACTTTTGAAAATTTTAAAAGTTTCTAAAAATTTTTTAAAAATTTTTTGAATTTTTATTTTTTTGAATAGTTTTTGAATATTTAATTTTTTAAAAAGATTTTAGAAGTTTTTAAAAACTTTTTAGAATTTTTTAAAATTTTTTAAAATTTAAAATTTTTAAAAAATTTCTTTTAATATTAACATAGCATTAATAATGTAGCGCAAACTGAATTTTTTTTCACGTGTTAGCATCTTATTAGATGTTAATATCATGCCAACATTTAGGGTTAACAACGTTAATAGTTGGAGCAAATTAATACACGAAAATATAATTTAAGTATCTAATTAAAAAAAATTTTAAGTACCACATTAAAAAAAATACAATAATCCAAGACTCATATAAAACATTATCCCAAAATAAAAATATTATTTAAATTGCACTCTTCGTTCTTTTATGATACTAATATCATCAATTATTACATAAGTATTAAATTTTTATGTCATTTCTTTCTCAATGAGTTAACCAAAGAATTTCTCAAAAAATCATCTTTTATCTTACTTTGAAGTTGAGTTTGTTTTATAGATGCAGTTGAAATTAGAAGAGTCAATATGAGACAAATCAATCTATTAATGAGTAGATATACCTCTAACTTTCCAATTTCAACTAACCTGCTACAAAGTTTAAAAAATGTTGATATTTTTTCATATCCAAATGTTGACACACGTCAACTTTATAATGTCTCAACTCATATGGAAGGAATTTTTTCTCTCTGTAAATAAAATCTTCTAGATAAAATTTGTTAACAAAATTGTAAATTTTTCAACATCAAATAATTTAAAAGACTCTCTGAGATTTAAAGATGCAGTAAGAGTAAGCAACTCAATAACATAGTCATTTAATCTATGGTTTATTTCTTGTAATTAAGTATCTATTGCAACAAAAAATATATCTACTCGATAATGATGATAAATTGTAACATCTTTTTTCTTATTATGACCACGACCTACCATTTATGGAATATTCATATCTATAGTAGCTAGCTCACAACTCTTACAATATGACATCACATTATTCAATAATTCATCCCATCCATTTTCTTTGAACTTTTGAAATAACTTTTTGGTTGTCAACACAAGATTTAGGCATTCAATATGTCCTGAGAATGATGCTGTAAAGCTTGACAAAAATTATCAATAATGCCCATAATTTCCTTCATCAAGTGTAAAGTAAAAACATATTTAAAAGATATCAACCTACTATATGCAATAAGAGCATATCTATGTTAAGAATAATTAGGTACAAGTATTTTTTATTTTCAATAATAGTGCATGTTGCATGAAAACATCTTCATTAAACTAATAATTGAATTCAAATGAGAACTCCATCGATTGTCACCTGGACTCTAAAAAATGCTCAATTGATTCATACTAGTTCCAGTTTCCACCACAGCAATAGAAATTACATAAGTAATTTCAATTGCTTGAGCTTTTTGTAATTCATCATGACATTTGGAATAAGCACAAACCACATTAACAATATCAACCAAATTTTTAAAAAATTGATGCACTTCTGTAGATGCTACAACCAATGTTAATTGAAGTCGATGAGTAAAACAATAAACATAATAAGCATATGGAAACTTTTTCAAAATTAAAGCTTGCAAGCCATTTAACTCTCTATGCACATTACTTGTTTCATCATATCATTGTCTTTAAAGATTTTGTATGTCAAAATCATAATGGAAAAAACATTAAAAATTTTATTTTTCAAAGTCAACACTGAAGTATCTTTTAAAATGAACTAAATCAAAAAAAGTTCTTTTACAAACCCTTCTTTATCAACAAATCTTAAAACAATTGCCATTTGCTCCATTTTTTACTCATCTTTAACTTCATCCACAATAATGCAAAAATTTTCAACACCAATTTCTTCACGAATTGCATCGTGAACTCTTTTAGCATAAATATGCATAATTTTTTTTTATGTTTTTGAATAAGTGTATGCGACATTTTGCAGAGCATTTTCCCAACATCTTCAACCTTTTTATCATAAAATGTCAACAATTTTACCAATTCAAGAATGCTTTCACAATTTTTTTATTTTAAACTTTCATCATAACCTCTGAAGGCACATCCTTGAAATGTCAATCATTGAGCAACATTTATACTAGTTTTCAAATATAAACGATTAATTCCAATTTATTGTGTTGTTTGCCTATTAAGTAATACTTTAATATGTTGAGCTTGATTCATTAAATCTACACAAGCTCATTGTGTTTGAACCATGATGCTTAAAAGTGATAGGGATGCTTTTCTGAATGGGAAGTAGGATATTCTAAAAAATTAGGTTGATAAGGTCCAACCTTGATGTAAATTCTTCAAATTTCAGCATGTAGATTAATCAAATACTTATATTTGTTTACGCTATCTTAGATCATGTTCTAAATTAGAAAAATCAATTATCTAGCTTCAACTCTTGGAATTTTAAAAACATGAGTTTCATAGTTTGGAGCAAATGATGTGGTGGTGGTGCTTCATTTTGTGAGATAGAATTAGAAAGTGTAGCATTCGCTTTTAAAATAGAAGATGTTATCCCTAATTCTATATTTTGATTATTTTTCTCAAAAAAAAAAAGAATATATTATTCTTAACTTCATAACTACAATAATATTTTTGAAATTTTGAATAAAATTATTAATTACTATATAAGTATAATAAAATAAAATTTCTATATCTATTATGAAAAAAGTAATGTAATAAATCAATGCAAACAAATAAAAACATAAGCATCATATTAAATTAAAATAATCTAATAAACCAATATAAACAAATAAAAAAAACAACATATTAAATTAAAATAATATAATAGATTAATGCAAACATATAAATAATAAGGTGAATATTAAATTAAAACAATGTAACAAATCAATGTAAACTAATAAAAAATAAAATAGTATATTTTATTATTATTGTAAACTAATAAAAAAGAATAAAAGAAACCTGATTTGATTATCTATTTGTCTTCTTAAAAGTCAAAAGAGTGCTTCAACTACTCCAACACCAATCGAGATAAAAAATGTATTTTTAGTAAAGCAAAAAGATGACTAAATTGAGAATTGGATGAAGAATTTAAAATAAAATTATTTTGATAAAAGGTATAAAAAAATGAGTGAAAAAAGTACTTCAATCGCCCGACACCAATCAAGATAAAAAAAAAAAACTTATTTTTACTAAAGCAAAAATATGGCCACATTAGGAATTAGATGAAGAATTTAGAATAAACTTATGTTGGTAAAAGCTATAGAAAAGATGAGTCTAGAGGGTGCTTCAACTGTCCAACACCAATCAAGATGACAAATTTATTTTTATTTAAGCAAAAAGATGGCAAGATTAAGAATTGGATGAAGAATTTAGAAGAATTTTATTTTGATAAAAGCTATAAAAAGATGATGGTTAGATATGTTAACAGTAACATAAACATAACAATAAAAAAATTGACTTGGATTTCAATTAGTTTTAAACAATAAAGTTACTTCAATTTAACTTGAATTTTTAGATTAGATTTAATAAATAAATAAATAATAACTAATAAAATAATATATAAAAAGTTGAATCTACACGTTGTATACATCGTTTAAGGGCCATCTCATATCTAAGAGTTAATACCTTTAAAGAGTCATGGCCTAGATGCTCTAGTTTTACCAATCTACTCTTTATTTATTAAATTCATGATAATATAATTTTTTAATTATCGATTCGAAATATCATGTAGAATGTATTCGATCGATGATCAAAATAATAAATAATTATTTTTAATTAAAATATTATTTTTAAATAAATATTTAAACATATTTTTATAATTTATATTAAATTAAAAAAAAATTAAAAATAATTTTTTATATAAATCGGGTCGATCGGGTTTTACACCGACCAACCGACCTTGTTTCTAATTTTACACGACCCGACCTTACAATTTCAAATGAAAAAATGATCCGTACGTCTCGGGCAATGAGAGGTTAGTTCGCTGTCCTACTGCAGCCTCTTTTAGCTTGCGTTCGTATTGAGTTTGAAATATACATTTTTTTTTTGTAAAGTTTATGGCCAATTTCATATTTTTGATAAAAATTACGCTAATAATCAGCACTTACCTTTTTTTTGTTTTTGATGTTTTAAAGTCTGGTTATTAACATTAAAACCTACAATACTATGAGATGCTTGCTTAGTTAAAGCATCAGCACAAGATTATAAATATTAATGCAAGTGATTGAAGCAAATTCATAATCTGTGAAAACTACTGTGGCAGCCAAAGGAATAAGTAAATCAATACCAACGGAAATCACAGCCCTTATAAGGTATATATTACACATTATGCCTTAAATGTGTTTTATATGTTTATGACGCAACGAAAGTAATTATGCATGAGAATGTCTCTAGATCAATCCTAAATTAATAGCAATAATCAAGCTATATTAATACCTGAGATTATTGCAATTCATTTATTTAAAAGAAATGGGTAAATTTAATTTAAGATCTTTTTTTTTTTTTGGTTTTATTTTATCTTTCAATTATTCTATTGGGATTTATTATTATTATTATTATTATTATTATTATTATTATTATAAAAAAATACGACAACGAAATAACTTTATAAGATTAAGGATTTAAATGAAACAATTTTGAAATTAAGAATGAAAGTTAAATTAGAGTGAAAGATTTAAGGCTAAAATTTGATGTATAAAAAGATAGATAGGATATAATAATAATAGGTTTGATTTGTATCTAAAAATAAAATTGTAAAAAAAATTAATCATTTTTTAAGTATAAGATGATTCGATAATCTCAAAATAAAAAAAATTATTTTTAATTCATAAAATTAAATTTATATGTTCTATTATACATTTAAAAATTACATAAATAATTTAAATTTTATAAAATTTGAGAAATAACAATATTATCTAATAAATAAAATTATTCTATCTTAATCATTATATACAAAATAAAATCATATTATTTAATTAAAATTTATTTATAATATTGTACACTAAATACACCTAAAAAGATATACTTTGCTGATAAACAAAAACATTCATTTGTTATTAATTGCGGTACAAGTGTTTTATATTGCTATATTATTTTCTGTACATGAAAATGTGTCTATATGTAAATCAATCCTAAACTAAGCTGAATTAACAATATTTAACATCTAAATCAATGATAGTATGAACGTAGAGTGATGATATCAACAACTAATTTCATAAAAACTGTATACTTTATTTCTCAGATGACTGCAATTTAGCCAGCTAGACGAATAGAAAGCACATCTTTTGTTGATGTTTCCAAATTAAATGGTCGAGATGAGGTCAAAAATACTCTAGTAAGCACATTGTTTGGTGGGAATGGCGTTCAAACCATGTTTATCGTGAGGATGGGAGGGTTGGGAAAAACAACTCTTGCTCAATTGATCTCTAATTATGATAAAGTTCGATCACACTTCAATAACGTAATTTGGGTGTGTGTTTCGGAACTTTTTCTTATCCAAACAAAATCGCGGAAGAATTTTAGAAGGCCTCCACCAAAATTTAGTTATCAACCTCCAAAATCCAATTTCCTTGCAAATTGTTATGGCCAAAATTTGTGAAAAAATCGAAAGTGCAAAATTCTTGCTTGTTTTAGATGATTTGTGAACGGACCGTGATGAAGATTGGGAACCACTAAAAGCTACTTTTCAAAAATGGATGTCTGGAAGTAGGATTTTATTGACTACTCGTAAAGAATCGGTTGCGACGGGGATGGGATCCTCTCGAGTGTTATTTCTAGTTTTGGTTTTTTATTAATTTTCTTCATTTCTCTTCAGATTGTCCTGGTCCTCAATCGGAGTCAGCGGGTAAATCCGATGCATGCCAAGGTTGCCCTAATCAAGAAGATTGTGCCACCGCGCCTAAGGGCCCTGACACAGGTTTGCTCTTTCCCTTTTTCCCATCCTCTCATTATATTTTCTTTTTCATTTATTATTTTCATGGTGATGGTCTGAGGTTTGTTCGTGAACTGTTTTTTATTGCTAGAATAGAGTTTCAGGATTGTTTTGAAATTTTAGCAACTTAGTAATAGCATATGAAGATTACTGGAGAAAATAGCTGCTGAAGATGTCACCAGTATGGTTATTACATAATCGATTTGGAGCTGTAATTTGGTAATAAATATTAATGGAGATGGAGCTCTCATGTTTTGAAAAACAAGAGAATGCTTCTAAAGTTCTAGTATTGTGTGTTAAAGGAAGCTTACTCATGATTTGGGGTCGAATAGCATAGTGCTTTAACTGGACTTTCAATTCTTAGAGGAAACTGAAACTAGTATCAGATGATTTCATATGTTGTCTCTTTGAAATTTGCTGTAAGTTGCATATGCCAGTGCATTGGGTCTTATCTATCTGAGGGTTTTGACTTTTGTCTCTGATTATCACCTTTTAAACCGGCTCTTTTTGAACTATGAAGGCTGTCCTTTTAATTTCTTTTAACTATTTGTCGCATCTTCTTCTTTTAAATTTTTATAATGAGTTCACATATAATTGCCTTAACTGTCTAAAGTTTGGCAGTTGTAATGATGCATTTGACGATTAGTTAATTGTCTTAGGTTTTACCTCATATATTAAAGAGCAACTGTTTAAAGTGAACATATATGCCATAAATGAGAACTGATGAGTGCTTTTGGCCTATGAAATTTGCCTCTCTCCATTTTGGTTTTTATATTGACTTTTGCTTTGTCCTCTCTTCTATTTTATATGTGGCATATGTGGGTGTTGTATGAAAGGGTTATTGACTATCTTATGGCTAATCACATATTCATGATGGTTTATAAAACTTCAAGCTCTTTTGCTTCTGTCCTAGCTTGACCATGTTATCTGTCATATGAATCAATTACTAACATACTAATATTTAATCCATTACATTCTGCAGACTTGGTTGCAATTGCAGAAAGAATGGCTACTGTCAAGCATAAGATACTGGTTTTATCAGGGAAGGGAGGAGTTGGCAAGAGCACTTTCTCTGCCCAACTCTCATTTGCACTAGCAGCAAAGAATTTCCAGGCGGGTCTACTGGATATTGATATTTGTGGTCCAAGCATTCCAAAAATGCTTGGCCTAGAAGGTCAAGACATTCACCAGAGCAACCTTGGCTGGTTCCTGTTTATGTGGAGTCCAACCTTGGGGTCATGTCAATTGGATTCATGCTCCGTAACCCTGATGAAGCTGTCATTTGGAGAGGACCACGTAAAACCGGGCTTATCAAGCAATTCCTTAAAGATGTATACTGGGGAGAGCTCGATTTCCTGGTTGTTGATGCCCCACCGGGGACCTCTGATGAGCATATCTCAATTGTCCAGTTCCTTCAGGCTACTGGAATAGATGGAGCTATCATTGTCACTACGCCACAGCAAGTCTCTTTGATTGATATGCGTAAAGAAGTTAATTTCTGCAAAAAAGTTGGAGTATCAGTTCTTGGAGTTGTTGAGAACATGAGTGGCTTTTGTCAACCATTGACAGATTTCAGGTTTTTGAGGATGACAGAGATGGGTGAACATACTGATCTGACTGAGAAGGTTATCGAGTATATGACAGAGAAAGCACCAGAAACGCTAGATCTCAGTGCTGCCAGTGAAGTCTTTGATAGCAGTGGTGGTGGTGCAGCAAAAATGTGTACAGCAATGGGAGTACCATTCCTCGGAAAGGTGCCATTGGATCCACAGCTTTGCAAGGCGGCTGAAGAAGGTAAATCTTGCTTTGCTGAACATAAGTGCAGGGTAAGCGCTCCTCAATTGAAGTATATTATTGAGAAGCTAATGGCAAATTATTGGGGTGAAGAAATGTCTGTGGAACAGTAGCCTAGGGTGAGCTAATGTTTGGAGATCTTTGTGGAACAGAAATTTGTTTGCATGTCATGTAATATTTTTTCCTCATTCATAATTTTCTGGAAGTTTTCTGTGGGGTACAACACTCAAGTTATAAAAGTTCAATAATATATAGTCTGATCACTGTAACTTTACAATTTACAACTTTGATTTTTTTATGTAATTCTGAATTTACTTTTCATAACTTATGCTTAAATTCGATAGGATCACTCACCCACTACAACAGATCTATTGGTGCTCATCAGGACATACATTTATTCCCCTGCTATCCTCAAGTTTATGGAGGGTTGGATCAATGTCAATTATCTTTGCCGTTGCTTTCAAAATCTTGTTTAACTGGTTTTATGCCTTTAGTTGATATGAAGAGCTTCATCATTTGGTTTACAGCAGGTTACAGGTCAACAGTTAAAGCTAGAGCAGGCATAAGATCATGGTGGTGACCCTCTGACCATTACCACCACTGATGCAGCGACTTCTTGTGAAGTCCCTCCTTGGGATATGAATTAGACCTCTGGAGATGGTATTTTTTTTGTTTTTAATTCAAGTGAAAAGCTTCTCAGGTTTCTTCTTCCTCTCCTTGTTTTCACTTTTATTATTTGAACTTGATCAAAATTTCAAATTGTGCTACAAATCTGTTTGGAGTAATTGATATCTGGTCAAAATTTTTTGCTTTGTTTCACTTTCTGATCATAATTTGACTGTCATGATTCTTTTTATTTGTATTTATTAAAGCTATTTGTCTTATCAAGGTTATAAAACATTTGAGGCTTGTCATGATTCTTTTATGGCAGGAGGTGAAGGCTACCCTTGTTACAATGGGATGTTATATGAGTCACGCATGGGGGACTACAGCAGAAGGATCTATAGCAAAGGAGCTGCAGATGCAACTGAGGAAGCAATTGAGTTAGGTTCGGGTGACAAAATAAGCAAGCATTTTGGATAGAGGATGAAGACCAGGTTGTCTAGAGTCATGATGAGTTTAGGAAACTATACCATCCGCCTTGATGAGGGTATTGAAAGTAAATAACTTAAGCATTTCATATAATGAAATTGCAAAATTGTTTATCAGATACTATTAGACAAGCCTAGTGTTTGTTGGCAGGAATCACGAATGAGTTTGTGCCTTTACAATGAGGCTAAGTGCATAGCTTTTGGCACTTGACACTGCAGATAAAACATTGTACGCGGAAGATGATCTCCATGATTTTCTTACTTGCAGTGGCTTGGCATGGTTAAGAGAGAGAAATGGATAGGCATCCATACTTTGGATGATCTCCAATCTAGTACATGCGATGCTAATTCTATATTTCCCCAAATTAGTAGTGTTTTAATAGATTTATGTTTTGTGAACCTTATTCGCCTGACCATTTTGGAAGCTTATCCCTTTGTCAGGGCGATGGGAGTTCGTCTTACCGTTCCATGAAGGTGTTTTATAACTAGAATTCACAATGCGGTCGGAAGAACTCTAGCATGATGCCAAAGACTCTAAAAAATATATTTTGACCTAGAGGATTTCTTTTTTTCTTTTATCTTTCTTTCTTTTCATTTACGTCTCTATTTTATGAGCATGGATTTCATAATGCAAGTATGTGATCTTCAACTATAATTATGTAACAAAAATAAATTATTCCACGCATGGAAAGATTAAGTGGTAAAACTTCAAATGTTCAACCATGCCCCTCACCAATACCTCTCATGCAAACAACCTTTTCGGTGGTTGGGCCATGAGCTGTACAGGTGATGTTGCAACTTGCAAAAAGCATATTCTAAGGTTCTCATTATATTCGCCATTCAGTCAAAAGCGATGGTAACCGGCAAATAAAAAGTTTTAAGTAACAAAGAATTATTATTTTTTTTATTATTTTATTATTATAAAAAGCTCTTGGGATATTTTATTTTCATAAAAAAATTTTAATCGCTACATGAAAATTATTTATGTTACTTATTTGATAATTTTGTCAAAAAAAAAAAAATCTTTGCAGTTGCCTCGTAGTTGATACGAAAAGCTTCATCATTTGTTTTACAGCAGGTTACCAGTCAACAGTCAACAATTATAGAAGTGGGTCCCGCGTTTTACTTGCTACTTAATCCCAAGGTCACCACTGTAGTTTCCCTGAAATTCCAGATCTCATCTCCCTTTAATTTCCCTTTAACCATTACCAACACCTATTTTTCTTTTAGGATATTGGCAGTAGCAGTTGTTTCTTCAATTATAGAGCATCTAGTAAAAGTTATTGCTGAATAAAGTTGAATTGGATGTTTTAATCGCCCATCAATTTTCTTTCACTAATCAATCAATTAATCTCTCTCTCTCTTTCTCTCTCTCAAAATGGCCGAAGCACTTGTTTCTTCCATCTTGGAGCAACTCACAGCTATCACTATTGAGCATGCCCGCCAAGAGCTGAAGTTGGTAACAGATGTTGAGAAAGAAGTCGAAAAGCTTGACAGCACTTTGAAGGCCATCCGCGGTATACTTGAAGATGCAGAGCAAAGGCAAATTGTGGAGAAAAATGTGAAAGGTTGGTTAGAAAAGCTCAAAGAAGCGTCTTATGACGTGGAGGACGTGTTGGATGAGTGGAGCACTGCACTCTCCAAGTTACAAACAGATCCTGAATTAGATGTAAGTGCTTCTATTCCCAAGAGGATGAAAACTTCCTTCGTTTCATGGGTTTCTTCTTTTCTTCAAGTTTTTAGGCGTCGTGACATAGGTAGCAAAATAAAAGCAATCAATGAAAGGCTAGATGAGATTGCAAAGGCGAAAGATAGATATCATTTGACAAAAAGAGAAACCAAACAATTTAGACGAGTAGAGAGTACATCTTTTATTGATGTGTCCAAGTTACATGGTCGAGATGAGATTAAAAAAGAGATAGTGGAGAAATTGTTGAATGGGACTAGTGATGACGGCTGCATTCAGACCATCTCTCTAGTAGGGATGGGAGGGATCGGAAAAACAACTCTTGCTAAATATATCTTTAATGATCATCAAGTTCGAGCACACTTCAACAATGCAATTTGGGTGTGTGTCTCGGACCATTTTGATCGAAACAAAATTGCGGTAGCAATTTTAAGACACCTCGACCGAGGTTCAGTTACCAACCTCCAAAAGCCAATTCCCTTACAAGATATTCTGATCAAAATTTGTGAAAAAATCAGAAGTGCAAAATTCTTGCTTGTTTTAGATGATGTGTGGACAGACCGTGATGAAGATTGGGAGCCACTAAAGGCTGCTTTTCAACAAGGCATGTCAGGAAGTAAGATTTTAGTGACTACTCGTAAAGAATCAGTTGCAATGGGGATGGGATCCTCTCAAGTGTTTCATTTGGAAGAATTATCTGATGAAGTGTGCTGGTTAATACTTAGTCAATTGGCCTTTATGGGAAAGGAAAATGAGTTGCGTGAAAACTTAGAGGGTATTGGACAGGAAATAGCAAAGAAGTGTAAAGGTTTACCACTTGCTGCTAAGACTTTAGGAGGATTGTTGCAGGAGAAAAATACTAGGAATGAGTGGCAAATTATACTCAATAGTGAGATATGGAAATTAAATGTTGCACAACAAGACATTTTCAGACCTCTCTTGCTAAGTTATTATGATTTGCCCTCACAAATAAGACCATGCTTATTGTATTGTGCAATCTTCCCCAAAGATTTTGTTTTTTGGTCAACTGAATTAATTAAGCATTGGATGGCACATGGATATCTAAACACTAAGGAGAATTTTGGGATGGAAGAAAAAAAAGGTGGTGAATACTTCAACTACTTAGCATGTTGTTCTTTTTTTCAGGATTTTGATAAAGATGAGGATGGTAACATAATTAAATGTAAGATGCACGACATGGTCCATGATTTTCTTCAATATTTGACAAAAGAAGAAATTGTGTCAGTAGAGGTTGACAGCAGTGAAAATGTGAGGCTGGACTTATCTTCCAAAAAGACTCATCATTTGAGGGTAAATATTGCAAAAGGGGATCAATTTCCTGTGTCTATAGAAGGCATAGAGAAACTACGGAGCCTTGTAGCTGTTGGTGAAGAGTGTGATGTAACTGGTGAAGCCTTGCAAGCCTTCTTCAAGGGAGCGAAATTTCTAAGATTATTGGATTTTTGCATGGGTAATGAGTGTTCTTGCGCAAATGTAAAAGAAATTCCAGATGAAATAGGGATGTTAATTCATTTGAGATACCTTAATTTGAGTTGCAGTGAGACTTTAAAGGAATTGCCCGAAGTAGTGTGTGAACTGCATAATTTGCAATACTTGGATCTCTTTGGATGTATAAATCTTGAGAAACTACCAGAAGGTATAGGGAAATTGATCAAGCTGAGGTATCTTCGTACTGATGGTTGTGAGAGCCTACAATACTACCCAAAAGGGATTGGGAGATTAACTTCTCTCAGGGAATTAACCAGAGTCATAGCGAGAGTAGATGGCAATGACGCCAAAGAATTCAGTGTTGGAGATCTGGAAAACCTGAACCTCCTTCGTGGAACTCTTTGGATAGAACCGGTGGGAAATGTGCTAGATGTGGAAGAGGCTAAGAGAGCCAAACTTCACAAAAACGAACATCTCAACTGTCTGGTTATATTCAACAAAGGGCGTGGACCGAGTGTTCGTAGGGAAGACTATATTCAAGCCTTAAACGCACCTCCTGGCTTAACCATAGAGTTCTCAATGCTGCCGGTACTTTTTCTGTTTATTACTCTCTCCAAATTACTTATGTTCAAACTTTCTCTATACAAATCACTTGATAATATAATTATAATTTTATCTTGTGTTTTATAGTTCCAGGAAATATAAATAAAAGACTGAAGCAGAGGAGCTGTTATCCATGGGAAGAAAAAGAGATGATAGGCTTCTACCTCTTTTGTGCTTGTGTTTATTTAAAAAAAAAAAAATTCAGTATTATGTGATTGTTTAAAACTCTGTAAAAACCTATTGTGCGTCTATTGCTGTACTTGGTCCCTCCTTGTGTTATTGTTGTTTGTATGGATTTATTGTGAGATCTTTAGCTTGCAATGCATTATTTTAATGTATGGACTAATTTATGTTTAATATTAGTGAGGTGCTAAAGTTATTTTTTCTCCTTATATATATTAGTTTTATGTAATTCTTATCTCTAAAAATTCATCTTAATAAATAATCTTTTGTACTATGATAATAATAAAAAATATTAATAATTTAATTTTGCTCTTGGTATAATATAAGTAAAATTTGATAATATTTTATAATAATAAAAAATACTAACAATTTAGTTTGTATTTAAAAAGAAAGGGATGAATTTCATGTAGGAACTCTAACCTTTTATTTCGATTTCATTTGTAGTCGTCAAGCTTCGAAATTTTTCATTTGAGTTTTTAACTTTTAAACTCGTTTCTTTTTTGTCATTCCTTCAAATAATTTTGTTAATTTTGATAAATGTCCATATATATATATATATATATATATATATATGTTGCAGCTTACAATCCTACCTCTTTTCTTCTCGGTTTTGTTTTCTTTTTTTCGAAGATAAATTTTTTGCTCAAACTTTGCATTGAAGAAATCATTTCAAAGCCAACAAAATCTATTTTATTTTTGAAATTTCAAGCAAGAATGATCTTAGTCTTCTAAGGAACATCAACAGACACGTTAATCAAACAATCCGTGTTGTCCATTGCAAAAAAGACATGATTGTGGCCTTTGCCTTTTCTTGCTTGTAATTATGTAGTAAAACCTATTGTTTATGTTAGCCGATTGCTGTCATTGGAAATCTGTATTGGTATGATTTGTTGTATGCTTGTCTTATGGATGAAGTTAATGTGTATGATGTTTAACTTGATCATCCTGCTTTAAAATTATAGTATTGCTACTATATTTTATTGTGTTGACTAATTTACGTCTAAGATTATTGAGGAACTAATTTACATCTGCTTGAGGCATTTTTGAGAATTGGATTCACACTAACCTCTATTGGTTAATGCTCTGATGAACGTTGAGGTTGCATAGTCGAAGAACATCAACTAATCAAAGTTATAATTATATTAAACAAGCAGGTGAGAAAAAAAATTAAATGAGCCCATCTCTCTGTATTATAATCATCTTCATGACTTCATCCAGTATCAGAACATCAAACAATCTACATAGCAACTATCAAGCATCTACATTTCTCAAATTCCTTCAGGTAGGCAGCTTTTAGACCAATAGAACATCAAGCATCTGTTATTAAATAACTTTGAAGAATTTTTATCAGCAATGGGAACCAAACAAGATAGGATTAAGGAAAAGCTTTAAGTATACTTGGAAACAACCAAGAATTGAACACATAAAGCAGCAAAACCATCTTTGAAATTCTAAAATGTCTGAATATACTTATGATCTAAATCTAAAAGCCACATGTTCTCCGACTTAACATCAAAAACTTTTTAATGCTAAACATCTGGTCCTTAAAAGTTTCTTTCTTTTTTTTTTGGACAAATAAGATGGTTTCAAAAACCAGAATGTTGCCATCAATAAGGCAAAAGACATGCAAATTCACCCTGTCCAGCCTCACTCCAAGTCATAAGATCCTGCAGCAGCCAAAGGAAAAATCAGAACCATTACAACAGCAGTAAAGGTCATAGTTGATCTTCGTAAGGCCTGAACTCGAAAAAGTAACAATGCAAAAGTCACTGCCCTTATAAGGTATTACATATACTGCCTTCTATTAAGGATCATAATTGCATTCACCATGTAATCCAAAAAGAATGAAAATACCAAACAAAAGGCAAAACTCAATTGTGAATTCTATCTAGACGAGGAGAGCAGATGAACTGCAGGCATTTTTACTTCTAAGCAACACCCTCATGAAATAGATGGTGGATGGACACAGCATCATGATAGTAATTCAGAACAAATCAGACCAAGAGTAAGCAACTACCTTTTAATATTTTGGTAAGGAATAGTTGTTTACTCTGTGTGATTTGTTCTCAATATCATGTTAATACTGAAATCAACTAAATCAGCAACACATCATAACCTACAAGTTAATAGTAATTAAAGAACATAGCAGGCACCACATCTCACATAATTAACATTACCTTAAAATAAAAATAAGACAATTATAATACTATTTCTTTGCTGCAATGATGATTTTGATAGTACTTGAATAAATCATTATGAAATTGTCATGTATCATGGTGGTACCCAACAGAAACTGCAATAATTAGCCAAAGAAAAATAGAAACTGGAATAATTGGTCAATTACGGCGTTTCTACACGGTAAACGCTGTAATAGCCAATCATCAAATGCAAAACTAATTTGGTAATTACTGCATATGTTTAAGGAAAATGCCATAATAGCCAGTTATAGAATATATGGAATTACAAAAGAAAAAAAATTACCAATTACGGCGTTTTATTCAAAAGAAACGCAGAAATTGACTTTAAAAAAATTTTAATTTCATTGCCGGACTTGCTTTTCAAAAGGGTAACATTGAATAAATTTTTTATTCAGGTCAAAAGTGGAACTCAAGCAACCTCCTTGTTTAACATAAGGAAAGCAGTATCCATTTTCTGCCAGAAAACTCAGGTGATGTCAAGCAGTGAAGATTATCAAATGAACATATAAGTAAGGAACTAACAATGACTGCAAATGCCATGTAAAATATATAGGTAATGAAAATTACCATAATTCAAGCAGCCATCATGGCCTAGATGGATTCAAAGCTAGAAGCATGTTCTGTCCACCAGGCAGGTATGCCACATTAGGAGACCTAGCAAGAGTTGCAGCAATTTCCCTAGATGCCTCAATCCTCCTTAGCTCAATCAGCCCCATACCAGTACTTGCAGTTGCTTCAGAAATCAACTTTGCAGCCTCACTTTCACCTTCCGCCCGGATAATAGCAGCCCTCCTCTCCTGGTCAGCTTTCATCACAATGTACTTGGAACGCTCTGCCTCCTGTTGAGCCACCTGCTTCTGCTCCACTGCCCTGGAGAATTCAGCTCCATATGACAAATGTGTAATAGCCACATCAGCTAGCTCAATGTTAAAGTCCTTTGCTCGTTGGGTCAGTGAATTTCGGACCAATGCTGACACTTGGGGACGCTCAGTGAGAAGCTGATCAGCATTGAACTGTGCAACCACAGCTTTCAACACCTCATTGCCAATTGAGGGAAGCACTTTTTCATCATACTCAAGACCAAGGCGTTGATAGATTTCAGGAAGCTTATCCACCTTTTGCAAAAATACCACCAATAAGACATTAGTCTTTAAAGAATAAACTAAATCCGTGGATTCACCAAATATACATACACAAGCAAAACTAGAATGAAAGCAGAAGTAAGTTGGTCCACAACTCTTGACCACATTGACAAGCTCATTTCATGGATAAGACTTATCATTTCTTAACAAGCAAAAAACAAAACCCAGAACCTTCATTAACCCATTTCATAAAATCATTAAAAAAAAAAAACAGCATGCCCATATCAAAATGCTTTAGTTCTTTATCAAAGAAAAAAAATCTCAAAAATCAAACAAACCCGTTTAACCTAAAGAAATAAAAAGCTTTTTTGTCTTGATTACCTTAGGTCTAGAAAGAACTCGAAGAGTAAGATTAACCATTTGCAGATCCTTTGTTCCAGAAACAGATGAGAAAGTGTGGGGCTTCATACGGATATCGTAGATGAAAGGCTTCTGTAGCCATGGGATCAAAAAGTGGGTGCCTTCGTCCGCCGTTTCATCCAATACTCCCCTTAGACGGTCAAAGATCACAGCTCTTTGGCCACCGTCTACCGTGTACATGGAGGCGTTTAGGACAGTGGTGGCAGCGCCGAGACCCAAGGCGGCACGTGCGAGGTTGGTTAAGAAAGAGACTGCGGCTTGGTTGCTTCCCATTTCTTGCAATTTCGTTTGATTTTGATTTGGGGGTTTCTGGTTTTTATGAGCAAAGTCATCGACGAGGGTTTTTTTTAGGGTTTAGGTAGGTCATGAAACTTGGGAAATTGGAAAGCCATTGGGTTGGGCTTTTTTATGAGATTTTCGGCCTTTCTGATCCAAAAATTTAAATGGATTAACTATTTGAATCGAATATATTCGATTTGATTTTTTTATATAACATTAAAAAATTTTAAATTTGATCAAAATTTAAATCAAGTCTTTGTTCGACTTCAATCAAATTGAACTGAATTTTACAAGTTTAATGCAATTCGATTTAACAACTTTTTATTTTTTCGAATTTTTATTTTACCCTGGTACTATTTCTCCTTGATTATTGGCCTCATAGGATGATCAACGACTCAGCCATGTTAAGCCCAAACGAGCCCAAATTTTAATAGAGGTCCATTCCATTAATGGATCATGGCCTATTAAGACTGGGAATCTTCATATTAAGCTGGAAAACGATGAGCCCAAACAAGCCCAAAGTTTTGCAGTCCACTCCAATAAAAATCTTCTTCTTCGGGAGGTGAAGCTCTTTTTTCAATTTTGTCTCAGAAACCCTAAATTCCTAAATTTCAATCCGAAAGGGAGGCGCAAGAATTTAACTTTACGAATTCTCAAGAAAGGTAACTTCTTTTAACTTGCTTTTCTTTTCTATTGCACTGTTTAGTTACTGATAAATAGCTGAAGCAGAGATAAAAAGAAATGGAATTTTCTTTTCCTTTTTTTTCCATTGATTTCCTAGAAATCAATCAGACAAAGTTCATTCCTATTCTTGCCGTGCCCAATTGGCTTACCTTATTTTTACTCCAAACCCGGAGAGAAAATGCACTGCCTATTTTTTTCCTTTTTCTTTTATTGCGATTGGTTGGATATTCTGTTGAATGGATGCTTCTTTGATTTAGTTCTGTAAAGTTTTTATAATTAAGTTTGGATGTTCAACAGTATATGTTTGATTTAACACTTGCAACTTGTTTTAAGAAGCTTGAATCTTGTTTCCATGGTATTTGGAGTTTGGACTTAAATGATTAAGATACATGAGAAATGCTGTTCTATTCAAATTTGCATAAGCAGATGCCTATAGAATGAATTTGCTTGAGTGAACTTTTGACTCCCCTTGTACTTTTTTTCTCCTCAATATAGGCTTGTTGCTTGGAGTTATGATATTGGATGCGAATGTGGTACTTCTTAAGGTAGATGTTATAGTATTATTTTGGGCATTGCACATGCTATAAATGAGCTTGATAGGATTCAATGGATTATAAATGGATGGGAGATTGACATGTTTTCTCTTCTCTTTGGAAAGTAAAGTAGGATGGCGATATTTCTTGAATAATTATGACTGATGAAGTTGTAATTTCATGGTTATTTTTTCTGCATATCCTTTTTATCCTCTTGAGCATCTGTGATATGAAACTGTATCCAGGCACTCTTAGTCTTTATCTACTAAGGGAAACCCAATCCCAAGAACTTTCTTCTTTTTCATTTTTTTTTTTCTCTATTTCATCACCTAGTAGCTTTGATTTCATGAATAAGCATTGGCCCTTTGATTTTAGGATACAAACTTTTTTTAAGAACTTTCTTTCCTCAAAATGTTGAAGTGATAGCTGCAATGTCCTCTTTGGATCCTATCCATGTTCCCAAACATGGTACATGTATCAGAAACATTCCACATCCAACATGGCTACAGCATTTACAAATTTTTTTCCTTATTTTGGAGGGTCCAACAGTCATACCCATGTCTATCTGAGGTGTCTGCAATGCGTCCAACCTGGGTATGGATAAAGTGAATGGTTGGATCAATGTGACTTCTTGGTGCCTGTTAATGATTTTGCTTCACCGGTACAAAAAATAAATCAATAAATAAGTGTTTCTTTATTTTTGTTTTACATGTTTCTACAATTATTGACATAAATTTTACAGGGATAAAGCCATGGCATTAAATCAGATCAGATCATTGAGAAGTGTCATTGTTGCCAAGGAGGCAGTTGCTGTGGGACATCGAACATTTGCTGCAGGGGCTGGCAAAACTAAGAAAGGCTCTAAAGGGGCAGCCAGTGATGCGCCAAAAGCATCAATACTCAGCAAAGAAGTGAAGTCGACAACAGTGGTTGGTGCAAATATACTTAAGGATGGAGCAGACTCGAAAATCATGCCCGATTCTGAGTACCCTGATTGGCTGTGGCATCTGCTTGACAAACGTCCAGCATTGAGTGAGCTAAGGAGGAAAAACATTGAAACACTTCCATATGAAGATCTTAAACGCTTTGTCAAGTTGGACAACCGAGCAAGGATAAAAGAAAACAATTCGGTCAAGGCCAAAAACTGATACTACGATTATTGAAAGTAATTTATATGAGGCATTATTTCTTTGTCAAGAACGATGCATCCTTTCTTCTGGGATTCCCTCCGTTGATTCATTTGCGTGTGTATTGATGGAATAGAAATGAAGGCAAAGCAAAAATAATTAAGCATATCTCTGTGTCTCCAAATGCTGCTTTGTTTGGCTGTCCCTTCTAGTTTTTCATTTTCTCTTCTCTTTAGAACTGCTTTTAACGAGAAATAATCTACCATATCCAATGATGAAGAATTGTTGTATGGCTGCTTATTGCATAAAGCTACCATGGTAATTCTTCTATTCAACATTACATTGACTTAAAATAAAAGATGGGAAAGTATTACATATGGCCTTTTATTTTTCTATCAAGACAATGGAGATAATGTACATTATCAGGGTATAAAATCAAATACCACGATCAGATATAATTTCAATTTCAAAACCATAAATTAATCAATCAAATCTTCTCGCTATGTTGTACATTCCCTACATCTCAAGAATAGAGGCAACCACTGGAATCAATTGGTTGTTGCATTCCTCTCTCTCCTCTACTAAAATGACATTTATCATGTACGGATACTTTCACTCGTAATTGAAATTAGAGAAAGCAAAAAAATCTGAAACCGACGGATTTCGATCCGATATCTTAAGGTCGATTTTTTTTTTTAATCGGACATCGGGTCGAGTGGCATAAAAAAAATTTGGGATCGGGTTTTAAGCAAACCTAACCCTACCCGACCTGATTATATATAACTTATTTTTTTAATTATTTATTTAATTTTATATTATTTATATATATTAGATATATTAATTTTACATTTATATTTAAAATAATATTTTATATTTAAAAAATAATATTTATTAATTTCGAAAAAGTAAAAAAAATTCGAAACTGACGGGTTTCGACCCACCTAATCTCTTAAGGTCGTTTTTTTTTTTTTTAATCAGGCATCAGATCGGATCGGGTAACATAAAAAAAAAAAATTTAAGGTCTGATTGGAGTCGGATTTTAAGCAAACCCAACCTGATATATATATATATATATATATATATAACTTCTTTTTTTAAGTGTTTATTTAATGTTATATTTATTTATATATATTTAATTTTATATTTATATTAAAAATAATATTTTATTAATTTCAAATCAGATACAATTTTATATAGTATCGGATCAAATCAAATTCAAATATAAAAATAATAATAAAATTTATCGAATCGAATAATTTAAATTTATATACTTAAAATTAAATTGAATTCGAGCAAAAATTCGATTGGACCTGTCATCACTAATTGAAATGTTCATTGCATCAGTCATTTGGGCCCGAAATCTTTGATATTGTCATTGTAACTTTTAAGTGGAAGCCACCTCTTCTCGGCCCCATACCCAACATAACAGTGGTGGGTTCAGAGTCTATCATTCTTTAGGAGATTCACTGTGAGAGGTATACGCTTTTCCCTTTTTCTTCCCTTATGTCATCGACTTTTGTCCATCTGTTCCCTTGAATAGGCCTATGGTTCCCATTTGGTGTAACACTGCTCTACTGAACCAGAAGCTTTTTCTCCTTTGCACGAACTGTAAAAGATTTTATGCAGATAACTTGGTTTAGCCTCCTCAATCCCCCTCATTACAGTAAACTCTTTTCCATAAATGAGTAGTTGCTCTGACAATTCAACCTCAACATTTCAACAAAATCCAAGTTCTTTGACTGGAGTTTATAAAAATTTATAATCACATTCTTATAGTTTTCTCTATATGTTTTTGTGAGTAGGGTTTGGACAACATCGGATGCTAGTAGTCATCAGTCGATAGCAAACCAGGTTCGATGAATAATGCAGCACGGCAATTGAAAAGCGTTCTCCATGGGCCTCGGTTGAAGGAGAAAAAGCCTAAACGATTAAAGAAATCAATAAATAAGGGTTGCTCAGAAGAAACTCCAATTCCACTTAGAGATTTTCAAAGCCTTCATCACTTCCTAACAACAAGAGAGCGCTTTCTGTGAGGAGTAATCAGTCCAGTCCAATTGCAAAGAAGAAACTTGCTTCAGATATAATGCATGGTGTTACGCAAGCCATGCCGCAGTTAACTATTCCTCGAAGATTCGAATTCATTCTCAAAGTCATTCGTTTCTTCTTCTAGCTCATTGCATAAACAAAACGGGATTTTCATTGAGAGTGATAATGCTGGACCATCTTGCTCCAATCCAAGTACAATTGAGAAGCAAGGATCAACCAAAAAGGGATTAAGGAGACTGTATTTCTGTTTTCGGGGTTCGGACCTGGCTGTGAAAATCCAAGTTAGCAGGCAGAGGCAGAACCAGACTACTGTCAATCCTGCCATGTTCTCAATCGCTTGATTGTCTCTGGCAGAAGAGTTGGGTCCTGAAATGATCTGAAGGCCAACCACCTGAATCTATGTAAAAGGCAACTTACTGACATGGAAAAAAATTTATCAAGATCTGTAACTTGCTGCCTGTTTTATATATCTAGCTTCAGTACTTCTCAGATTAAAAAAACTGCATGTCGAAATAAACTTTTCATGTTTCACTGCAAGTGAAGTAGCCAAAAAAACAGGTAATGTTTCTAGGCAGTTTGCTTTATGTCATTATGTGTATCACTGCCCTCTTATTTCTCTCAAAGTCTGGGAGAAGTTGACATGATGAATTCTAAACTTGTAGAGAAAGAAAAGACGGTTTTACATGGCAGATAAAAGCACATAACCTTGGATGAGAAAAAGTATAACATTGATCTATAATTAATCCAATTTTGTGCACCAAGTGCATTGTTTTGGGCTTTTGCCAGAAGGGATACTATCATAGTATAATTAGCTTTTGCTGCCTAATGTCGATGGTGGAAGACGAAGCCACAAAATTAACCATGATCTTTGGGCCATATCAACCAGCAAGTAGCCAGCTAACCAGCATTTACCCATTAATCGAGTCCTAGGCTAGCCCAGTTAGCCCAACATAGATGCCCTTGCCCTTAAGCTTCAGCCTGCAGGCTTTAGCCTTTAGGAGTTGAGACCATGTCGATATGGGCCCAATATAATAATTGCAAGCAAGTCAACCCAAGCCCAACTTGGCAAAAGCAGATCTTGAGGGATTTTTTTAACATTTGATAATATGAATGAATAATTGTGAATTAACTCTAAATTAAATCATGATGTAATTTTTCCTTTTCCTTATAGTTCAAGACTTGATATACAACTTTTAAATCTCTTTATTTTTTTATATTTAAGATTATTAAAATTAAAAATTCAATACTCTATGAATAGATCACACGGATATTAATTTTAATTTTTTATTTTATTTTTTAAAAAATATTATTTTTGTTAATTTTTTATGGTGGTTACCTACATTTGAAATTTTTTTTTGCCATGTTTAATTGTTTTTATAAATGATTGAGATGCTTACGTATATTTTCTAAATTTAAAAAATATTGAGTTATAATATATTTAATTGAAGGTAGGTTGATTAGGGAGGAAAATTGTGACAAATATTTCTTTTTTTTTTTTTTTAAACGTAGTAAGTACAAATGTAAAACATCAATGCTTCAATTGTATGAAGAATCTAGCACTAATTAAGCATATAAATGTATAGTTTATATATGAAGCTTCCATGCAAATTAATTCTCTAAAAATTGATCAATACGATTGCTTGCGACCTTGTCAACATGATTCTCTTGAAAATAAAAATGATGGTTATATTTTTCTACTTTATAACTCTTTTATTATTCAATGATAAAATAATAATATATGTTATTATTATTATTATTTCATTTCTTCATTCATACATTTACTTATATTTTTTTAATTTTGAATTATTTTTAGAGATAGTTTGTTATGAACAATAAGATTATTTGTTTAAATATATTTGGATATCCTTTTTTATTATTAACAAATAAATTTTAAATTAATTGCAAACATGTTCCGTTATATATTCATAAATATATTAATCTTCACTATTAAATTCATTTAACTTAAATAAATTATATTCAAACATCATATCAAATCTAAATCAATCTCGAATAATATTAAAAATAAATAAATAATTATTAATAAAATTAAATTTATTCATATTCGGCTCGATTTGAATCTTATTATATAATTAGATTTGAAACAATTAGAAAAATAAATAAATGATACTAAACGTCACTAATTAAGCAAATAATTCCTTCCTGTAAACATCATCAGGGTAAATCCACCAAACACGATCTTCCAACAGCCATGAGTCTATTCTTCGCCCTTACCATTGACATTATAATTCTTTCAATAATTAAAGGGACAAAATTTTCCATCTTTTCAGATAACTTTGTTTGAAAAACACCTCTACCTGACACTTGACGACAGATATATAATTCAAAGGAGGAAAATCTTGTAATCTTTTTCTTGGATAAGTTTCCATGTTATTGCAGCTGTTGAAGCGGTTTCGGTTACCTAGTTTTGCATTTATGAAGCACGCAAGAAGAGCTGACCAAGGTTACTTTGAATCAACGAGTTGAATTTTAGTACACATTAGAAATTTCAAAGATTTTCCTTGGGGTATCAGAGTTCTATTTACAATTACCCAACTGGCTTGTAAAGCTAGAATAAGTTAAATGAAAACAATTGTCACATTCTTAATTTACTAAACACAATTTGAGTTTGATTGCAATTGTTTATAGAAGAGTTAAAGTTTAATATTCAATCTTTTAATTATACCATAGCAGAATGTATTTGGAATTTATATATTCGATACAATATGACATCGAATTGACTTATTAGTGCGTATTTTATTCGAAGAAGAAGATTTTGATAGAGAAATTATTATTAAATGTTAAATGTCGATTTTAAAATTTTTTTTGTAATTATTTTTTTATATTAGATTGTTAAAAAATAATACAAAAAAATGAATGTAATTAAGATGAGTATATTTAAATGGGATGTATGATACGTAATTAGAAGAATAATTAAAAATTAAAAAAATTAAAAATAACTAAAGATAATTCGAATTGAAAAAAAAAAATTATTTGAGATAATTTTGACATATGAAACATATGTTTATTTGTATATTAATTAGAAAAAATGAATTTTTAAATTTAAGAAAAATAAAAACTTTTAAAGATATAACACGAAATATGTAAATATAAATAATAAAAAATAATATAATTATTAAGGAAATAAATAAAAAAAAGTTATTATTGATAAAAATTAATAATACAAAAAATTTTAAAATTACAATCTAATAAGATTTTTTTTTTTATTTTTCATACAATAAAATCTAATATGAGATATAAAATTTAATTTATTGTTATTATAATAAAAAAAGGACTTAAATCTCGGAATAGAATTTTTTTTACCTGAAATTTTTTGAATAAAAAATATTGATTTCTTTATATAAGAGTTAAGCAACAAGGAAAATTGGAAAATTGGTATCCATGTGGGGCAAGGACGAGCCCTCGACAAACACATACACACAGAAAAGTCAACACCGGCAAACCACGGCAAACACACACACGCATTTGTTAGACAAATTGCGCTCGAATTCTAAATAAAAAGCAAGTGTCCCATCGAATTAGGTGTTTGACTAGAAATTTATAGCCTTAGTCCTCTTATGTGTAATTGTGTTTGAAATTTCCACAAATTTGGCTTATTTCCGCATGGTTTTTTCTTTCTTTTATATTCAAATTAGGTTTGAATTTTACCTTATTTTCGATGAAGTATAGATAAATTTATCATATTATCAATTAAATTTAAATATTAATTTTAGTAAAATTCTTTTAATATAAATATTTTATTAAAATTTATTTTTCAATTACAATTATAATAATTCTTTTAATTATTATCATTATTAATTTTATTAAAATCAATTTCACCACTCATTTAAATAAAATTTTAATATGAGCGAGCGGGTGAGTGAAAAAAAAATCAAATCACATGATTTTATCATCACCTGATAATAAAAACAAAACACATGATTGTATCACTTACAAAAGCCACATGTCCCACTTTATATTAGGCATAAAAATCAAAATCTTTATTATTGTTATACATGTGAATTAAGCTTAACCTTTCTCTTACTATAACTTCGTTCGAAAAAATGTGATGATTATTAGACTAAGTTTAATTCTTAATTTATCTAGTTTTGATCCCTTTGATATTAATAAATTAATTAAGGATTAAAATACTTGACTTAAAAATGGGTATCATGGTTTCATAGCAACCGTTTTGGTGGATTTTTAAATACTATAATATTAATCAAATCTAATGATTTATGTATTTATATCGTATAAAATATTTAAATTTATATATTTATATTATATTTTACATAAAAATTATAAAAAATATAATTTTTTATATTTGTTAAATTTATATATAATTATTATTAAAATTTTAAATTATATTATTTTTATATAATATTTTCATATTATATTTATATAATATCATGATATTAAATTTCAAATTATCAAATCTTTCGGTAATTGAGTCCCACACTCCAATCTTTTTAGTGTGTGAACAAGGAAGATTCAATGCAATCTTTTTGTGCCTTAATTGACCGCCCACATCAAGACCATAATACTACTAAATTTTATATATAATTGGTTGGATTGAAAGAATAAAAAATGAGATTCGAGCAAAGAAACAAGAATCTCAATGTGCTTTAACTTAAAAGAGAGAGAGAGAGAGAGAAAGAAAAAAAAAAACCCAACAAAGTCGACCTTCTCATCAACTAGGTGGCTAGCTTTCTTTGTGGTCTTACTGCTTTTTCTAAAATCAATTTTGGACGGCTAGAGATTCAAAAAATTATTTAAAAAATTATTTTAGCATAAAAATTATGAATGCATTTTTAAAATCGTTCAAAAAATTTAAATTCGTACAAATTAAAATTGAAGACACGCTTAAATTAAAAAGCAAAATCAAATTTTGCAAACTTTTTTTTATAAGCCCTATCATAGCTCATATTGGTGGATGAAATGAAAATTTTTTCTTTTCCTTGATATTTTGAATATGTTTGGTTTCTGAGAAATTTAATTGCAAAATACTGTGAATATATAATCTGGCTAAGACAGGGTATTAGTTATAGCAATTTCCTTACATGTGAAGGAATTATACTCTATTTTTCTTGTTTGCATTGACTAGCTAATGCTTTGGCAAAATTTCTCAACTGTGATTGGTCCAAACTAGCAGAATAATTTGAATAAATATGAAATTATAATCATGATTGAGATCTGGGTGGTTTTCTTGTTAATTATTGATTCATTGAGTTGTATAAGCTTAATCAAAATAATGTTGCTACATTCAAATTTCCAATGCTGATTTTTTTTTTTTTAATGAAATGGTTGCTATCACCATAGTTTTTAGAGCATTTGTACGGATTTAACTGACAAAAAAGGTATATTCAGCAGTGTGTGAACACTTTGAACTACTGTATAACAAATAAAACAAATTTAAATAGAGAAGGATCAAGTTGTATTAAAAAAAATTTTATATTTTTAATTATTAATTTTAATATGATTTAATTTCATTCTTTAAATTTATTAAAATTAATTATTAAAAAAAATAAAACTAAAAAATTTTACATTGAAAATTGATTCTTCTAAATAAGTATATATATTCTTTGATATAATATATAATTATTTCATAAATTTAAAAGTGGATCTATCATTTCATGAGTAAGTATGATATTATATTTAAGTCAATAGATTATTGACACATCAAAAAGGAAAAATATTGAGACAAAAGTGATTAAAACAAATAATAATATTTTTCTTAAGTAAAATCAATTTCATTTTTTTTTTACTCTTTTAATAAAATTTTATATTATTATAGATTTACCACAATAAAAATCTTTATATCCAATTTTAATATATTTAGATTTTTTTTGGTCTGTATGAAGAATTTGTAAAGTCAAACAAAAACATGAAAAACGCCACGTTTCATGATACTCTGTGAGTCCCCTCTTCCTTTATAAATGCTAAACAAACCCGATGAAATTTTTCCAGGGTTCAACTTCCATTGGTTTTCACCTTCATCCTTGCTTTTTAATTTTTCATTCTTTGTTTTTGCTGTGTTTAAGACATGGGAACGCAAACTCCTTCTGACAACGATTATGCCAGGAGCAACAGTGTAAGTTTCTGTAACCTCTCCTTTGTGCATGCAATTGCAGTACTGTTTTGTCTTGCTTTTTTTTTAACCAAAAAAAAAAGTTGATGAAAACTTTTACAAACTTATTAGAGTTTTGTCTCTTTAACTTTATTCTTTTGTATCTATATGATGTGTTTTTTGCCCTTTTTAGCTCTTTAGTTTTCTGTCAGGTTATGGTTTTGGTTACCGTTAGATTATGCCATGAATATATATATATATATACATATATATATATATATAGAGAGAGAGAGAGAGGATAGTTCTTGAATTATTTGCTCATCATAAGAACTTGGGAATTGAAACAGTTTCAAACTCGAAGTCTCTGCTGCTCTGCCTATGATAACTTTGATTCTCCGGTCATTTTTGCCTCTCTTCAACTTTTCTTTGCTATCTAACGTTTGGCTTAATCCTGAGCTTGAAAAGATGATTCTTGTTCAACGGGTTCCTTTTTTTTTTTTTTCTTTCTGTGGTTCATCACAAGTCAGTACTGGAAATGTATTAATATCTTAATTTCAACCTTCTTCTTTATTACGGCACCTTATTTTCAACTCTGATTATGTAAGAACCCCTTGTAAGAAGGAATCGCATTAAATGTTGACTGAAATTATAGTACCCTTTTTCACTGGTGGCAGCTGGCCATGAAGTCTCCAGCCAACACTTAACGTATTCATTTTTTTTACCGTAATCATACATTTAAAGCTTGTAATTATTGAACCAAATATCTCAGAAAAAAAAATGTTTCTTTAGAGTTTTGCTTAATTTTCTGTTTATAGTTAATCTGATTTATAGGATGGATTCACATGTAAGCACATGGTTAGTTGTTTCTAATACTTTCAGACAAAGCCGAAACCCAAAAGTATTTTACTTTTATTAGTGTGTAATGTCTAATCTGTAGGATTTTGTTTGTCTGTATTTGAAGATGAAGTTATCTGTATTTAAACAAATACGAAACCTATGCAGTAGGAGCTCTCTTATTATCTCGTTTAAGCAAAACAAATATTAATAAATGAAATTGTTAGAATTGATAGAGATAAACGTGTGAAGTGGGAACCAAGTAGGTGGCCAACATTGAACCATTGAAAATTTGACCATTGATATTGGTTGATGAAAACTGGTTTTCTTTTACTTTTTCAGTTTTTTTTTTCTATACATATAAGTTATTATGAATTATGAATTTATTGCTGTCAATACTCAAAAGTTAAAACTAATTGAGAGAATTGTTCAACTGTCAATTACAGTTTGAGGAGAAATTAGCAAGGCAGAAAGCAATTGATGATTGGTTGCCAATTACCTCATCAAGGAATGCAAAATGGTGGTATTCAGCTTTCCACAATGTCACTGCTATGGTTGGAGCTGGTGTCCTCAGTCTCCCTTATGCCATGTCAGAGCTTGGATGGTAAGTTCTGAAGAGTTCAGTGCAAAAACTACCTAATAAAACAAGGAAGTTTTAAACAAATAGTAAAATTTTTAATTACGTAATTATTTGATGAAGTTAGTTTGGAACTCTGATATTTTAACCATCTCAGGGGTCCTGGTGTAGTTATCCTAATCCTATCATGGATTATTACCCTGTATACCCTATGGCAAATGGTTGAGATGCATGAGATGGTTCCAGGAAAACGTTTTGATAGATACCATGAACTGGGTCAATATGCCTTTGGTGAAAAGCTTGGTCTCTACATTGTGGTGCCACAGCAACTTATTGTTGAAGTTGGTGTCTGCATAGTTTACATGGTTACCGGAGGACAATCATTGAAGAAGTTCCATGACACTGTCTGCAGCAAAAAACTGCAAAGAGATAAAACAAACATATTTCATTATGATTTTTGCCTCTGTTCACTTTGTGCTGTCTCACCTTCCCAACTTCAACTCCATTGCTGGTGTCTCCTTGGCAGCTGCAGTCATGTCCTTGAGGTATTAAATCCTTTCATATGCTATTTCATATAAATTAAACAGAACCTGAAAAAAATTAAAGAGTCAATGTTAATATTTGATATGCTAATGCAAGATTTGGTGATTGGCTTGACATACAGTTACTCAACTATTGCTTGGGGAGCTTCATTAGCTAAGGGTGTTCAGCCAGATGTACAATATGGCTAACAAAGCTAAGACTGCAGCAGGAACAGTTTTCGACTTCTTCAATGCCTTGGGGGATGTCGCTTTTGCCTATGCTGGGCACAATGTGGTCTTGGAGATCCAAGCTACAATCCCATCTACACCTGAGAAGCCATCAAAGGGACCCATGTGGAGAGGTGTTATAATTGCCTATATAGTTGTGGCCTTGTGCTATTTCCTGTTGCTTTAATTGGGTACTGGATGTTTGGGAATGCTGTCCAGGACAACATCCTCATTTCATTGGAGAAACCAAAATGGCTTATTGCAATGGCTAACATGTTTGTTGTTGTTCATGTCATTGGAAGCTACCAGGTTTTTATCAATCAATATCTTTTTAATATCCTTGTTCAGATTTTATCATTTTAGCAGATAATCAATTAGATTTTGGTTTTAAATTTTGTCTATGCAGATCTATGCAATGCCAGTGTTTGATATGATGGAAACTGCACTAGTAAAGAAATTACATTTAGGCCCACTAGAATACTTCGATTCATTGTTCGCAATTTTTATGTTGGTAAGTAAAAACTGTTCATTCATTTCATCTTACTTGCATGCAATTGATCGAGGTCTTGATATCAACTAAAGGAAGGGAATTAAAGGAGTTTAATTATGTCATATCTTTATTGCAGCGTTCACAATGTTCGTTGGCATTACCTTCCCTTTCTTCGGTGGTCTTCTTGGATTTTTCGGAGGATTTGCTTTTGCACCAACAACATATTTTGTAAGCCACATTCTCCGCTCATGCCATCTCTCTTCTTACTACAAAAGTACTTTTTCACTATTACTCATTTTCTCTTCCTTTTTGTTCTTTAGCTCCCTTGCATCATGTGGCTTGCCATCTACAAACCAAGAAAGTTCGGCTTATCTTGGTGGACTAACTGGGTACATAAAACTTGATTTAAATTTTATTAATCTCATTGTTTCAATGTGCTTCGAATGCCATTTTACTTGGTCTGATTTGGCTTTCCCCCTTTTTTTTTCACAGATCTGCATTGTATTAGGCGTTTTCTTGATGGTCCTATCACCCATTGGAGGGTTGAGGAAAATCATCCTTCAAGCCAAGACTTATCAATTTTACTCTTGAAATTGTTGTCTTCCTGGGGTGCCACAGTAAGCATAGTTGGAACAAATGAAGAACATGATAGTTAAGGCTGTCAGATGGGGGCTTAATGCCATTGTCAATAATCAATGTTGACAGGCTTTATCATTGGATAATTGAAGCTGCAATCTACTGGTTTCTATAGTATTGATTCATTGTTTCTGTGAACAAGGGAACTTCAGCTGTTGACACCAGATCACAAGAGCAATATTGGCCATCAGTCCATCACTGTTTCTTCATTTATTATTAGTGTTAATGCATGCATATAACATACAACCTTTTCTGGTTGTTTTGATGTTGGTGAAAAGGAACTACAGTTGTGAAATGGTTGCCATTTAATGTGTATTTGCTTGCCACTACAGTCATATAATTCTTATCGGATCTTGCCAAAGGCTTTAAATAATTAACAGACGATCTTCAAACTGATATGCAAATCCAGAATGACCAGGGCCATCATATTTTCAACATGTAAATATCTAGCAATAGTCAAATTTTCAGCATTCAAGTAATCAAATCTGTCTAACAAGTACCATGTAGAGTTGAGACCCATGATATCAAATACTACAAAAGTTACAGTAAAATATACATTGGATGGTGTTCTTAGCAATGACAGACGAAGCACAAACTGCAAAAACAAAATCCTAGTCTCATTGGCTCTTATGGAACCATCAATGCATTTACCGCACAACTGTACTACAGCTTTCTTTGTGTTGATTATTGAATCGTAAGCCACATTTGCAAACCATTATTGCAGTTTAGTTTTCAAGATTCAGCCATTTGAGTTTTTGAATGCTGGTTTTGTAGAAGGATGATGTGACAGACAACTTGCAGTTGCCTTGAAGGTTGTACATGTTTGGCATGACTTTAGAAATCAAAGACCCAACCACTATTTTAAGCAACAACTTTCCTAGGAAAAGCTTTCAGGTTCCAACTCAACCTAACAATAAGATTAATTATAACTAGCCGTATTATTCTGTTTCAACATGCAAGTCAATAACCACATACCAGCCGGAAATGGTAGTCATACAGGAGTCGTGGACATGGGATGCTACCTACCAGTATATGCTGTCTGTCAACCATTAAGTATGAATTTAAATATCCAACTCACATTGCGACATCTCACTGGAGGTCTGGTTGCATTCAAACAGAGCTTCAAAAATTATAATGCCCAAAAAAAATTGAGTGCGTCTTATGTAAATTGAATATTATTTTATTTAAATTTACATGTGACTGTGGCGTAAGGAATACATGTAGAACCCAATTAGAATAAATAAAAATTATGTGATTGTATGATAGTTTCTTTTAAATTATCAGACAAATTTGACAATGACATGTTGCTATCCCTAACCAAAACCATTAAGTGGGTTGGAGCTTCGGTCTTTCCGTTGAGTCCTTGAGAAAAATTTTATATAAAGTTTTATAGTAAAATTTGTAAAACTTTTTATTAAAAATAAATTAATTAAAGTTAATAGATTAAAAGATGTTATCATATAAGTCAAGCGTCTAAATTTAAAAAAAAAAAAATTATATATTTATTGAAATAGATTTTTTAATAAAAATATTGAAAATTTTTTATTATTAAATAAATTTCGATCAAATTTAAATTATAAATAATATTTTTAATAATTTTTTATATATTATTAATTTTGATATTGAATTTCTTAGATATTATTAATCTTCATATTAAATTCTATCAATCTATCAACTTAAATTTTTATTAAATTAAAATTAAAAAAAAAACTTTATAAATTTCATCTAAACAATTTTATTAAATTTTTGTCCATGTTGCCCATTTATGATAATAAGTGGCTCCGAGACTTGGGCCATCGTTTTAGAGTTCTCAACCCATTTATATTTGATCCGAATATAATAGAAAATTAGGCCTCGTCCAACAACAAAAATCAAAGTGGTTTCGAGATTTGGGTCATCTTTTTTGCTTCTTGGCCCGTACCTCTAGGCCTATTAGCTACGGCCCATGTTTAAGTTTGTGATTATCAATCAACGGAAAGAGTCAATTTACTAAATCTTCGTGTATTTATATTATTTAAAATATTAAAATATATATTTATATTATATTTTATATAAAAATTATATATCGTAATTTATTTCGACAAAAATATAAAATATAGTTTCTTAATTGACATGTTTACTATTTATCCTTCTCGTACATGACCTCCATTTTCAACTTTAACAAATGTCATAGTCTTACCAAACAACAAGATGTCATGAAAATTCATTAGGCCACTGTTGAAATGAATAATAGTTTTGAATTATTGGCATTGCATGCTTATCCATCCTTATTGGAACACCAATTTTACGTAATAATGACATCAAGGTGAATGAAGTGAAATCTAATCCATTAGTTGATAACAAACACTTTGATTGCCAAATAAAATAAAAGAGATAACATTAAAAAGAAGAATGTTGTAACAAACCAAGAAAGAAGCAAGAGAGAGAAATATATATATTTATTGCATTTTGTAGTATCCATTTAACCTTGTTTTATTTTGTATGGTGGATAAAAAATTTGAAATATGCAAAATTAGGAAAAAAAATTTATTATGAATGTTAATCCTATTCATACTCAATAGAGAATCTAATTTTTTATTCGAAATAGAGATAAAAATGGGTATTATATTGTAAATATAATAATGAGATAGGTATAATTTTAAAATTTTATTGAATATGAGGATGGGCAAGGGTAATATAATATTTGTCCCTTACTTGTACGTTATATATATTTTTATATATTTAGTAAATAGGTTTTTTAATTAAATAGTATAGATTATTATTTTAAGTTAATTAGAATTAATATATTTTTATTGAAAAAAATATATTAATATATATTTATAAATAATTATCTAAATATACAAGATAAAAATTAAAAAATTAAATTTTTTTTTAAGCTACGGGTATGATGATTATCCATATTCATTAAATACCCATAGAGATGAAAATAGATATATATTAAAATATTCATTAAATATAAGTACGAAAATTAGTATAATATAAAATTTTAAAAATGAAAATGGCGTATGCTCTATGTATCCATACTTTCCATTAACATCCCTAATTTTTATTAGTGTCTTGGTTAGTAAAAAAAAAGTTAAAAAAATAATTTTCTTTTCATTCATTACTTGGCCAAAAGTTAAAAATAGTAATATTTTACCATTAAACTTTTTTATAATAATAATCTTTGTAATATAATATGAAAAAAATCTTAAATATAATGGAAATCTTGTAATATACAATATACAATCACATCCTTTCATTTTCTTTCCTATTTATTTAATTTGAAATGATTTATATTTGTGAATATGTGTTGAAATAGTCATTTTTCATATTTTCTTTTTTCTTAATTTTATTTCTTACCAAAAAGCACTCAATTAATTTTTTTTTCCACTTTTCACCCTCTCCTTACCCATTTCTTTCACTTTTTCACTTCATAATTAATTAATTAATTAGTTATAATAAAAGTAATGCACAATTTACATAAAAATTTACAAATTTTTAATATTTTTTCATTTTAGAAAAAAAACTTAAATATTGTTTGTCAAGCAAGAAAATATGAATAGGTTATTGAACAAAATGTTGAATACATAGTCAAAGCATTCACATATATAAAAGAAAAAAAAATCAAAATTAGACTTGTAAAACTTTCTCTCTCTAAACCTTATACTCTCTCTTTTATTACATTCTCTTTAATTTAATTTCAACGCCTTAAATTTGACACATTTTTCAATTTAGCCAGCAATTAAAACTATTTGTCCAATTATTTTATAGGTATATAATTTATTTTATTATTTTTTAAAAAATATTTAAATAAATAATTGTTTAAATTTTTAAATTATAATAAGATGTATTATATTTAATAATTTTAAAATAAATGTTATATATAGTATGTTTAAGGTTATCTCTGATCAATAATAAAATTTAAACCTAAAATTTTTCATCGAATAAATAATTTTAATCAATTGTATTAATTATTTGTTGATTAAATTTTTAAATTGTTCCAACATTTTTACGCTTTTATTATTTATTTATTTTTTACCAAAGGTTAGGATATCCTTGATGATGCCATGTTTGACCCGCTAAAAAGAAAAAGACAGACACAGACATTTCCAAAGTCGTAACTCTCATTGGAGGACACTGGGACCCTTAACAACTTATTTTCAGCCAATTGTATTCCTCCACGTCATATTTCAAATCAATCCCCAGATCTGCCTTTCATCACATCATCCACGCGTCCTCTATTGTAATATCATCAGTTCCCAGCAGTTATCACCTAATCCCACTCTCAGCCCGGCCCGTGCTCACACTCTATTTACATTATTCACGGCCTGGTTAATTAGTTGCTTTGCTTTTATTTTTAATTTCTCATGTAAACCAATATTATAATTTTAGATAACATTATATGTAATACTATTTTGGTCTCATTATACTTGTCCTTGTATTATTCTTTAAGTCAAATGAATTTAACTTTAATTTTTAATAAAATCATATAAGATTTTTTAAAATTTTAAAATATTAGTTTAATATAAAATTTTTAAATATAATAATTAATATTAAGTTCATTTAATCAAAAAATCAAACAAAGACAAATAAAGTGAGATTAAAATATATGATAAGAGAAATATTAATTGATCTATGTTGATATTCATTAAGATGATCTTAGTAAAAACAAATTTAAGAATAATCTTATTATTTTGTGAATGAGATTTTATTTTTTTAAATTGATGAGAATGGTGGATTAAATAAAAACCATTTTCTTAAACTATTTTGGTCTCAATAAAATAAGCAATGGTTATTAATAAAATTTATTTTTATTATTCAAACTAAATTAATCAACTTAAATAATAAATTACTGACACAGTTGTTTGGCAAAAAAAAAAAACAATACAGTTGAAACTGAGTCAGCTCTGGGGCATTCCAAAAATATTAAACGTTTGCGTTCACGCGCTTCATAGCAGGAAAAGTAGATGCGACTGTCAACTGAACTTACTCTTTTGTAACAAATGAAAAGAAGCTACGTGTTAAGATATTCTGCAACCTACCCACCAGATGGCATGAAGAACAAAATTTATGCCATCTCCCGAGGTACGGCCACGTGTGTCCGCCTTTTACGGAATTTCTGACACATCCTCATTTTTCATTGGCAACACGCCAAAACTAGCAACTTTTTTTCCTCTAGGGCCCATTGGGTTTCAACCAATCAAGGCTCGTCATTATTTCAAGTGTCGCCTAGGACACGTGGCGTCTTGTGCACTGGCCAGGATTGCTGCCGCTATGATTATCGCTTCAGCTCCGGTAAAGCCCCTTAGTAGAAAAAAATATACAAAACTAGAACACCGAGAAAATAAAACCCAAAGAAAATTTAAGACAAAAACGAAGAGAGAGCTATTGTTGGGGTTTTCGTTATTTTGAAGGATAAATGGAAGGGGAAGATCCTTGGAGCATGCTAAAATGCGCTGGTGGGGTACAAAATAAGACGATAACCAACAGGACAATGCTCAGATTCCGGCCGATTGCTCCCAAACCGGTGACCGGAGACTCAGTTTCCAGGGACTCTATGTTTAGTAACAAAAACTTGGTTGTTGCTAGCAAGAGAGCAAAAAGAAAATACGTTAGGGTTTGTAAGAAAAATAATATGAAGCGACGAATCTTGGATGAATCTAAAGAAAATAAAGATGGGAGAAGAGTTTTGTTACTCTACAGTTGATACCAGAGGAAGCTGATCTAGAGAAATCGATGGTTGGTGAAGGGTCATTAGGTGTTGTTGATGATCTCAATCCAACGGTAGGTAATAATTATTATTTTCAGGAACAGGAATCACCATCGATGTGCTTGAAGTTGAAGAAAGTGGTTGCAGATGACGTGGCGATGATGGGGTTGTCGGATCAGACGGCGTTGGTAACATCCCCCAGGAAGAGGACGACGGTGATGGAATCGTGGGTGAAGGTGGAGAGCGTGACGGACACTTGCATGGACGAAGGAGAGATGAGGAACTGTACAGACTTTGAGAAAATGAAGAATCTTGAGAAGGACACGTGTCCTGGGTTTGTATCAGATACGTTGAACCGGGTTTTCTGGGTGAACCAAGCCTTTAAAAACATGGTGGGCGTGGACGCTGAAGGGGTTGAAACCGCCATAGGCTTGGTGGTAAAAGACGGGTTCATGTTCCCACATGGTGCATTTTCATGCCGCGTAGGGTTACAGTACGGCGATGGAAAGGATAAGAGCAGGAAACACTCAACAATGGTTCCTTGCGATGTGTGGAAGATGAGCTGCGGTGGATTTGCGTGGAGGCTCGATGTCAAGGCTGCACTCAGTTTGGGACTCTAAAATGGAAAAAACCAATGAAATCATAAATTTCCATGTTTTTGCAGGTAATTTAAACTTTTTTGTTCTCGTAATACTTTGTAAAGAAAACAAGAATGCTAGTACAAAACAATGGATGCATATACAAAAAATAAATATGTAGGTTTGTTTTGTTTTGTTTGTGTATAGTTATAAATATTAGATTAGGAAGAGATTTATAATGTATTGTGAAAGGAAAAAATCTAACAAATTGTGACAACGTGGTAGGTTTTACACTACTAATTTTAATGTGGAATGAATATTTCAAAAGCGTGAAAAATATGAAAAATGGAAGATAATTAAATTAATGTAGTGATATAAAATTTTGATTTTTTAAAGTAAAATTTTAGTTTCGAGTTTTATAAATAAAAAAATAAATTTAAAAAAATTATTTTTTAATAAAATTTGAAATAATTACTAAAATAATTTTATACAAAAATAAAAAAGACAACTACGAATATTGAAAAGAAAGGTAAAATTAACCAATAATTATGTATTATATATTAATATTTAATATATAATTTTTTAAATAATAATTTATATATGATTTTTTTGTATAATTAACAAATCTATCGAAGGAAGATTGGTGATGCTGGAAACATGATGGTATACATAAGTAGTCTTGAATAAAATATTTTTAAATTACAAATAATAGTTATGTCCAACAACTTATAAATTCTTTTATTTTAGCCCGTCATAATAGTTATTAGCTATTAATGCTTCATTTAAATAATTAATGTTTTTAAACTAAAAACAAAACATAAGTGTAGTAAATATAATTTTAATAAACAAAAATATTAATTGTACCATTATAAAGTAGGTTACGTTAAGTTTAATTGGTATTAGATCCTAGACACTCGTGCCAAATGGCTTTTTTCACACAATTCCTCTAGGAAAGCCATTTAGTAATTTTTGTAGTAAAAAATTGTAGACAATGCACGTGGCATCAGCAGAAATCAAATTCCATAGAAAAGAAACACATGGAACTACTTCTTTGAAAATTGGATGACGTCAGAAATCTGTACTCATAGATCCACCGCTTTGTCGAATCCGCCACGCGTCCCTCGTGCTGTCGTTAAATCAGCTCTTCCACGCGCTAATTTGTGCGTTCCATCAGTCCCTAGTTTAGGTAATAATTTTATATTTTTATAAATTAATTGTGTTTTAAAATCAATTTAAAATTTGAGTTTATTGAATTGTTATTCTTGATTTTTAAGGTATTTAAGGAGTTATATTATCACATTGAAATTAAAATTTTATACGTATTTCATACTTAAATCAATGTACAACAATATTTGTTAAATATATTAAAATTTTTGCTAAGGGAGTTAGCTGTAAGGTAGTGTTCACGGGGGAAGTGGCGAGTGGAAGAATGTGAGATGTGAAACTAGAGAACCGAGGACGAAAGCTAATGAGCAAGGACCAAGTGTGCGCTTTCTCGAACCTCCCCCATTAAAAGCCTTTTGTGCTTTTTCCACTTCATTCGACAGTATAAAACTCTGTTCACAAACGTGTCCCTTCTCTTTCGGCAATGCTGAACACAAGCCTTCTTCTCATTGGTCCTCATCGGGGGCCCATCTCCAACGCTCAATCATACCAGATTCGTCCCCTTCACTTTTTCTGTGGGCCCCACTAAAATTTTAACCAATCACATCGCTCCACTGTTCTTTGTTCCATAGCCAGGTGTTACTTCGCTGTTAATTTGCCGCTATGATTATCGCTTCTCACAAACAAAACCTTCAAAAAAAATCCCGAAATTTAAGACTGAAGATTGAGATTTGAAGAGAGAAGGGACGAGAAGCTCTGATTTTTCTGGGGTGGTTAAAACGGCGGCGGAGAGACGAACGGCGGTGAGAAAAGGAGCATGGTTAGCTACAAAGGGGGTTCACGAGATAAGACTGTGATCAATGAGATAATGCTAAGATTCCGGCCGATAGCTCCAAAACCGGTCGCCGGAGAGTCAGGTTCCTGTGGGGTTCGGTTTGATGATAAAAACTGGTTGCTTTGTAAGCCAAGAGCTAAAAGAAAGTACGTTAGGGTTCGAAAGAATAATATCAAGAGAAAGAAAAGATCGTCATCAGATCATGGAGAGGCTTCAAAGAATCCTGAAAAGATTGTTACCTTGCAGTTATTACCAGACAAAACTGAAGCAAACGGATCTATTAACAATCAAAACAGTGCAGTTATGGAGGAAAATCAAGATCCACCTTCTTTATTTAACTTGAACTTCAACAACCGTTGGCGGGTTGATCGTATGGGAGGTTTCGAAGAACCTGATTGGACAGTGGTGATGAGTCAAAAGAGAAGCGTAACGGTGGTGGAGTCTTGGGTGACGGTGGAGTGCGTGGCAGACAGTTGCATGGAAGGAAGAGAGCTAGGGAGTACGGACGTGGAAAGAATGAAGAATCTGGAGGCTGACACGTGTCCAGGGTTTATATCAGATGGTTTGAATACGGTTTGGTGGGTTAACGGGGCTTACAAGAGGATGATGACGGCGGGGGAAGGGAATGACGACGGGCTGCTGTCACCACCACCGGAGATAATGGTTTGGCTCGTGATTAAAGAAGAGTTACCTAGGTTTTGCACTGCATTTTCATGCAAGGTAAGGTTGCAGTACACGTGGCAGAAGGAGAAGTGTTCGAGAATGTTGCCGTGTGATGTCTGGAAACTGGATGGTGACGGTGGCTTTGCATGGCGGCTCGACGTCGAGGCTGCTCTCAGTCTCGGCCGTTCAGGAAAATGAGGATCAAAGTAGTAAATAAAGAAAAAAATGAAGCAAAACAGAAGAAAAATCAGGTAACGTGGACTGTTCTTTTAACTAAAAAGAACGTACTAAAACTACTTGTTAAGTAGTAATAATAATTATAAAAATGAAGGCTAAAAAAATTTATGGTATCAAATGCAATTAGAACTGCGCACGGAACTTGAAAAGAAAGAAAATGGGGTACAGGATTTTTAAGAGCGTTTAAGGTATTAACCAAACAAAACCCATATTCTTAGGAGTCCTAGGATTTTGCTTTTTCTCATATTAGATCACTATTGGTATATATTGTTTTCATATTAAATATGTATAAAATATAAAAAATATCATATCATCTTTCATTTCTACACTCGTAACCCAAAATAAATACTTTCATATCTTTTTCGTATTATATCATTATATTATATTTATATTATATTATATTAATATAGTATTTAAAAAGTTTAAGATTTATCTTTTATATATATATATATATTTTGGTATTTTAAAATGTTCGTAAGGAATTGTTAGGTTGGCAAAGCAGGATTTGCTGGAAGCTGGTAGAAATAACTTTTCTTTTTATCTGCTACTTTTATTGGAACAGATGAGGTGGAGGATGCTGCTAGAAAGAATGAAAACTACCCAATATTCAAGATTCTGATAGAAAATTAGAGTACTGATGATGAGCTGTGTTGTTTTGTGTGGTGGTGTTCGTTTTTACCAGTTTGGTAGATGGGGAAATACTACAGTTGGTCTATTAGTTGAATTCCTCAATTTTGGTTGTGATATTGAGGAGTGGCTGGTTGAAATTGGGTTGTTGACTGAATGCCTTAAGCTCACTAGAAATCCTCTCCCTTTCTCTAGGGGAAATCATATTGAGTTTGAATTCCTGTTCAGCCATCCACACCCTAGACCTAGCTAGGATCCTAGATAATAAGTACTAAGTTTTAAGAAAACTATGTATTTCCATAAGCCAAATTAAACAAACTCGTGAACAGGAATTTCACAAATCACTGTGGATCTAAATATATATTCAAAGCTAACCAACTATGTGTCTGTCACAGACAGCTAATTATGCAAGAAAGTTGAAAACACACTCACACTGGGTAAAAGTACACTAATTTAAGTAGTACGTATAGTAAAAGTTTTCATAGTAAGCCATATATATATATATACATGGTGCAGTAAGTGTAATATGATACTTATATATTTTTATACACACATACATATGCAAACATACATACGTACATTATATATTCAGAACATACTTTAAGTTCATGGGTAAATAACATGATAAATGTGGGATATATATATGTGATGGTGCAATAAGTGTAATATGATACTTACATATTTATATATATACACATACATATACATACATACATACATACATACATACATACATACATACATACATACATTATAGATTCAGAACAGACTTTAAGTTGATGGCTAAATAACATAATAAATGTGGGTTCCATCCTAGAGAATTGTATGTGTATATATATATATGAATTGAAACACTTCAATGGAAACAAGGATGATTAGTCTTATATACTTATAAATGATGATGATTAAGAGAACAAGACCTTTAGGGTGTTTTTTGGGGCTTTTTAATGGGGTTTTGGCTGTTGTTGTTGAAGTTCATACTTTAGTGTTTAGTTCTATGATTGTTTTTGTATTTAAGGAGATTTAGGTAAGCAAGTTCATTTAGGACATTCTCTTTTTTGGGTTTCTTTAGAGAAGCTAAGAAATGATGATGCATATTGTTTGAGTTAAAGTATAATTAGCCTATAAGGTGTGGGATACATATAAGCATGATGTTGGACCACTGACAATTGGCATATTATATATATGATTAACGTAGGAAAATCTATAATTAGGAAAGATCACTTCAATATATATACTGATTGTGTCGAGGTCCGAATTGAGATGTAAAACTTTGAAATCATAAGAAAGTGAAAGAGAGCGGTTAAAAGTAAAGACAGATAGTGTTCTCTACACTTGTATTCTGATGCTCAAGTCAGAGATCGACTATAAAAAATCAGAAAGAAAGTAGAAGAAAGCAAGATGATTAGATAGTATTTGGATGGTCCTATTTATGAATGAAAGGTGAGAGGTCTGCAGTGTAAATTGATGATGTGATCGAGTTAACGTGGCATTGTATATGTTAGGTCAGCACGACATATTAGATCGACTCAAAAGTTGAAAATGTCTCTGATTGTTTATTAATAATCTCTAGTGAGGGAAAAAAAAGTATTTTACTCTTAGACCCAAAAATACCCTTCATATACATATGAGAATGCACACAAATAAGATCGCATGAATGCGTACATGCAAAAATCTATGACGTGTTTGGATAAGAATAATTGAACTTATTATTTACCCTTGCATACAGTAGTGTCATGCGAAATTCTCTATTTTCTAACAAATTTTCTTGATTTGTCAAGGTTTTTTTCTAATTGAGCCGTCGGCATCAAAGGATCAAAAAGAAAAGAACTAAACTGTGCAGCTTACTCCTGGAAGTGTATATATGCATGGTAAGTGTTGAACTCAGGGGTTATAAATAGTACTGAATAATTTCATTGCTATGTCAAGCTGTCATATAGATCAAGGTTTGAAGCTAGCCCAGATTTTTGATCGAAACATCAATCAACTTCACCAAAGCAAATAAGGTTCATGCACAATAATTTGTGTGAAAGAATGTTGAAGATGTTATGAGGCCTAGTTTGTATCAGCTAAGCCAAGTTTGTTATAGATCTGCTCAAGATGAACATGGATTGAGTTAATGCTATGTAGAAAAACTATGTAGCAATATGTATAAATCCAGATCAAGGCAGGTATGTGACTTTTAAGCATTTTTTTCTTCGATTTGGGAAAGTGGATTCGAACACTCGTGGGTACTTATTCGATGGAGTGATTTAAAAATCGATCATGCAATCACTTTGAAGAGATTATATCTAATAAATTTAATGTTTAAATCTCACGATAACAATCCTTTATGCTAGATATGAAGTTGCATATTAAGCTTCGTTTATTTCACAAAAAATAATTTTTGAAAATGTTTAAATTTTTGGAATTAAAAAATCTTTTTTATTATTTAGATGAGTTAATGAAAAATATTTTTTTTTTTTTTTTTTGTTTTTGAAAAAATCTGTATTTTTTAAAACAATATTAATATAACTATTAAAATATTAAAAGTATTTATTATTAAAGTATATTGAAAATATTTATTATCAAAATTATTAATATTAAAAAACAATTATATTTTAATAATAATATTTAGTATTAAAATATTATGTTAATATAAAAATACTTAAATAAATCTATTTGTTATTTATTAATATATTTATTAATATATTATATTAATATTATATTATTTATTAATATAAAATTATTTATTTGTTAGTATAATATTATTTATAAGTAAAATTTTGCTCAAAAGTATTGATTAATAATTTTACTCATAGATAAATTTTTTTCAAAAATTTTTTTTAAATTCGTAAGATAATTTTAAAAAAATGATTTTATTTTTCATTGATTAATAAATTATTTTTTATTGAGCAATCAATTTTTTATCAAATAAATATGTGAAAATATGAAAATTATTTTTTAAAAATTATTTTTCGTGAAACAATCGGAACATTAATCCATCATTTAATCTTCATAAAGAAACCCAAGTAATAACCTAAACCCATCTCTAATCTGGGTGAGTCACCATCATCGTCTTACCCATAAAGGCTACTAAATCTAAACCTAATATCCAATACTTAATCAATGAAAGATCTCACTTCTTTGTGTTAATTTGTTATGGAATTGATGGGTTCAAATTTTATGATTACTCCTCGGATTTACTTGGCATGTTAAAAAAATCCAACCATTATCCGGTGGACCAAGTTCAAGAATATTTTTCAACATCCCCATAACATAATTATGTTCTATGTTCTATCTCATCGTAGTCTTGTCATCCTCATTTTTTCCAATTATTATGGCTAATTTTTTAGACCTTTATGGAAAATTATTAAAAATTTGATCATTGATTAAAAAAAAGTTAGTAGCTAGCTATTAGACTGATTAAAAAAATTTGCACGATAAATCAATTGTTTTTAATTGAAAATGTAAATTTAATTAAGCTTGTGATACATGGAGCAAGAATTTGAGATACATAGGTAGATGTATATCACAGAAATTTGAATATTGGCAAATGATAATTTTTTTTTCACACATCAATAAAAAAAAATACAGTGTTTAATACATAATAAGTAAATTTATATTATCTTCCTTCAATCATCAATAGTTTTGAAATTATCTTTGTGAAATTTATTTTTTATTAGTTGAATTTGTATTCGTAGTTGGAAATTGGGCCTCGGTCAACGATAGTAACCTTATAAAGTTTTGAGCTCAAATGAGCCTGGCATAAATGGGATAAGAATAATAAATTATTTTATTATTGTTATTAATAAATGGTTGATTCAATCGATTAAATTTATTTTTTTCAATAAAAAATCTTGGGTTTGAGTCTTGTCGGTAGTCATTTGTTGAGATCATTTCGAATGCGCGACCTGTAACCACCTATCTTAAGTTATCAGGTACAGCACATTTTATCCTGATATGAAAGACTGAACAATCTATCTACTTCTGAATTTTTTCTTACCAAAAATTTTTTTTTTATTATTGTTGGATAGGCCTAATTTTCAAGGAATTAAAGGTTAAAAAATAAATCAATGAATAATTTGATAATTAAACTTATATAAAAAATAAAATGTATTATGCAATTTGTTTCTTTCTCCTTTCTACATTTTAGTAAGAATAAGGCAAAAAATTAGTAATAAAAAGAAATAATAATCATACATAACAATAGCAACAACTATTTTTACACAATAACGCTTAAGATTTAAGATTCAGTCAATATTAAATATTAAGAACTTTTAACTAATACTAATGAAAAAACATTGTTAATGTCGATAATTATATGATCTGTTAATAAATCGTAAATTTTAAGTTATATGATTTGTTAATAAATCATAAATTTTTAATTTCAATAATGGATGAAATTTGAGTAATAAAATACAATTTTAGTAATAAGTGTGTATTGATCTTAATGAACAATTCCCGCCAAAATTGTAAATTCCTTATCTGCCGTTTCTTATATTTGGGAAATTCTTAAGTATTTCCTAATGCTAACCTAAGATTTAAGATTCAGTCAATATTAAATATTAAGAACCTTTTAACTAGTACTGATGAAAAACAATATTAATGTCCACAATTATATAAACAGCTATATAATTCGTTAATAAATCGTAAAATTTTTAATTTCGTACATTTATATGATCTATTAATAAATCGTAGAATTTTTAATTTCAATAATTAAGGAAATTTAAGTAATTAAATACAATGTTAGCAATAAGTATACTAATAGTTATATGATCTATTAATAAATCATACAATTTTTAAGTTATATGATTTGTTAATAAGCCGTAGAATTTTTATTTCCAATAATCGAGGAAATTTATAAATCAAAGAATTTTTTATTTCAAGAATTGATGAAATTTAACCAATAAAATACAATTTTAGTAATAAGCGCCTATTGATCTTAATGAGCAATTCCAGCCAAAAATGTAAATTCCTTATCAACCAATTTCTTAGTTTGGAAAATTCTTAAGTATTTCCTAATGCTAACCTAATGAAAATCCTTATATATGCACTTTGGTTATTACCCATCTCTCTCATTCTAAAGCAAAAGAAAACTTCTAAACAGGTATTTTTAAAAAAAATATTTTTTGCAGTAACATGTGATTTTCCTCTTTGTTTTGATGTTTTATCACATTAAACATCTGTTTATTTGCTGAGATTTTTTTTTTTTTGATATTTTAACCTTTGTTTATTGTGGATTTTCTTGGATAGCAAACAGATTTTTGCTCAAATTATAGTTCTATAAAAAAGGGAGTTTGTTTACTTATTCCAAATTCTATGTTGAATCTTCTTTGCCTAGAAATATTTAAGGATTTTTTTACCTTAAAAAAATGTTTCATTTGCTTGTTTTTGTTTTTTACTTAAGACCAAATGTTTAGACATTTGATGTTTACCTTTAGTTTGTATAATAAAAAAAGATACCATTCTACTGTTATTGTTGATACAAGTAGGCTCTTATTTGCTTTTGAACATAATAATGGATGAATTGTGATTTATCTCTCTTTTTTGTGGAAAAAGAGGCATGGATTTGCAAAGGGTTGATGACACTGATTTCAGTGGGGGTAGCAGAAAAAGAATGGAGATTGAGGTTGGTAATTGCTCACGGTGGTCAGAACTCCCAGCTGATCTACTTGTGGTGATCCTGAAGCAGTTGGGGGTGATAGAATTCTTGTTATTTGCTTGTGTTTGTAAGTCATGGAGATTCGTTGCTATTGCATTGAAGCAAGAATTTATGGCATCTCAAAGCCCACTTGTTTTTCTCATGCCAACAAAAGCTAGAAAGTATGGCTACTTCTACAACATATTTGACAACGGACTTTACAAGGCAGGACTGCCTCACCTTGCAGGGAATAAATGTGTGGGATTCACTTGTGGGTACTTGGTCTTAAGGGACTCAGAAATGACAAAAAAGAAAGCAAATATATGGCTAGTGAATCCTTTTACAAGGCATGAACTCAAATTTCCAAGTCCACCTAGAAGGTATTGTCATGTCATTGTGGCTTCTTTGGCCAAGTCTGATCCAGAATTTGTAATTGTAGCTTTTTCCAGGTTGCACCCTTTCGTACAGTTTTGTACGTCTAGACATGGTAACTGGACTATCATTGAATATAATAAGGAGGATCCTCTGGTGATTGTAGATGTTACTGTCTTCAAGGGTAAGATATATATCTTGAGTAGAAATGGCCAAATCGGGACTTTAAATTTGAACTCTGATCATTTGGTGACATATCTGCAAGTGAGAAGTGTTTCTTGCCCCATAGATAATCTGCATTTAGTTGCTTCTCATGAAGAGCTCTATCTCGCTCGCTTTTATGCAAAAGCAGGTCCTATTAAGGTTCACAGGCTAGACTTTGTGAGGATGGAATGGGAGAAGGTGAAACTAAATGGTGAAATATTGTTCTTGGGTGACATGAAGTGTTGTGGCTTAAGCTTCCCAACCCCATCCAAGGCTCGCACTAGCCAGCCCTTGAATCGGGTCTGCTACCTGGAAGACGCACGCATTTTAGGTGGCTACAGGGCACGGTATGTTGCTGGAAGTACGAACGAGCATGTGCAGGTAACTAGAAAGGATGGGAAACCAAAGATCTTCATAAGTTCACCCGTATGGTATTTTCCTCATTTATCTACCAGTGTGGATTCTGTTGATGAGGATTAGTTGAAGTTGATGTTCTGAGGTTTGTACTAGTTTGTTCTTTTTTGTTCTAGGGGTTCTGAGGTTTGTACTAGTTTGTTCTTCCAAAGTTTGTTCTAGTTTGTTCTTGTTTGTTCTAGGGGTTCTGAGATTTGTACCAGTTTGTTCTTCTAAAGTTTGTTCTAGTTTGTTCTAGGGGTTAGTTAGTTCCTTTTGTACTCCTGATGTTGTACTTGGAACCTTTTTATTATTCAAAAGTGGTTGGTGAATAAAATTAAAAGAAAGCGCATGGCATGCTTGATTTGCATCAAAACCCTTAACGCAAGTAATGATATCAGTAGATAATTCGAGGCTCCAGGCACGAGGCTCCAGGCAATGCTATTTGGATTCAATCAAATCATGAATCAATTTATGAGACAATGCTAAGGAATCTGGAAAGTCTAATGGCTCTAGCCATGTATCCCTATCCTTCAACAGTGAATAACAACTCAAACCAAGTACCACCATGGACGTCAACAAGTGATTCACTGTTTCCCTAGAAGAAATAATTAAAGAACACCATGCCATGAATAGATGAAAATATGAGTGGGCGATTTTTGTTCAACGGATTCCATTCACAGATATATAATTGACAAATTTTAGTCCACACTGAGAACAGTGATCAAGTATCCAACCATAAGAGAAGCATTGAAAAAGAGATCTAAAAATATTCAAGTCTCAAAGCAAAAAATAATATACGTGTATGGAGTAGCTTATTTCTTCTCAACTAGGAAAAAAAAGACTCATCAGGTCACTCATTACCATTTGAGAAAAGAACCAACAACTGGTCATGGCAGAACCCAGATCATCCCAATATGCAATTATTGCTAAATTAAATCCCCAAAAAGCACATTACTATGCGAGAAACTTGGGGGAGACTAGTTGATAACATCAACTACCAGCCTGCGAGATTTGAAAATAGACCACTTCATGCGCCGGTAATAACCAGCTTGAAGTAATGCCAATGACAATACAAATATCCATTTAAAACCCATCTGCATTAGAAGACAGAAATATCAGAAATAAATTCGTTAAAACAAGGTCTATCGATGAAATAGTTGTTTATGATAATAATACCCACCATTTTCCTTTCTTCCATTTCTGGTTCTGCTGCCCATGACAAAAATGTCACCACATCTTTCCCCATCTACACCATAACAATATGGAAGAGTGAGCCATGTACCCCATCAAATATGCAAATACTTAGGAGGGTTCTCAAACCCATATGCAATATGAATGAAAAAGAAAGTAGAAACCAACCTGAGCTTCTGTTGCAGGGGTGCCATCTTCATACTCCAAAGCACCATCAATAAGCATTTTAGGCATGGCAATTGCTCCCCCAGGAAAGTAAGGATTATAATGTAACCCCTCTCGAATCTACAAAATTGGGGAATGATTACTTTAAGTATGGCCCAGCCAAAAATAATCAGTGGAGACTAAATATGTGTAGCCTGCTATGAACAACAAAGTGTACATGCATGTGCCACGCACACACATACAGAAGTTTCCAATAGAAAGAACTATGGACCAGGGGAAATCAATGGTAAGGATTCTGATTTATTTCTGTAACAAAAAGCCATAGAATTTAAAAAGTGCCATTTTCATAAGATAGAAACTCGTTGAATTGCAGCAGGTAAAACGAACCAAATTTGAAGAGATACAAAAAACTTCATCTCAACTTCAGGCCCACATTGTCCCCTTCCTTTGTATCCTCTCAATTGCCAAATATCTAAATATATCTGCCAACAGTATATCTCTACAATGATATAGAGTTCCAATATTGGATGTTTGTACAAAATGCCATGTTATGGAAGATAGTGTAAAGCAGAATTTACCAAAACGCCAGCAGGAGGGTCACGGTAACCAGTTAGAAGGGCAAACACATAATTCTGGCCACTATGACGAGCCTGAGAGAATAAAAATATGATATCTCAGAGATATATAATCAGTAACTTCAATGCGATCTAAAAAGCAAGGCAGGAATTACTTTGGTAATGAGACTTAGATCTGGAGGATAAGCTCCTCCATTAGCAAACCTAGCTGCTTGTTCATTTGCATATGGCTGAGGAAAACGGTCACTGAGTTTACCAGGACGAGTAAACATCTCACCCTCATCGTTAGGTCCATCAACCACCTCAATCTCAGCTGCCATAGCCTTTGTCTCCTCTTCTGTATATGCAACGCCCACCAAATCGCGGTATGATATTAGAGACATAGAGTGGCAGGATGCACACACTTGTTGGTAAACCTGGTGACCACGACGAATCCTGATAATGCAAAATTAATCTCATGTCATCAAAATTATAGTATCAAAAAATTAAAATATTTGCCAATGCTTAAACAAATATTACAATTGTATCAAAAGATTTAAATAAATTCATAAGGAAGAAATGCACCCTTGGTTTAGGTAGATGCATCCTATTCTAATTAGAAGGTGAGACATATAGAAGGTTTTCTCTTGTGCAGAGAATAGGTAGCATAGAAGCTAAAAGGAAGAAACCTTACTATTACGAAGACTTGATGGCCAAGGACTTAAGTGACAAGCTGACAGCTTACTGCCAGCTATATATACTGGAATAATTAACTTTCATATTTGGATCACCTTTTTTTTAAGTAAAGTTTATTCACTTTTGTGCACATAATAAAAAAGGAGAGGCATAAAACTCACGAAGCATGGTCATAGGAACTAAGGATACCCTTGTGAGGCCAAGGATAATTAGGAACATGTAACCCATGTTCAGCCTCATCAGCAGATGCTATTGTTGCAAAACCTAGCAAACCTGAAATTCCAGCTCCAAGGAGTGCAACTGTCCTCATACCAGTAGATCCCGCATCCTCATTAACTTTCCTTGACGTAAACCATGACAAAGCTGGAACCTGAGCAAAAATGCGTAACAAGTATTGGTATCTGGGAGAAAATTATCGTAGGCTAAATTATATCTATTATTTAATAGCAAACCTTAAACTGCACTGAATTGAATCCCATAGAATCACACAAAAGGCACCCTAACAGAAAAAAAATATCTTAGGCTAAATTATATCTATTATTTAGCAGCAAACCTTAAACTGCACTGAATTGAGTCCAATAGAATCAGACAAAAGGCAGCCTAACAGAAAGTTTTCATTATTATTCAGAGATGAAAATACACCACAGTGTAACAAAACTGGCCTTAAAAGTTAGAATTTATCTTCAGGAAGTGGAAAATCCATGTAGCTAAATATTTCTAGGTGACATAAGAAAATACAGTAAGAACCATGTAGACTACGAGTCCGTATAAGCTCATTCTAAAGGTAAGTATAACATTAATACCAAAACAGGAAAAGGAGAAAAGAATCTTACAGCAGACTGAGATTGAAGTTTCCTCCTTAAGACCTGGTGGATCAATCCTCCAGCCATTTCAGTTAATATTCCTGTAAAATCAGCTGAACCTTAACAAGCAAAACAATACTTATGAATAAAATAACAGAAAAACCAAGGAGCAGAAGAAATTAAACAGAGAATTCATATAATATATTCAACAACTCCAAAAAGGTTTTTTTTTTTAAGTCAAATATTCAGTAATTCTCCAAAAAGGAAAAAACTTTAGAGAGTTCAAACAATTGGGTACTCATAAAATCAATAGTCAGATTTTGGACTTTCAACATATAAAAGAAACCCAAATTAAAAAATTGCACAAAGAAGCCAAAAAGGTGAAGTGTGAGATAAAAAAGAGAAACTTGACAAAACCCTAACATGGAGGGATATGGGGGCAGATCCAAGAACTGTGGGGGAAAAATAATTAAAAAAATAAAACCCCGAGATGAGAGAGAGATAACTTACTTGAGACTGAGATTGAAGGTTGAATAGAAAGAGCTGGTGGTCAAAGGTACTGGCCGCTGCTTCAGAGGTCCAAAGGAACGAAAGGATAAAAAGAGAACACCTTACAAACTGTGATTGATTTAGTCGCGTGTCGACGAACAGTCAGTAGTTTCTGTGGTTTGGATGGCCTGGAAATCTGCTCGTGTCTACAGGTCGTTCGTCTCATTAATGTGAGATCCAACTTGCCAAAGGCAAAAGAACAGCCCAAAGAGAAAATGACCCAAGAAACAAAAAGACAGGCCCTGTTTTGCAGAGACAGCCCATTGCAACCACCTAATACCGACCAACCTTTGAACTTAAAACGACACGAAAAAATGCAAAAGCCACTAAAAACCATTGGCCTTTCAAGTTTCTTTCTTTCGTCCTTCAATCTTTCTCTTTTTGCTTTCTAATAAATAGACGAGAATCAGCAACACTTCTTTTTTCTACCTTGCTTGTCGACTTTGATAAACTGTCAAATGAACTAACTTGCAACATTGAAGCTTTCAGCCATGCTCCAGCAACTCAGTTATGGGAAGGCAGACTCCATGTGATGGGAGGCAGCAAAGAAAACCGCCACACACCAGGATTGGAGCACTGAAGTATAGCAGTAAAAGATTGCAAAGCATTGGAGAAAGAGCGGCCCACTGAGATCCCAATTCATCATGGAGGACCGCATAGGTCTCGCAGCTGCTCTTTCAGAGCTATTCCTTCAGGATTCTATTTAGTCCCTTCCCCACCCCACCTCTCTTTTTAACATGATCTGACCATCCAACTAAACATTTTACCAGGGCTCGTGTCGTGGCCAATGACCGACTGTTTGTATTTGGTTCTCAATAGGGAGATTTTATGGCAAAACCTGGATCACTTATCGTCCAACGTTTCACGCAGGCCGGAGGTATATTATAGCTAGTTAATGGATTAGTTTTTTATGTCACTTTGCAAGCCATGATGATCATCATTCAGACCTGTTTTCTAAACCTATCATACCAAGCATAAGTTCGCTTAGCTGCAGTGATGTTTACATGCTAGATGCTGAAATGAAGAAATTACAGGAGGTGCGACAGAAAAGCTCTTTCCCTTTCTCGGAATACAAATCTTAGGTAAAGTATTTACAAGCCGCGACAGCTCTAATATGGATCCAGTTAGAACCTAGGAGAAATTCAACATGGTAGAATTACACAAATGAAATAAATCAGGTTCAATTAAAAAACAATCATCCATACCTGCATTTACAAGGAATGGCCAAAATTCATTAGCAGCCAAAATTATCTATGCACTCGGTAGGTAAAAATTCTGATATTCTTTCTCTTCTTTACAAGACTACAGCTAGACACGTGGAGAAAATAAGAGAGAAAGAAGGTATGCGAGAAGGAAGAAGAAGAAGAAGAAGAACATGTGTTAATGTATGTTGAAGAACCAATCGCTAAAGGCACATCATGGCATCCAATAACTTGGAAAAGAGCAACCATGATTCTCTCTCTCTTAAAACCCTATTAGATCCAGCAACAAACTTCCCATATTCCATATTGTTCCTAAAGAGTTGCCAATTCTTAAATCTACCTGCAAAACATCCCAAGAAAAAGAAGGAAAAAAGCACCATTTAGAACATGATGTCAGAAAGTCGACGAAAAAGTATGAGCAATGGTAATAAAGAATTTGGACAACGGCCATTATTAAGTGACTTTCCTTGTTTCTCTAGCACCAAGATGGTTCTATACTTTTTTTAGTACATTCCAAGAGTCTAAAACTTCTCAAAGCATCCCCGCTTTCTAAAAATTATTTCTGGTTAAGTAGAATCAATTCTTAGTCACTAAGGGTTTCTAAAGGCTGGTAGAATCATGAATGGTCATTGGCCATATGGGGACAGAGGAAGCTGGTAGAATCAATTCTTAGTCACTAGGCTGGTGCCAAGTTACAACTGAGACAGTTAATTCTGAAGAAAGTTCATCCACATTAACACAAACATGAGTAACAATATAGAGTTAACAGTGCAAACGGAAGACAGAAGAGCAGGGACAGAAGGTGAGAGAAGATACCTTTCATTTCAACAAGGGGGCATAAGGTGCAGGGCAAGGAGACACAGTGTGATCAGGTAATTGGTCTATCAGATCATTTGTTGCCTGCAAACATGCATGGAGAATTTTCTTTTCCAACCTAACAAGCTGAGTGGCAACTCGTCTCCTGGGATTCAAGTTTGGATCTGACAACTAATGTAACAAAAATATGTTTATTAAAACTCACAGTCCATAAGTTCAGATCTAGTTGTCAACTTGGTCAAGAGAACCGACATTACCAATGACTCATCTTCATTCAGTGTCGTAGGGTAGATAGCCAGGCGTCTATTGAAATAATAAGCAAGCTGGTCTAGCACTGCTCGTTCCATACATGGGCTCACCTATTAGGGCAAGTATATTCCACCAGAATTTTAGAAAAAAAGAAAGAGTTCCACTCTGTTTAACTAAAATGATTTTCGAATTTTAATTGCCTATCACAGACGAAGCTAGAATCATTCTTTACAAAAGAAGAAAGGGCCACCGTTGAAAACTTTTTCTGAAAAACATGACCTACCTGAATCACATTAGTTTGGTCATCTTACTGAATTAGTTGGGATTTCAATTAGAGTATAACTCTCATAAATTTTATATTGCAATTAAAATTAAGCAAGTAACAATTTGCAATAAATGAACTCACCGGGCAGACTGGACCTTGAGAAGAAAGAACAGATTGCATTTCAGAGGGTTCTGAAACATATCCCAATCGCAAATATGGTAGCATATCCGAAACAGCTTCTTTTTCCTTCCCTGCATAAACCTGCAGCAGATACAAAGTAAGGATCAGAAGGGAATATCTTACAATATAATCCAATTAATACAAGGTTTGAGTTCATACATGAAAAACTTGTACTGATAGCTTTCCATTTCTTTGAACAACCAGTCTCTTATCCTGATATTGAGGATCCTCAGTATTCAAAGCTGCCTGAACAAACAGTAAATAAAGCTATCAACATGGTTGACTAAGAAAAACACAAAATCTCAATCTCATTGATACCACCAACTTATAAGTCATACCATATCCCATCACTTTAATAAACCTTTTTTTCAACACATATAAGATATTTAAGCAAGGAAGTATAGATGTCCATTCATTCACTAAGGCGCGTAAACTTGATTTACAAAGAAAACCATGAAATTGCATATACAAGTTGGAAAATCAAGATTTTACCTCAACAACCAGGCGATCATAAGAACTATCATTATCAACAAAACCATAGTTTATAAGCAGTTTCGAATTAGGCTGTGGTCCACACCTAAAAACACAAGAAATTTACCATTTTCAAATTTTGTGCTTAGAGATACAAATGCAGCAATAATTAGAAGGCAAAGGTTTCGATTCTAAAGCAAGACTGAAAGATAAATCAACATTACAGACAATAAATAAGGCATTATATTTATACCAGACAACAATGGGTTCCCCAGCCTTATATGGGCGATCAACCACTAGTTCAACAGAACCACCAATGGCACTTAACATTGCCTTGCAATTGCTACTGTAGGCTAGCAATGGGGGCCCAAGAGGAACCAATGCAAATCTTCGAGCCAAAGGTACTTTCTGAGTAAAATCAAGTTTCAGTTTGTCATTCAAACATAATGTTTCAAAAATTTCAGGAAAGGAGAAAAAGATGAGAGAGTTTTAGTATATGCAATGCTATCTGGAAGGTTTATAGCCAAACAAGTTTTCTAAATTTTATAAAACAAAAGACATAAAGAATATCGCCATCTAGAATGTCACTCGAGTCCTCAAAGCTTGATAGGGAAAACTGGAAAAGGTTATCAACAGGTAAAGAGAAAACCTGTAAATGCACCACACAAGACTGAACAGCAACAAAAGCTTGTTTGAAAATCTCAAATGGAAAGACCTCAGTAGGTATATCATAGGGATATTGCTGCATTGCAAAGAAATACGAAACATTTATGATCACACTCTAAGCTTCAGAAAGGAAAATAAAAAATATATAAATATGAAAGACAATACCTGAAAGAGAGACCCAGCCATAAACCAGACAGTATCAAGCTCATTATACTCTCTTTTTATTCCTTCAGCCCTTTCAAGAACTTCAGCCTAACTTTTGAACAACAGAATTCAGTTATGAAACTCAATGAACTACAAAACAGTAAATCAGGAATAAAAAAGGGAAAGGGGATAAACAGACACTTGTGTTGCTATTGCTACCTTAGTTGGGCTACCTGTTAGGTAAGCCAATTCATCTTTTGACCATAAAAGTGGAGATTCCACAGCCAGCTGGCCCCTTCCTCGTTGTCGATCAAGCTCTCTAATATATGGATACCAGAATGATTCCTTTCCTTGCTTCTTCTCATACATTAAGTACAAAGCTAAGCATGCCAATTCAGACAACTTGTTTGTTGTCAAAAGTTCCGCTGTATAAAAGACCAGGCAAGTAACATAATTACACAACCAAATCAAGTTAAAAAATGAAATCTGACAGCAGCTTCTTTTTCCCCCTTTTTCCACTCAATTTAAATCCTATCATTAGATACAAACATACAGGTATAGATGCTCCATAAGTACTGCAAAGAAATGTAATCCCACTCTACATTGCTTATCTTGTCCTTTAATCACTCATCATATACCACAATGCTATAAACAGTGTAGCTGGACAAACGGAACTCTACAATTTCTAGTTTTGCAAGTGAGAAATATACATGGCAGACTAGGGAAAAGTACAAGGAAACAGTTGTAGCAACGGTCTAAACTACCATCCAAGTTCATAATCACCTTTACAAATTGAGAGAAAAATTACCAATGTATATCATCTTCAGACAAAAATCCCATATGAATCAAGTTTCCACTATTGAAAAGAACATCCATTGCTATATAAAATCTTCCACACATTATATAGTGCACCTTACCAACAGTCTCGTTTCCCAGCACTCTCTCAAGCGTTACAACCAATGAATTCGGCACCGAAAAGGCCACATCACCCGCCTAGAAAACCAAGAACACAGAATCAAAAAAGAAGAAAAAAGCGCAACTTTAACACAACCCCAGAATAGAAAACGCGAATATTACGAAATCCCATTAAAAAACCAGACAAAACCAAAACCAAAACTTTAAGCCATTTTATTTACCTGAAGATCCTCACTGGCAGCGATATAATGTATAGGCCTATGTTTCTCATCATGCGAAGGCCTCTCTTTCAGCACAACTTTACAAGAAGGCAAGCCGTTTTTGTGCATCCAACATTTCAAGTCCCCGAATTCATCATCTTTCTTGCTGCTAAGTTTCTTTCCTGAATCAGCCACATGGGTATCAGAAGCCGAAGCCAGAAAAAGATTGTTCTTTTTTCTAGGAAAGATTCTGGGGTTAGGGTTCTTGGAGAATGGAAGTGAAAGATGAGGTAAAGTAACAAAATTGAATTTGTTATGCAAACAAGCGACACCCATTGATGAAGTCGCCTGAAGGAACTTGAGAGTCAAAAAGACGAGGACTTCTTTAAGATATTAGTTTTGGCTTGGGGGAAGGAAGGGAAGGGATAAGAGACGAGTGGGGTCCGAGGAATAATTGGATCGGATTAAGATTGGAGAGAAACAAAAATCTTTGGTGTGTGGACCAGAAGACGGTGATCAAACTCAAACTATGGAGAAACTATATGGCATTTGATCTTCAATTCTTGATTTTTTTCAAGTAGACCATGTTTCTAAAGTTGGCAATTGGCACCTTTTTTTTTTTTTTGTTTATTATACTCAATGATGTCCAAAACATATTAATATACCATTTATTTTATATAATGTAAATGTATATAATATATGATAAATATAATATAATTTTTATGTAATAATATAAATTATGTATTTTTTTTAATAATTAAAATTAAATAAATATATTAAATCGATCAACTTAATTGGGTTTTAATTATTTTAATTTTATTGGATTCGAACCATTATTTAAAATAAAATTATTTAATTTAATTTTTAGATTTTTAAAATCGAATAGATTGAAATGTTCTTTACTGCCCACTTCTAATCATTTCATGGAACTTTTTCTTGGAAAATTGTATTGGTGTGGGATGAGACATGACTTGAGAGTGGGTGGGAATAGGGACGGCAATTCGATTCGATTTTGATGAGTTCGACTCGACCTGATCCAGGTCGATTTTTTTTTTTTTGAAATTAAGATTTTGAGTCGGATATCGGTGAATTCAAGTTTTAAGTAAACTTAACTTGATTGGATTCTATATTATATAAAAATTTATTTTTTAATTAATTATTTAATTTTTTATTTATATATATTTATATAATGATATTTTTAAATATTTATATTTAAAATAATATTTTATATTTTAAAAAAATAATATTTTATTAATTTCGAATCGAATCGAGTATAATTTATATAATATCGGATTCGAATATAAAAAAATAAAAAAATTTTAAATAAAATTAAATAAAAATTTAATAACAGATAAAATTAAATCAAATTCGAAATAAATAAAATCCGTCTCAAACTCGATCCGATATCAACCCTAGATGAGAAGGGAAGTGGCAATTGACAAAAAGTGTGCTGCTGGAAGTCTGAATAGATTTGGTAATTTGTGTAATTATGTTGAATAAAAAATAAATTTTATATATTTATATTATATTATATTATATAAAAATTATATAATATAATTTATATTATATATTATATATAATTATTATTAAAATTTTAAATTATATTATTTTTGTTCTATTTATATAATGTATCGCGTTGAAATGAGCGTACAACAAAAGAATTTATCCAAAAAATATATATATTTAGGCTCGAGGGAAAGTATGAAACCCAATAATGATTTAGGCCAAACAGGCTCAGAAATTACAAAATCTGAAACCTTGAATCCTTGATCCATGACTGGATCAAAGTTTGGGCCCTCTTTTTTACACAAAATCCAGCTGGACGATATCTAAATTCCAAAATTGTCATTTTCATTTAGCCTGTACCAAATGCGTTGAATTTTAGATGAATTATTGTTCGTAGGCAGGGTAGCATCTTAATGAAGATTTGAAAGATCATTGTGTTGTCATATCTGTCAATCGAATGATTTCCAAGCTGAAAACCAAACTCATAAAACTTGAAGCAGAATTCTTCAGACAAGAAATCTGAGCTTTCAAAAAATGGATCAAAAACACCCAACAATGCAACCCCCAAAATGGCTTCAATTTCAAAGACAAAAAACTTTCCACAGCTTAAGGCCAGCCCATTAAAACTTCCTCCTGAACAACTTCCTTCGACGGTGACTGCCCATTCTCTCTCTCTCCAAGCCACCTCTCCTTGGCCTGACTCGGTTGCTCTCATCGACTCAGCTACCGGCCAAAAAATCACCTACCCCGAGTTAATTCACATGATAAACTCACTTGCTTTTTATCTCAAAACTGTTATCAAACTATCCAAAGGAGACACAGCTTTTGTTCTCTCGACAAACTCAGTTCAAGTTCACATTCTTTACTTAGCTCTGCTTTCCATCGGGGTCATAGTTTCACCCGCCAACCCACTCAATACTGTGTCAGAAATCTCCAGACAAATCGAGTTATCAAATCCAGTGATCGCTTTTGCATTGAGCTCAACTATCCACAAGCTCCCCAAGCTTCGTTATGGGATAATTCTCATTGACTCCCCCGAGTTTAACTCAGCCATGCAAAAGAAACCAAGGTTTAATGATCAGGATATCGACCGAGTTGAAGTGAATCAATCCAACTTAGCTGCCATCATGTACTCTTCAGGAACAACAGGAAAAGTCAAAGCAGTAATGTTGACTCACCGGAATTTAATCTCAGTAATTACCGGCTATTACTCTGTTAAAGAAGTAAATAAAGCAGCGTCGGTTGTGCTTCATACCATGCCGCTTTTTCATGTGTTTGGGTTTTTTTATTTTATAAAATCTGTTGCATTAAGTGAAACGTTGGTAGTGATGGGTCGTTTCGATATTGAGAAAACGGTGAAGGCGGTGGAGTATTTTAGGGTGCAGCGGTTGGCGACGGCTCCGCCAGTGGTGGTGGCAATGCTTAAGGGCGGGGTGACGGAGGGTTTTGATATGAGTTCGTTGGAATGGGTCGGTTGTGGTGGTGCTCCGCTTGGTGAAGATGTGATCGCCGCGTTTACAGAGAAGTTTCCAAACGTCCTTCTTACTCAGGTACGGGAGAAAAAAAATCATCGTTAGTATAAATCTTTGTTAATATGCTTGTTTAGTAGAGTCAGTGGATGTGGGAGCATACGCCAAATCTGTTGCCATTGTATTTACATTTTTAACTTTTGCATGCTATGTAGGGATACATCGTTACTCGTAAATTACTTTGATTTGATTTAAATAAAAATTAATTTTGGTTTGATTATATTCTGAGTCTAGTCAAAGTCGAGTCAAGCGAGTTGACTTTAAACATCTATTTTGAATTGTTCGGGTAGAGATTTAAATTGCAATAGCGGTCATATTTTCGATTATATTTTATTTGTTATAGTTGCAAATATAACAAAGATTTTTATGGTTATTATGGTTATCACAGTCATGAATTTTTTTAAATTTTACTTAATTTACTATAAAATATAATAATTTTAATTATTAATCATATATTTTATGATTTTTAAAGTAATTTATATTATATCATATGGTTTATTTATGTAAAAAAAATATTTATAATAAAATATTTATATTTAAAAAATTATTTATATGATAATTAAAAAATAATAAAAGATAAATAAACATGTGAAAAATAAATAATTATAACTAATGATATATTTAATTATTTAATTACCATACTCATCAAATTATTATCAAACTATATTATGCATAAATCAAATAGTAAGTGATTAGATATCCATAAATTAAGAGCATTACTATTTATGGGTCAAGATAATTGTTTTTTATGGACTTACAATAAATCAAACTTGATAGCCTCCATGTTGTGAGCAATTTTCAACAATAATAACATCAAGTTTACTTTCTCTATCTCTTGATTAAATTGCACTAACTCACAAAACTTCTCATTCCTCACCTCGCATTCAATAATTTGTTCTCCAAAACTTCATCTTCATCTTCATCTCTCACTTTTTTTTTTTCTAGTGTGTGCTATCTGCTCGTCTCCATCAATCTCAAGTCTCACTTTCATCTGTTGTCTTTCATTTTAAGTCTAAGTAACTCCTGCTCCCTTTTATCGATGTATCATAGCTCAATCCAATCCCAAACACATAAAATCACGGTAATTTTGGAAATTAAGAAAAAAACGTAATTTAAGTGTTGAATTAATTACTTTCCTTAAATTACATATACTTAATTTTGATTGAAGTTGAATTTAAGAGAATTGATATTTTTGAAGTTTAGTTTTGTAGGTTTTTTTTTTTTTGAATTTGTAAATTGATGTTTATTTTTTTCTTGTTTTTTTTATTTTAAGTTTTTTTAAATAGAATCAAATGAAATTTTTTTTTTTTGAATTTTTGAATGAAAAACGAAAGAGCGGGCAATAGCGGATTGTTATTGCCACTATTCAACGTTGCGCCACAATTCGCAATCACAAATGAGATTCAAATTTTTTCATGTTTTTTCTTTAATAACGGTAGCAAATGGTGGCTATGACCGTGAAATAACGGCCGTTATTACCGTTATCTTACCTCTATTTAAATCTTTGAGTTCAGGAGCTTAATTTATTTTTAAATTTTAATATGTTTTTATTATTTTACTATTATATTAATTCGAATATAAACTCGAGTTTAGATATATAATCAAGTTTGAAATCGAGTCTGAGAATTGAACTTATTTTTAAATTTAAACAAAAGTAATTGAACAAATAACTCAATTGTTTTCTCAGATCGAACTCATAATTGAAATTTAAAACTCAATTAAATCCAAGTTGAATTTCAAGTGACGAGCTTCAAACTCAAGCTTGAACTCGAGCTTTTCATTGCATTGACTCGGCTCAATTATACTCTTACTGCCATGTAGCCTTAGTTCCACATTCTATCTTTGTAGTTAATTGGACGATGATGCAACTCAGTTGCGATATTGCGAAGGCTTGACTTCACTTATTCTGCATTTCCTATATAAGGGTTATGATTGACTGAATCGGGAGGGGAGTTTTGGATTTGTTGGTCGAGAGGCAGTCAGCGGTGGGGCTCAGTGGGGGAACTGGCAGCTTATTGTGAAGCAAAAATTGTAGAACCTTAAAACTGTGAAGCCTTGCCTCCATGCAAACAAGGGGAGCTTTGGCTCAAAGGACCCTGTATAATGAAAGGTCAAAAAAATGAAATATCAATCATTCTATTAATATTGTTGCTTTAGATAATTTTTGCTGATTTTCAAGACAAATTGAACTTGCAGGATATGCTGCTGACCCTGAAGCAACTTCAGCAACTTTGGTATCAGATGGGTGGTTAAGAACCGGAGATCTCTGTTATATTGATGAAGAGGGCTTTATGTTTGTGGTGGACAGGCTTAAGGAACTGATTAAATACAAGGGTTATCAGGTAATATCTCAAGATCAGCAGCAGCTGATGATCGATGTATTGATGGATTTTCTTGTGCAGGTCGCTCCTGTAGAACTGGAACAATTGCTTCAGTCCCACCCTCAGATATCTGATGCTGCAGTGATACCGTAATTTCCATAGCTTCCAGAGTCATCACCTTTTTCCCTTGAAAATTTTTTAATATAAAACTAAAGCAGCTGGTGATTTGGCTTTGGTAGATACCCAGATGAAGAAGCTGGCGAGATTCCAATGGCATTTGTATCAAGGCAGCCACAAAGCAGCCTCAGTGAAGCAGAAATTATGGATTTTGTTGCAAAACAGGTGCTTTCGTGGAACAATGTGGCATGGTTACTATAATCTTTTTAGGCTGCGTGCATTTGGTAATTTCAATCTACGATCTTGGTAATTTCATCTATGGTGTTTTTCAGGTTGCACCATACAAGAAAATAAGGCGTGTAGCATTCATTGATTCCATACCAAAGAATCCAGCGGGCAAAATATTGAGAAAGGAGCTAAGGAAGATTGCCATCCCCTCTGCAGTGCCTTCATCTAAGTTATGATAATTTCTCTTCAATTCCTGATGTGATTATTATTTAACTGTAGCTCCAGGGAGCAATACTTGTTAATTTTAGGTACTAAATTCAGCTAGCAATGATCATTTTATAACATCTGCATGCTAATGCAAATGCATCCATGGCCGAATCTCAACCACCATTTTTTCCAGTTTTCATGCAGAATTTCTCTTGAATCTGCCCGTTGATCGTTCCGTTTTAACTTCAAATTAAAATGAAAATG